>BMAV01013162.1:0-186783 GCA_019973955.1 Trichonephila inaurata madagascariensis
TCATTTTAAAAAAATCTTTTTCATTTTTTGAAATTTAGCATCAACTTTCAATAACACTGAAAATGGTAATACATTTATCACTTCAGACCCTTTCTCCCTCTTTCCTGTGAAAAAATTTCAACTTTCTGATCAAAATTAGCTGATACGTCTAAATCCCCTCATTTTTTTCAAAAAATACTATTTTCGAATTCATCTTCATTCCCCAAATCACTATCGTCAAAGTTTTTTTTTTCTAAATCTTTCATAAAATTCTCAAGCACGATTTGTGTGAGAAATTTTGGGGTTTTCTAAAAAAGAAAAACAGCAAAAAAAAAAAAAAAAGTGTTGCTCAGAAAACGGTCATCGAATGAAGTTTTTTTTTTAACGGTCGGCTTGTTCCTAAACGCCCCAATGATAGAATCTTAAAATGTTTGGGAAAAATCCCCCAAATTTGGTGACAGTAGAGGGAAGTCAAAAAAGGGTCGGGAACATCGAAAAGGATGTGTTAGAAAAAGGGGGGAAAAAAGTGTTCTAAAAACCTTGGTACCCCGTCGCCAACCTTTTAAAACAAAAAAAAATTGGTGGGTTTTTTTATGTCCCAGGGCCAAAAAACTTTTTAAAAATTTATGCTGATTTTTTGTAGCCCTTTATAATCTAAAAAAAAAATTTAAAAAAAATTCGTCTGGTCCACTGAGGCGCAGAAGGCATTCGACGGGGTCAAGGCGGCCGTAACAAAGGCCTGTTTAAAATTCCCGAACTTTCAAAAGCCCTTCAATTATTTACAGATGCCGTTCAATCGGTTTGGGGCAGTGCTTTCAGGAACAAAAAAAACCGTTATATTTGCTTCATACTCTGAACAACTCGAAAATAGGGTAACCGAAGAGAATATCTAGCAGTACATGACTTTGAACAAATTTCCCGAACATTTTGGGAGTGATGCCAAAAAGTTATTCAGACCCGCGCCGAACACGTCAAACCCAGGGAAAAAAAATTTGTCGAGTAAAGATCGATGGGGGAAATGATCTGGAACTCAAATGGGGGGCGGATATTTTATCGAGAAACCCCTTTGAAATATAATAGGAGAAAAAAAATTAATTGTGCGTAATCAGAATTTGTACTCTTCGCGGGGAAAAGTTAATAACGAGCACAAAATGAAAATTGTTATCTATAGATATTTAAAAACAACGGAAGTAACTCTTTAATAAGACGATATGTAAAATTGGTCCCCCACTTCCGTCTAATTGAAGGCTTATTGTTTTATGCGAAAACACGCAACGTCGTTAGGTGAAATGCGTGTGACATTCCAAAGTCTTTAGAAACAGCATCCGTGAATTTCGACAAACCAATAGCGGGACATCTAGTTAGATTTAAAACTTATCATAAAATTCGGGACGTTTGTTTTTGCCGTATATGAGAAAATTTATTCATGAATATGTCTCTACATGTCATATGTGCCAAGTTAATAACTATAAAAACGCGTTACCAGCTGCTCGATTAAATCCGATTGTATCAAATTATCCAAATGAGATAGTTACGTTAGATTAGTTAGGCCAGTATCCTATATCGAGAGTAAGACGTAATCTATATGTTTTATTAATTACCGATCATTTCAGCAAATGGGCTGAAATTATACCTCTTAAAAAGGTCTTCGCTCGTATAATAGCGGATACTTTTTTTGATAATTTTATATCGCGTTTTGGAGCTCCAATAAAATTAAGAAGTGATAACGGTCCCCAATTTATATCCGAAATTTTTGATAATTTAAGTGAAAGATTAGGCATAAGGCATGTGAAGACTGTTGCATATAGGCCGCAAGCAAATAGGACAGAACGAGTTAATCGAGATATAGTTCAAATGATTGCAAATTATGTTAATGATCAACTCGATACTTGGGACCAATTCTTACGTGAGTTTGCTTACGCTATTCATACGGCAATGAATGAAACAACGGGAAAAACCCCTGCGGAATTATTTTTGGGTCGAAAGTTGATTACCCCATTTCAAAAATTAGTAATGATTTCAGACGGAACGGAATTTGCAGTAAGAGATATCGAGAAATTATTTCATGAAGCTAGACTAAGTACGAAAACTAAACATGAAAGATGGGAATGATATTATAATAGACGAAGACAGAATGTACAAATTAAGGTAAATGATTGGGTCTTATTAGGGACACACCCTTTAAGTTCAGCAGCTAATAAAATCTGTTCCAAATTTAAACAAAAATTTGAAGGTCCGTATAGAGTGTTAGAAGTAAGAAATAATAATAATATTGTAATATGGAGATCAGGAAAAAGATTAACTGTTAATGTTGATCAAATAAGAATATATCGTCAAAATAAATGTGACGAGGTCTAGTTAGGAACAGGTCACCCAGATAGTATTAGTTCACGTCAGGAAACGAGCAGTTCGGAAAATGTACATCAAAGATCAAATGAGTCACAATATGGGGAAAAAAGATCTGCGGTGAAGCGTGAGTTAGGGAAAAGGGATAAATCTCCAGTCAAAACAATCTAAAAAAAACACGGATAGGGCCGATAAGCGCAGATCACTTATCAGATCGCTCCCTAGCTCATTCTCGAATGAAACAAGAAATAAAAGAAAACGGCTAGATAAAGGAATTAAAAGGTCGTATGGATCGGGGGCAAGTGGACCACAGAGAAAGTGGCAGAAAAGTAGACCCAATAACATTAATAAAAGACCATTGTCATCTAGTAACATTTATATAAGTAGGAAGAAGAACAAGACGGAGACAACTGGAGTTCAAGATAGGACATATGACCTGCGCCCACGCCAGAGAAAGGATCAGGAGTCCCGACCGGCCAAGGAAGCAACGACGGGACAAGCAAGGAAAAGCCGACAAAGAGACTACAAGCTCTACATCAGGCAACATAAAGAATTCCAGAGCAGCCGAGGAATGAGAAGAGGAAAGAACAGTGATAGCACCTCGTCATTAGAAGTAATGGTGGGAGACTGAATATAAAATTCAGGTTGTATTGTTTCATTTTTATGTTCTTTCCAACAAGTAATTGGAAGAATTATTGCAAAGAAGGAAGTCTCGGGTGGTGTTCAAAAGTTATAATCCAAGCAAAGTTGACACTACAATGAGTGTATATATATATTTTTTTATCTTTTGACTTGTAAAATTTTTTTTCTCTCTCAAGTGTTGGAGAAAACAATTGTAATTATGCATTTGTTTACTTCGATGTATGACTTCGTGAGATGCGACAATTCCTTTGGTTATTTGTTTTAATGATCTATTGAAAAATGTTTGTAATTGTATAATGTGTATGTATATATATGCTGTTGTATTGTTCCGTTTTAAAGGGTGCATCTGGTTCAGGAAAAGGGGGGGTAGTCAGGGCACTAACAATAATATTAACAGCGATGCTCGGCTCATTGGGAGTTTTGACGGAACCAGATGCGGGATGGAAATGAAAGTTTATTGTAATTTAAAAATGATATATAATGCATAAAAATTGTGAAACTTACTGGTATTATGTAAATATAGATTTTGCAAAGTAACTTAAAGAGTTTTCATTTCAGGGTGACGACCCCTGAAAGTATTGTTCCATAGCTGATATGTAGCCTCAACTTGGCAGTGGAGCCGGTGTCCAAGCTCATAAATGAATATTTGTCCTGATGCAGAATTTGGGTTTTGTCCCCAGGAAAAAATGCACGTAAAGTGTTTAAGTGTTTAGAACATCTAAGTAACGTTAAATGTATAGACATAATTTATGTGTGCCTACTGACATAATTTATGTGTCAAAAATTCCTTTTTGTGACAATAATTTCATCCTAATCTTCGTGACAATTCAAAAATATACCCCGTGGCAACATCGATCACTGAACTGATTGATTTTACATTCCTCCTTCACACAATCATCATCTCATATTTTTTTAAAATCGATCGTATGCAACCCCTTTTACGTCATCCGTATACTGGACCACATAAAGTTCTGTCCAGAACAGAAAAAAACCATCACTATTGACGTTAATGGTCGAAAAACTACAGTTTCTTTAGATCGCGTGAAGCCCGCACATCTTCTCTCAGAAACTGTGTGTGAATCTCTACCTACAGTGAGCAAAAGCATAAAAGATGATAAATTATATCTACTAATGACAAACCAATATTACCAAAAAATCAAGAAGACTTCCTTTTTCCCCAAAAATTTATATTTATGTCACAAAATTTTTTTTTCTCTTTCTAGAAGAACTTTCAGTTAATTTTTTTTTTTTTGTATTATATTTGTATATATTTCATTTATATGTTTTTTTTTGGTTATATCTCACATTTCTCCTATTCAAAATTTTTTTATTTCTACCATACAGATTCACAAAATAATAATAATAATAATGTCTAAAAATTTTTAAACAAATGTTCCGGGTTGTCCCCCCAGTCACTGCGGGGATACTCTGTGGTAAACCGGACCAGGGGTTTTTCGAATTGAATATGAAACCCCCTTAGAATAGGTTTGAGAATATCCCCGGAGAGACCATCTCGGATATAAACACAAAAAAAGGCATTCACCCCAAAGGAAAAGAAAGCGTCTGAATAAAACCCCGGATCAAGTCTCTTATTGGGGGGAACCCTGGCGTTGGCTCCCGGTGTGAATGCGGCTTTTTTTGATGAGCACCGCAATAAAAGAATATTGAATAAAAAATGCTTTTCCTCCATAGATCCCGCGGGTGTCATCCTCGTCACGTAACAAGGCTCAAAATACGATGTCGATAGTTTTTGTAATTCTTTAGAGGCGATGTTAGAAAAAAATCAATAAAAAACGCATATTATGCACTTAAATATGGATTTATGAACGATTCTCACTTTTGAATGTCTTTAACAAATTTTGGATCCAGGAATTTTGAAAAATGTTTGATTCCCAAAATTAAGTTTTTCCCAATCCTTCATTGGGCTACAACTGAAAATATAGCAGTAGTTTTTATGTTTTCTGTATTGATTCTTTTTATCGTAGAAATTTGAAGTTTGTATCTAAAAAGTTGTAGTATTTTTTTTTTTCCCAGAGTTACAAAAGGAAAGGGGGTGAATTAATGTTCTAAAAAGTTCTGTATTGAAATGCTGTGATGTTCCTGTGTGAAAAAAATTTGCTTTATATTTTTTCCCTTTTGTCTATATAATTTAAATACAATCAACGTCCCAAAAAATTTTTTCTTTTTAGACAGTAGTTTTTTCCATTTTTTTGTCAAAAAAAACTTAAATTATTGGTAAAAAAGTTTTCAATATATAATACCCAGACCTTGGTTAAAACTTTTTGATTTTTATCGTCCTAGAATTTTTATTTTATTTACCAGATTAATTTAAAATCTGCTTTTTTGCATACCTAGAAGCTTAATAAGCAATTATAATATAGTGCTTTATAGTTATCTCAATTTATAATATGTTATGCAATCGAGGGCTCTAGTGTAGTATAGTACTTTGTATTTGACGATTTTTCTTCGGATTTGGCGATTTTTATTTAAATGTCATGGTGAGATATCGAATTCATTCTAAAATAAATGATAAGTAATTCCGAAAATAGTACCTTGGCGACCGCTTTTAGTCGCCAAAAGAAAAGGACTGTGCCAAGTGACCCCCCTATACTACACTTTAACCCAATCCAATAATGAAGGGTGCTACTAGAAATCATAAATATTGACAGCTTTGGATTTCTCACACCTTACATTCCAAACGATTTCCACAAATTTGAGACGTTAGTAAACATGATTCCAATAATAACAAATTAAAGTACTTTTAGGGAGATCATTTTGCTCTAAAGTCGAACTACCTACTGCTTAAAAATTCCAAAACTTTAAATTTGTCATTCTATAATAAATATGCAATATGAAACAAAGATGTAATAAAGGAATAACTGAAAGAACTAATAAAAGTTGAGAAATATGTTATGAAATGTCAGTAATAAGTCAAAATAATCTAATATCAAGAGTACAGTACCTAGTTGCTGCTGTATATAATGGTGTATTCTAATATGGAAGAATATTGTGGTGTTTTTAATACAAATAAATTTAAATTAAACTTTGTTTTTCAAATCTTTGCATTTTTAGATATGTATAATTTAAAATCAAGTATAATATCATTTATCTGTAAAAGACCGAGTCGACACTTTTTGCTATGCCGAGAGCATCTTTTTCAAACCTTCTCTTGTTAAAATGCAAAACAGGATCGGATTTCACGGTACTTACGTTTTAGTGTCACCGCAACAAAATTTGCTCCATTCAAATTGCACCATTTTTCGCCAAAAAATTACTAATTGTTTTCTTTCAAATAAAACACAAAAGAATCTTGCTATTTTGATATCGTGGTGTGATTCGATTGATTTAAACTTTGCTGCAGTGATGCTTATATGTTGAGTACCGATTTCACTAAAATGATATAAGAATATTCCGGGTAGCTGCATTTATGCGCCCACCATTTAATTTAATTGTAATCAAGAGTATTACTATAAATTAAAAACAGGCATTAATTTTACTTTGAAGTGATGAACTTTTCTGTTGGAGAATAAATTTACATTATAAGGATTCTTGATAGTTCTCTTAGCCTTCTTGTAAACTCAAAATGGATTATCAAAAGTCCCTGTTTCCTGAGAAGCTCTTGCGTGATGGAATCATCATTCAAAGCTGTTAATTGTGTATTTTTGCTCATCCAATGCACACATTTTTTGATATTCATATTTAAATGCAATCAGACTTGTATTTATGCATCAGTGGTGTAGCGTGGGCTTTCGCTGCCTGATTCCAACCGGAAATTTGTCACCTCTCTATTTTAATTATTAGTCAAGAAAATTAGTAAAAGTAAAAAAAAAAAGCAGATTTTAATTTTTATTGATTAAAAAAGCACTTTTGGTTTTTTTTTTTTTTTAAAAGCAAAATCTTTTTTTACAATTGTCAAATATCAATATGTATGTATGTCAATATTCAATTTCAGGGAAAAGCTAAATTTGTTAAACCTTAACGTGGGCATAGTTGATCTGAGATAATTTTTTTATTAATTTTAGCCTAAAAGAAATTTTTCCAACTGGCATTACTGATGGCAGATATTTAAACCCCGAACATTTGGGCAATGTTTGGTAAGCCATCTTCAAGTTTGAACCGCCAAAAATTTTAATAAACCCGGGGCCGGGCCTAATGAGTTTTTTTTTCAGCCCCAGGTCTGTTGGGGGCCAAACGGCGGTGAATGTGCTCCGTTGGAAATTTTTTTTTATTAATGTCTGGGGGAGCTTGATCTAAGTTAAGTTTGTCCAAGGGTCACTATCACTTCGGGGGCCAAAAGGATATTTTGTGCTAGATTATGCAACTGTTTGGAACCTTTTCAGCAGTTACCTGTTTGTTGGGAAAAGCGTTTGCCAATCATCTTTGTCGATGACTGAACATCTTTACTTCCTTGCCAAAAAATATGCTTCCCCCCCTGATTCGTCTTGAGGGTTTAAAAAAATTTTAAACTCTACAAAAACTTTTAAGGGAAAAGGGGTAATTTCCCAAAATTTTTTCTTGTTTTGCTTCTAATAGGGTCTGTAAAGCACTTATTTTTTGAGCACATTAATGGATATTTAGTCCCTCTGTTTGCAAATCATTTTGAGCATCATTGACTTCATACAGTACTGGTTGCTAGAAGCCTAAATAACATAAAAACTAATGTGTTGTACAGCGACTAATAACTTCCTACACCTGTGTGTGTATTAAAGCTTTCACTCATTTCCGTAAGTTTCGTCACGCTGGCGCAATGTGGAGTTGAAATTTTTTTAAAATTTAAATATTGTGGTGCTGGCCCCTGCCCCTTTTCGTATGCCGCCCGGGGCCATGGCCCCCTCTGCACCCCCCACGCTATACCACTGTTATACATAAATCATGCAACAGTTTTTTTGATACTGGCGTATGATTGCAACAATGCCTAAGTTCTAAATAACTTGCCAAGTTGGTATCCCAGATTTTGCATGTGACATATGTACTGAATTGACAACCATGTGCTTCGTTTCATACAATGTTGCCAATACTGTTGGGATAATACTTAACCCTCCAAGCGGTCTACACGTATAATTCCGCCAATTACAGAGATGCTTTTTCTGCCTTCAAGCAAGATTCCCAAAAGCGGCCGAGCGCATTCTTAAAAATACGGCTCAACCGCTTTTGAGAACCCCACCTGAAAGCAAAAAAATATGTGCGGTGCATTTTTGAAGCATCTCCAGAATGGCAAGACTTTAAGTGCAGACCCCTTAGAGGGTTAAGTAAGGTATTTTTTTTCTTTTTCAGTCAATAAAACATAGAATCATTCATTCAGTCATCGTATCAATTCCATTGATAACAAAAGAAGGTACTTCTTTTCCGTTTCAGAAAATCATAAAATGCAAAAAAGAAACCAATCGATGGTATAAAAAACTAACCTTTTTTTCCATCAACATTAGAAGCAATTAAAAATTTTATGTCTTCTTAAAATAATAATTTATGAATTGAATCTGGAATTGATATTACCTTATTTTGTGTTTGGTGTTTAATTTGGCAAAAATTAATAAAATAACCCTAATAATGAATAATAAAGTACCCAAAATGATGAAAACTATTATAAATAATAATTGAAAAGAAAAGTTTTGGCTAAGGCTATATCTTTCCTTTATAGTAGGTTTCTAATTTGGTGCATTTATCTTAACTTGGGGACGTTTTCATTTTGTGGTCAAACAATAGGTTCAGTTAGATGTAATTTAAAAATTATTTGCTTATGTAGATTAGTGTTAAACATTGTATCTATTGATATCATTAGATATTATCAAAAACAGTATTTATTGGTGATATTATGTATCCAATAACATACATTCACTACAAACTGATGAAACATCTGTTTTCTTCTGTTGTGTGTTTGAGTTAATAGTTCTTACAACCAAAAAGTTCTAAGAAATTCTAGAACTGCAATTTTGATATTATATACTCAAGTGTTTAAAAAACCTTTTTGTACATTTAATTATAAGGAATTTTTTAAAAAATAAATCATGAAAGATCTTGACACTTAAATGAAAACCAATATACTATAAAATGTTACATTTGGATACAGTGATAAGTTGAATTTGTACCAAATTTATATTAATATTAAATAAAAAAAGATGGGCAATCATTTAAATATTTATAAATTTTGCTATTATTTAAAATTAATTAGTAAAAGAAAATTAAGACCACTCTGTTACGACACATGCAAAATTGGGTTTGCCAACTTGACGAGTTATCTTGAATGTTGGTGATAATTGCGATAATATGCAAGTACTGGCTTTTCTTATGTTACATATATCTGCTACCATTTGAGTTTTTGGTACTTGCATATTATTGCAACCTATTGATGACATATATGAAATGAAGCCCTTGATTGTCAATCCAGTGCATATGACACATTGAAAATAAGAGTTGCCAACTTGGCAAGTTATCTGGATCATTGGCAATTGTTGTGATAATACTTAAGTACCGATTTTTTTAAGGAAGAAAAGGAATCAATTCTTTAAATTTAATTGTTAATTAGTACATGTATAATTAGTCTAGTCTTTTGAGATTTGTAAAATTATAAATATTCATAACTGTTGTAAATTTTCTTTCTGTAGCTGAACTAGAAATTGGAAAGAATTGCAGCATTTTACTCTTATCAGGTATGGCAAATTTAACTCATTTTGTTGTAGCATTTTAATCTTAGTGTTTTCTCTTTTTTTTTATCACTGCATATATGTATGCATATGTCAAAAAATACCTTTTAAAAGAAGCATTTATTGAAATGTTTCTATGATAAAAATGTTCCAAAAATGAAATTTTACATGCTTTAAAAGTTTTGTTTAAAATATTATATATTTGGTTTAAAAAATTTTCCAAGTCATTGCTGGTGATTCTTTCAAAAGTCAAAAAATAAGATCTATGCAATTTCTGAGTGATTATTATAATTTGATAAAATGTATTTTTTGTACAAAGCACTCTAAGATTTCATATGGTCTTATGTTTTTTTTTTAAAAGTTCTGTGTTGAATCTTACTTGAAACAAAGCTTCATATCTTGAAAAATGCATTTAATCGTGAAATGTCTTAAAAATGGGAAAATAATACTTATTATGTCTTTTCTTTATTAATAATCAAATGAACAGATGAAGTTATGTAAAATTATGTAGCTCTGATGCAGTACATGCTCAAGTGTACCAAAGTTGAACTAGGCATATTAGCATGTACTGTATCTGTTATGATACCACATTATTTTACTTATTATTTGTGTTGACTAGTGAGTTATTAAATACTTTAGTTTTACAGAATTTTAAGTTTTTTGTAAAAATATTTAATAAAATGAATTTCTATATATATTAAATGCTGAAAGTTTATTTAGAGTTAAGAACTTAATTTTATTTATTATATGCAAAACAGTATTACAAATACTGACTTTTTCAAATGTTATAATATCTATTAATTTTTTTAAATTTATGTTCTTAAAATGTTTTTTAATGTACTCATGACCTATTTTCTTAAAAAAAAGATTGTTATTTTTTTATTATTATTATTATTTTTTGAAAATGGTAATCCAAATTTGCCATGTAATATTTTAAATTGATTTTATAATGTTAAATATTATCTCTAAATTTTAAAGATAAAATGAATATTTTCATTATTTGGTACTGATGTTGCTTATTTTTCTTGAAATTAATTGAGAATATCTTTTTGTTTTGTTTCAATGTTCCATAAAAATGGCTTCCTCAACGAACTGAATGTTCTTGGAGCTGGATTGGTCTTTGCTGAAAATCACATTTTTTCAAGATAGTGTTAAACTACTTTTCTGTTAAATTTCTTTAAGTTTTTAAAAAAATTTTTGTTATAAAAGGAAAAACAAAATTGGCATTATAAAAAATAAAATATATTTGATGAAATTCTACATCTAGTGAATCATATTTCTACAGCTTAAAGGCAAGAAAATAGCTGAAGAGGTAAGAACTGTATTTTGTATAATTTTTATAGTTCAGCAAAAACGTATGATAAGTTTTAAAAAATTGTCTTAAAATTATTCAAATTTTTCTCGTTTCTCTTTTGTATCTTAATACATAAATGACGTAAAAATAGTTTTAAAGTAAGAGATAAATATTAAGCATTACACAGTGCAGCAAATAAGTTTTAAGACTGTGTCCATAAAAAGAAATAGAAACAAGAAATTAATTCTTGTTTTGGTTTTTTATTCAAAATAGTACCCTCCGGCTTCAATGCACTTGTTACAGCGATTTATTAAGGAATCAAATGACTGTTGTAAATCACTTTGTGGAATGGCCTGCAAAGCATGCATCCAAGCTACTTGTAAAGTCAAAATATCCTCAAAATAACACCCTTTTAATTTCATTTTAGGTTTTGGGAATAAGGAGCAGTCGCAGGGTACTAAATCAGGGGAATACAGTGGATGGTTCAGCACACATTATTATTATTATTTTTTTGACAAAAACCAACAAACAACAAGGGAGGTGTGACAGTGCATTGTTGTGTAACAAACACCAACTGCTTTCAGTACGATATTCTGGATGAATATGTTGAATTCTGGCCATCAAACACTTTAAAACAGCTAAGTAGTACTGATATGTAATTGTTTGTCCAGTTGGAACAAATTCTTTGTGGATAACACCCCTAGCATCGAAGAGTGTAATAAGCATTATTTTGATTTTAGATGGAATTTTTCTTATTTTTTTGGCTTTTGGTGAATTTCCTGACTTTCATTCTGCACTTTGTCGCTTTGTTTCAGGATCATACTGGAAACACCAGGCTTTTTCACCTGTAACAATGGACTTCAAGAAGTTTGAATTGTTTTCAGTGGCTGAAATGATGTCTCTGCAATGTGCACTTATTGCTTTTTGTTCGGGGGATAAAATGTGTGGAACAAATTTAGCACACATGTTTGTTTTGTCCTAATTTTCATGCAGGATGGTTCGAATTATTTCTTTGTTGATGTTTAAAGAATCTACCATCATTCTTAATGATGCACATTGATTGTTACCGCGAAATTTTGTGCTTTCTCAATAATTTCAAGTGTTCTAGATGGCGTTGGTCTTCTACTATGCTGATCATCTTCTACCGTATCTCTTTTACCCAAAAAACATTTGTGCCTCCCAAAACATTTGATCTACTTAAACAACAGTCACTGGTAACTTGTTTCATGAGTTGGTATGTTTCTGAACCCCTTTTATCGAGTCTTGCGTGCAATTTGTTTACAGCTCTTTGTTCCATTTTAAAAAAAATTCACTTCTGTCATTAATGCTTGTCCTCTCTTAACTACTCAACTAACTGCACACAATTTATTGGTAGTGTACCAGCAGACCATGGACATTATGGCACATTTGCACTCATGGTGCCGTTACAGCCTGTGCTCTGGGACGGGTCTTAAAACTTATTTGCCACACTGTGTATACCTCAAATACTTTGTAAGATTGTCTGTCTTATTTTGTCTTTAAAATGTTATAGAAAATAACTCCTAAGCCAGCTGTAGATTCATTTATTATACAGATTTGAAAAGAAAATGACGAAAAAAATGTTCTGAAATTGTTTAAAAAACAATACAAAGAATATCTATCTGCTTACTAGAATGCAAGTTTAATCAATTATTTAAATTATTACGTATTATTATGATACATAATACAATATTTTGGGACATCCGATCTTCTAAATATCTTTTGAGACTAAAATTTAATGTGTGATAAATACAGTATTATACAAAAAGAAAAAATTCCTTAGCAGTGTTATTTGATATATCTTCCATTTCAGTTGTATCATTTGGCAAGTTTATGTAGTAGGATTTACTAGTTTTTGATCTGTAAATGAATAATTTTATTTTTGTCTGTATTTATTTCCTTCAATTTGATTGAATCTCATTCATTCAGTTCTTAAATGTGTCAATTTTTTTCTCTCCTAACATAACTAATGTAAGCCTAGTGGCTGAGTGGTTAGAGCTTTGCTCTTCCACACCACATGTCTGAGGTTCAAACCCTGGGTTGGGCAAGATCGACTCAGCCTTTTATCCTTTCAGTTTGTCGATAAATGAGTACCAAGCTTGCTTTGGAACTTCACACTGAGAATTTCGCATCAAACTGACCACCTGATTGGAATATCTACTCATGCACCTCAGGGCCCAAGGTAACATATACAGGCAGAGTAGTCCTTGGCCCTAATGGGCGGTTGTGCCACTGAGTTAAGACAACTAATTTTAGTAAAAAGATATATACTAAGCCATTTTTCTTCTATATTTTTCTTGTGTCCTTTTTTCTTAAAAATCTTGATTCTAATAGGGCATTCTTATTTTACTTTTGCAATTGAGAGATAAACTTGCTTTTTAATTCTAAAAAAAAAGAGAGAAATGACTGTTTCATTAAATTAAATAATATTTAATGCCATTTTTAAGGATTGAATATGTTATGATCTGTTGAATATAACAGATTTCATACTGTTTGATTATATACAAATGGGAAATTTAAGTTAAATCTGATATTGAATTAGTATTTTCTTTGTGTTAGCATCAAATGTACTAAAATGAGATTGTTCAGTTTTTTTCATTCTATATATTAATGTTTACTTTTCTAATGTTCATTTTTTTACATTATATTTTGTGGTGCATTTTTAACAGAGACTTTTCTTTGTAACATACTCATTTTATGGCATTTTCATGTATTGTAATGTAAATTAAATTGATAAATTGAAGATTGTTGACATTTTTTTGATAGGAAACATGATTTTCTATTTGGCTCAAAACTGAAACTTAAGTGCAGAACAATTGGTTAGAATTGTGAGCAGTTGGGTTACGATTATTACTATAAGCTTTGTTAAAATAAATTGGAAAGGGGGTAAATTATAGAACTAATTGTAAAGTTAAGCCAATGCTTGTAGTTCAGTATCAAAATTATTTTCTTAAATTATAATTTTGTTTGTAAAATAAATCTTTTAATAGTTTTGTATGTGAAATTTTGTTTTGAATTTTTGTAGGCAAAATAGTATATTCACCTGGAATCAGCTGGGGCAACAAAACCTTTTTCTGTTAATAAAAAGAACATGGCAACTCAGAGTAGTATGGATGATTGTTACTTTTACTATTATTCATCATGTGCAAAAGTAAGCATTTTCACAAGTAAAACATGTCTTACATTTATTTCAATTTTGTTGTAATTTTTTTTTAAAAAAATTTACTTTCTTTTTTAAGAATATAGAAATATATGTATTTATGTATTTTAAATTGTCTGTTAAGTCTAAAATAATTGTTCTATATGCCTTTAAAAAAGAAGTTTAGAAGTTAAAAAGGGCAGATTCTCATTGAAAAGCAAGAGTTTGTTTGAATGTAAAAAAACTCAAAAATATCAATATATTTTTTCTCCTTTGCATGTTTTCTGGTACTCAAAATGTTTCAATCATTCAGTATTAAATGATTAGCCAATAAATAGAAAGCAACAACCACATTTAGCACAGCTGGATTTACTGAATTGTTCTAAAATAAGCCTGTAATTCCAATGTTAGTAGGTACATTTTAAACCATGTAGATATTTTTACCACTGAAAAAGTGCCTTTAACTTTTTAGTATTTAATTTTTAGTTTCAAATTTTAATTTTTTTGATTTTGGAAATTAAAATTTAGGAATTATATATATATATATATAATTTTTTTCAAAATTAACTAGAAAATGTAAAACTTTTATAAGGATGGGAGTTTCCTATAACTTTACAAAAATTTTAGGGTGATGAATGCCCATTTAGACATTGTGAGCAAGCTCTGGGCACAGAAACAGTTTGTTCCCTTTGGAAAGAAGGAAGATGCTTTAGAAGCAATTGCAAGTTTCGACATATGGAGAGTAGAGTAAGTTAAATTTCTGTAATTTTTCTGTCTAAAATGATACAATTCAATTTGACCTTTTATCATGTTTTAATAAATTTATATTTTCAAAATTGTAGATAAATCGATCCTCAATTCCATGTTACTGGGAAAACCAACCAGGGGGATGCAGAAAACCACATTGTGTCTTTCTCCATCGTAAACTAAGGAATGGTATTCAAAACATTAAACCTGCTCCAGGATGTAAGTTTAAAAGTATTTCCAACCAAGGTGTTTCTTTGATTATTTTATTTCATTTTATTTTTAAGATTCATAATTATTAAATTGAAAATTGTAACATTTTACCATAGGTATGTGCTTGCACAAAAAAAAATCATTTAGCTGCAAGCAAAGCAAACAAATCATAATTGTAATTCGTAACCTCAGAAGTTGTCCTGGATTTATCTGATTAAACTTTCTGAATAATTTCTTTTCAGTTAAAAATACTTGAATACTAATATTATGAATATAAAAGTATTATTTGTAAAAAAACTTTTTAGCACTTTTAAAGAACTTAAAATATTTTAATATCATATTAGGTTGGAGAAAAAAAAATCCATGATTTTTTGCATGAAATTCGACTTTATTTAACATGTTTCAGATTGTCTGCTTTGGGCCAAATATGCATGGTTTTGTTGTATAATTTGTTGCCATTTTAAAGGAAGCTTCATGATGCCTCTCATGGAAGTCTTGGTTCTTATTGTCAGAAAACTCAATCAATTTTCACAATATTCTCTTGATCCCAATTTCTTATCACTCAGGAAGTTTTGCAATGTGAGAAAAAGGTGGTGCCAGGTCCTGACTATATGGTGGATGCATTAAAACTTCCCAACCAAGCTCCCAGAGTTTCTGGCGAGTCACAAAAGACGTGTGTACCCTGGCGTTGTCCTAATGTAACACAACACTTCTTCTGTTGGCCAATTCTGGCCGTTTCTGATCAAATGGTCCAGTTGTTAACAATAGAAATCTTACTTTAGTGTTTGGCCATACGGAAGCAACTCGTAATAAATGATTCCTTTAAATGAGTCCCACCAAATATACAGTAGAACCTTTCTGACTGTTAGTCCTGGTTTGGCCACCCTTTGAGCTGCTTCATGTGCTTTGACTATGATCGTTTTCGCACATTATTATCATACGTGACCCATTTCTCATCCCATTCGCCATCCGTTTGAGAAATGGATCAATTTCATTCCCTGTGTCCAGGGCTTTGCAGATGGAAATTCGATCCATCATGTTCTTTGGTGTTAATTGATGTGGCACCCAAACATCGAGCTTCTTTTTGAATCCAACTTTGCACAAATGGTTTAAAACTGTCTTATGGTCGATCTTTAGCTCCTGGGCGATGCTACAACTAACATGCTGGTCAACTTTGATCATTTCCGTGATTTTATCGACATTTTCTACAACACGCCTGCCTGTGCGAGGTGCATATTTAACATTAAAAATGCCTGAATTAAATCAATGAGACCAAAATTGCACGTAATTAGCTGTTACAGTATCGGCACCATAAACACCATTCACAATTTAAGCCGCCTGGCTTGCATTTTCACCTTTATCAAAGAAAAACTGTAAAATGTACTGAATTTTCTATTTGTTGATTTCCATTTTTAACAACCTTTAACTCACAACTGAATGGACCAAACAAAAAACAGCAAAAGAATTTTTTTAGTGTGAAGTGTCACCTTGACAACGAACATAAATTTGAAATTGTTTGATCGATACTTCAAAATATATCCAGACTGCAGCCATCTACCAAAAAAATAATGGATTTCTTTTTCCCCAACCTAATATTTGCAATGATTATTACAGCAGAAACTGTTCTCATTAATTTCTATCATACATTTTGAATGTGTTAAAATCTTTTAACCAAAATAATTCTTTAGCACCTCATCACAGAAATGTTTGTATCACTTTAATTTATCTTAATACATATACATCGGGAATCAAGAACTCTCATTTTGCAGCAAGTGTTTGCTTTCTTCATAAATTCTTAGTTAGCCTCTTAACTATTGCTGGCATATATATGCACCTTGTTTATCCAAGTATTAACTGCCCCTGCCATACATATAAGCTTCTCCGAGATACAATCCTTTGCATTGCTCTATTATCTGTTAAACTATTACAAAGGTTTTGAAATTTAATATATTGTCAATGTTTGGGAAGCCTTTTTTTATAACCTTTTCCATTTTCACGCCTCATAACTACATGCAACTGTGAAAAATGATGATACCAGGGAGTGAATTACATAACTATTCCTTGGCAGATAAGCTCTTAATGGGTGGAAAGTTTTTTGATAATCCTTGCTGATTAAAGAGACCATTCTCAGATCAGTCAATCATTAATATTCTACACAATTTGTAAGCTAAATTTGAGCTTTGTTTGATACCATAGTGGACAAGTTTGAAAGCAAAATTTGCGATGAATTATCACTCATTTCAATCAATTGTAAAATTGTAGAAGACAGATGTGAGGGAAGTGATGATAATGATAGTGATATTATTCTTACAAAAAAGTATTAACATTTTTATTTTCAACAAACAGTAATAGCTTTGCATTGGAAGAGGAAGAACCCTATTGAAAGAGTGATCAGAAATTGATATTAGTGATGTATGGAATGATATTGATAAATCACCATAGTTCGAATAATTTCAAGCAATTCCACTGAATATGTACATGTTGAAATATCTTTAGATCACTAAAATACTCTAATCTATATGAAAAGTTTGTGAAAAATAAGCCAAATTCAAATATGTTAAATGACTTTGGAATCTATTAAAAGCTTAAATACATGTCAAACAACAAATTTGTAATCTGATTTGAAAATCATGCTATAAATGTAATTTAATTAAATCAAACTATATCTTAATGCAATAATGCAGGAATTTTGCTGCATTTTTTAAAATTGGTATTTGATATACAGACAATTCCATGTATATATATGTATATAAATTTCTATTTAGTTAATTATAATAAGCTGAAAGAGTAAAATAAATATGAAATTTACATTTGTAATGTTTTATTTTATGGATGTTTTTTGTGACACGATTAATGTCTTTGATTATTTTATAAACACAAATTCTGATATTTTATGAAAGAAATGCTTAATGCTGGTAATAATTGCAACAACTGTGTATTTACTTTATAAAGCAACTGTTGTAATATTCAGAGGATTGTTATCACTCTGTGATCAAATATTATTCATACTGGGATACTCTTCAGTCAGCCTATGGTATGAAAAATATCCTTATTGTAATTTTATTTCCAAGTCAAAAAAATTTATAAAAGAGATGAATTTTATAAAACTGTAGAGTAAATTCTAAAAAGTTATTTGTTTCAGTATTACATTATGAACTTCTGAATAATGTATTGCTTTATAAGTGATTGATAACTATGTCAGTCTCATTCTCCCCATATTTTTTTTATGCATAAATAATTTTTTTATTGAATTTTTTTTTTAATATATCAACTGCATTATATATATGGTTTCAATCAAGAGTTTTTTTGAAAGCTCTATTTTATTCAGCTCTAAATCTTCTGAATATCTAATAAAGTAATACTATATAAATCAGCCTTTCATCCCTGCTGCTGTGCGTTGATAAATGAGTACCAAGCTTGCTTGGGGACTTAAACACTGGGGGTCGCTGCACCTCATCGCCCAATGGTCAAGTATACTGGGATAGGCACGGTAGGCCCTGGCCCTCATAGGCTGTTGTGCCACTGAGTTTGAGTTTGTTATAAATATATATGACATCTTACTTATCAAATACCTTTCATAATAAATAATTCTCAAAATTAGCAAAACAAATTACTGTATTTACTCTAATTTAAGCTGCACTTTTTTTCCAATATTAAAGCTACTAAAATCGGGTGCTGCTTAGAATCGTATTTAAAAAAAAATGTGTTGGATAGGGCAATTAGAGTAATTATAGATTTTAAACTATTTTAAATTTTTCATTTTCCACAAAGACTTTTTGAGAATTTATTGTGCGGCTTACATTCAAGTTAATACAATAAAAGAAAACCACTCCCTTAAAGTATCACTTTGCATAGCAAATGATAAGAAGGGAAGTCTTGGATTGTGTGCTTGTTGCATCAATCCATGTTTAGCACTCATTCTGTTGGCATTTTAGTATCGCTCATTTTTCTTAACTTCTTCATCCAACATAGTTTTTAAGGAAATGGGGACCCTTGGAAAAATTTCTCTTGAGAAAATACCATAAGAAGACACCCATAAGAGGAAAAAAATAACCATAAAAATGAATTGTACCTAAAAGTTTGCTTTTCATAAAGGTAAAGGAAAAGCAATTGCAAGGCAACACAATTAATGAGAACATAATTTGTGAGAAGTTTTACAAAATTAACTGTGGGGTCTATAGTCACTGAGAATGTGTCTGTTGCCAAAATCATTATTTACTGTTTTTGGCTGATATTTTAATAAAAAATCTTGTTCTCAATGTTTTATTAAGATTTTATGCATAGTTCTTATCTAGTTTTTAAAATGCAAACAAAGGTTTGATGCAGCTGAATCAAAGTTGTCTCTTGCACCTTAAATCTTAACATTCACTCACTTGGCCAAATCATGGGATTGGAGGTGGATTGATTAGCTCTTGTGAAAGAGCACAACAAAGATTTGTCAACTGAACTGCTTATAAAGTTGCATTATGTTTTAGAGCAAGTAGTTGTAGTGGAGGAGGAGATAACAAACCAATTACTTCCTGATACATTAAGAAAAGGCTGAAATCGTAGGAAGTTGTATCATATTTTGAGAAACATGACTCTAATGAAGCTGTAATTATGTATACTATAAATTTAATAATGTGTCATATTTTCACCAAATATTGAAGTATAAATAAAAACAATTCCCAACTGCTTTTTAGTAAAGAACTGAATGTGTAGTCAAAAACAGTGTTTATATATAATTCAAATTGAATTACCATTTCAGATTGGTTTCTTCTGTAATAGAAGATAGATTTTTCGCAAATATTGTTAATATCAATTAAAAAATGTACAGAAAATTAAATTTAATTTTTGAGATTGATAAGAAGATGCTGGTGATGCAAGTGTTTGAATAGTATAATGGGAAAAATGTATATCATAGATTTGATATAAAATGATGCCAATTATGCTTAAAACTCCCAATCCCTCCCTTTTAGACTTTATAATGAAATTTATTTAAAAAAAAAAACTTTCCAAGTATAAAATTGTAATGAAAAATTGTTATTGGTTTGAAAATAAATTTGCAGTAAATATTTCAACATCAGAAAAGGTATGACCAAAAAAAAAATGAGCAGAGAAGGGTGTATTAAAAGTTAAAATTTTTTAGTAAAGCAGTTCTGAATGTGTAACATATTTTTTCATCGTTGTTAAGGGAATTGTAGTTTTAAATTCATTACCAGTTTTTTTGCCATATGCAAATTCTTATTTTAAAGTTATAATTTATTTTATTGAAAATATCGTATAACCTAGGAAAATGTTCAATTGCCATCTGTATATGTCTTATGCCCAAAACAGTTTTTACATTTGAATTGAGGGAGCAATATTGTTTATTTAATACTTGCATTCAAACATTATAATTCTATTTTTCAAAATTTATTTATATTGATTAGAAAATTTTTCATTTTTAGCAAATTATTTATATTTATTTGTGTGATTGTATAACATGTGATGATGAGAACAGCTGTTGATATAAATTTTCAAAAATTTTAAATATTTTGATATCTGTAAACCAAATCTTTTGATTTTTTTTCAATGGAATGACATAAAACTGTTTGTTGATGTTGTATCACTGCTTCAGAAATATTTTCTATGTATATCAGTGCTAAATTATCCCGATATCATCACTTTCCGGAAAATGCTCCTACTAGATATCCTTGTTTAAAAATATGATGGGTATTTCTGACATTGTTTAATATATTAAAGAATAATAAAATATTTACTTTGTAATTTTTACATTGATAAGAATATGATCTAATAGTTGATAGTTTTAAATTGTATTAATAAAATTAAAAACTGGACATATTTCAGAAAGTAATTAAGATTTGTGAATTTAATTTGAAATGATTGATTTATATGTCAAAAATGTTTTCTAGTGATATTACCTACAAGCGATGGAAAAACTTCTCCTAAATTATCTGAAACAGTGGAAGTAATATCCTCTGCTCCTGAAAACCCCCCACCAAAAGAAAGCATACCTGAAGTAGAAGAAAATTATGTTCCAGATCCTTCATCAGTACCGGTTACACCACTTGTTTTGAGTTTTGATGCAGGTGAAGGCAAGTATTCTGTTTTAATATACCATTGTTTCATATTTAAAAATTGTATTTATTTCAAGGTACTTTAATATTACTAGTATTTGAAATTAATATTTTTCCATCTTTCTTCTAGAATCTGATACAGAATCTGTTTCTAGTACACCTGTGAAAATGTCATCTGGTAATTCTAAAATTAATTCATCTGGCTTAGCAAGAAATAATTTAACATCTAAGTTTTCAGGTAAATTTCTTCAAGGTCAAAAATTGTCTGTTTCTATATATCTTAAATGCATATGTACTTGCATGAAGAATTTTGCCTTTATTTGTATGAGGAACTTATTGGATAAGATAGATTATATAAAAAAGGCCCTTTTTTTCTGTTTTTTTAAGAAACTTAATATTTTTTCCTTAGTAGTTTATATTATCATTAAAAAGAATAAAACACCCATAAAATATTTTTAGAAAATAAAAAATTGAAAATTTCTTTATTATAAATATCTTACTTTCTTAATCACATTAAATTATTCTTTTAAATATAAGGAAAAAATTTCCTGATTTCTTTTAAAAAACACCACGTTGAAAAAGGAAAACATGCTAGCATTAAAATGCATTATAATTTAGTTAAGAATTCCACTATGACATGCTAAAATGTATCATAAGTTTTGGAAGACCATTGTCCTTAAAACTTGCATGAATATCTTTTTTATTAACCTTTACAAATCGGCTGGTACAGATGCTGTACCAGAAATTTTTTTGTCACTTAATTCGGCTTGGTACAACGTCTGTACCAAGCTAGTTAAACACAGTTCTTTCCCCCTTTTTTCCAACAGACCCTTTTACATCTTTCCTTGACCCTTTTTATAATTCTGCTTCTATTGTCCGTAATTGGGTGGGGCTATTTTTCGCCAACGCTGTGCGCATTCCTTATAATTTTGGCGACATTTAGGAACAGCAAGTTTCTATTAAAAAAAAATATTTCATTCGAAGATTATATGCTGTATGCGAGCAATAAATTTTTTTTCTCTTGCTTTATCTTCGATTTTTTAAAATGTTCCTAATAAGACCAGAATAAATGAATTAAAAATAATATATTTTCAATATAAAGGAAAATAAAAAATATAAAAAAAATGTGTGTGTTAGTTAGAAAAGTAAAATGTTTATTAATTATGCTCTACATATTGTTCTTGAAGCTTTTACGTCTTTTACATACTTTGTCGAAAAATTTTGAAAACATGAGGTATTACTTTTTATTACAGGGTTTTAAAGTTGCAGTTAAATATATAAGCTGTAATAATAAGTGTATAGAGATAAAGTGCGCACAGTAATCCATGTGACTACACACCTATTTATATGTATATATATGTATAAAAACAGTTGAAATAATTATTATGAGTTTATGACTGAACAATATATCATACTCTCAAAGAGTGTAGTCATGAGATTACCAAAGATGTTAATTTAATAATATTTTAATGTACTTGCTTCTAGAAAATATTTTAATAGTGAAAATATTTTAAATAAACTATTTTATTTATAGTTATCATTTTCTTTTGTTATTTGTTTTGTTTGAAAATATTAATTTACACATTACACGATTTAAGTTATAATAAACTTTTTTACTATTTAAAACTAAGAGTTTATTTATTATATTTATAGGAACATGAAAACATTTTAAAACATATATTTATTATATAATGCCTTATTAATATTTTCATGGTATTTTTCTTATACTTAGGGATAATAGCCTATATCGCCCCGCATCCTTCACTAATATGTGTCACATTTAAGCAATAGTTGCAATAAAATCTTGTTTCAGAATAAGTTATTTTTAGGAATTTGGGTAGAATACATGATTTTTAGTAAACATACTAATCATACATATAAATTCTTCTTTCTTAGTACTTCTGAAGTGCTTTACATCAAATTCAAGAAAACATTTTTTAACTTTAGAACTGACCTCAAAATTGACATGTGCGCATATGTAAAAATTCACAATACTCGTAAAATAAAAATACGCATTTGAAAGTTTTCAGGTCATTCAATTAAAAAGGGGAATCATGAATTCAGAAAAATTATTGTAATATAATATGGCGCCAAGTATTGGAATCTTCGTTACTCGGGAATGAATACTGACTAAAAATCACAGCAACCCTTACTATCTTCCTTTTGTAACAAGAAAAACGTAACAATACCACATGTGGCTCACTATGTTCCAAGTGGGGGAAAGAAAATTTTTCCTGAATTCTAAAAGCACCGAATGCAAGGGATATTTTGACTTAGAATCAGCCGAGTTCTAAAGGTTAAAAGAATGATGAAAAAAATATGTAACTCATTGTCAGTGGAATTATTTTGATGAAAATAAATGCATGTATTTTTTAAAAATTATTATTTGTTCTGTGAGAAATAAAAATTCTCATTTCAGGTGCAGATAAAGAAAAAGATTTTGGAATCAAAACATTGGAACAAATTCGAATGGAAAAAATTCATAAGGAATCTGATAGTTTTTATGGCACAGGTAAAATATTTTGAATTATATATTCGATTGATTCAATTGATAAATTGGGAACATTGCAGTATTAAATGTATCTGGTGTCCTAAAAGTTCCCATATTGATGATTTGGGGTTTAATTATGTGAGAGATTCTCCCAACCTTTAATGAACCATATAAAAAACGAATTAAAAGAAAATGATTATATTATCAAAATTTACTATTTTATGTGCACCATTGTATAAATGTATTATATATATAATTAGTACAGTGATGCACATAAAATAATAACTTTTGATAATATATTTATTTTATTCTTTATCATGTCTCATCTATGCTGGAACTTTTTCATATAGCAATATATATATATATATATATGTACACTATACTATACTATACTATTTGAATTAATTGGGACATATATGTTTTTCTTGTTTGAGTAGGCATATGATTACTAGTGATATCCTGAACCTCCTCAAACCCATCATATCTGCCTTTAGGTAGTGTGACAAATCAACTTTGATTATAATTTATTCATTTTAATATATCAGGAGCTCATTTATGAGCCTTTCAGTGGGGCAGCTGGTAATTTCAATTTTGTGTTCTGTGTAAGACATGTTACTTTTACTTGTTCAAAGATGAATATTACTCTGTGAAGGCGTTCTAAAATAAAAGCGGCTCTCGAACACACTTCTATGACTGTGAGAGATATAACTATAGCAGTTGGTGGAATCAAATTGTCTGGATCATCGTTTCCAAAAAGGAAGAAAAATGTGGGCACAACTGGAAAACTACTCCAACAATAGATAAAATTTTAACAAGAAGGTGAAATAAATCCAAGAAAGACAAGCATAGACCTTTGAAGGGATTTCTTGGGTAATGGTGTTGAAAATGAGTGCCTCAACTGCACGAAAAAGGCTTCCGGAAGGTGGCCTTAAGACAACAAGAGTGAGGAAAAAACTATTTCTAACTCAGAAAATGATGAAAAAATGTTTAGCATGGGCCAAAAAATACCGATCATGGACTTAACGACTAGAAGAAGGTGTTTTGAGTGATGAAACATTTATTTGTGCAGGGATACAAATCAAATGTAGTTAGACGAAGTGAGGCTGAAACTTTGTTACCAAATCATATCCAACAGATTGTAAAACACTCTTCTAAACAGCTGTTTGCGACTTTTTTCACAACAAATGGCCTTTGGAGCTTATTTCCTCTTAAATACATAATGAATTCTTTAAAATATGTAAAATATTATGTAGTAGGATTGTTCCATTGAAGGAAACATTTGATGGGACATTTCAATATGACTTGGCCTCTTGTCGCAATTCGAAATTGGTCCATACTTCTATGCGGAAAATAAAATAAGTGCTCAATTGGCTTGAAAATTCTCAAGGCTTAAATCCTATTCAAAGCTGATGTCATATTCTCAAGAATCGTTTCGATAAGATGAATTGTGTGCACGACAACAGAGCAAATGGTAAAAAGGGCTATACTAGTGTGTTTCCAAGATGATGAAATCAAGAACATGTGTGATACTCCAATGGAGTCAATGTCAAGATGTGTTGTAAAGGTCATTTCTTGCTAAAGGAAGACACACTGTACTAATATACAGATTTTTCAGTTCTATTTAAGGAATGTAATGATAAAAAGCTTAAGGTTTTAGAAAAAAATCACTTTTTTCCCATTTGTCCCAATTAATTCGAACAGTATAGTATATACTGATATATGAAAAAATTCTAGCGTAGATGAAACATGATAAAAAATTTCTTTATTAGTATATAGTCAAAGATGAAATTTACGTTTCAAAATGACAACAATATATTTAAATTTACACAATTGTAAAATGTTAGAATAAGTATTCAAAAAGTAACTGAAGTATATAAAAAGATGGCGATCTCACAAACTAATCAGAGGCAATGTCATCCAAAGAGAGACATGAACAATGTTATTGACAATGTAAGAAAATTAACATATTTAATGCATTAAATAGATTTTTTAATTTAGAAAATAAAATGCATTTACCATATTGCTCACATTTACTTCCATTTTAAAATTTTACGTAGACATGAATGTGTGCAAAGTAATCATTTCCAACAATGGACCACAACATTGTTTTGAAGCTCTTCATTGGTCAGAAAGCTTTGGGCATTTAGCTCAGCTCTTCAGTTCAATGAAGAGTTGAAAATCATTATTTCATAAGTGCTGCTGTAACAGCCAAATGAGAAGTGTTTGATTACATGTATAATCTCAACTTAGCACTGAGGATTTTCATCTCTTTCCTAAACTGAAGAATAAACTAGAAGGCCAGAGTTTTCAGTTGAATGAATAGCTTCAAAACAGCATTCTGGTCCACCTTGTGCCACTGACTTCAATATTCTTTGAAGAATGCATCAGAAAACTTGTTCACTGATATGATAAATGCCTGAATCTTCATGGCTATGTTTTGAAAAGTAACCATGCTTGTACATAATTTTTGGTAATAAATTCATATTTTTTTTACTTTTGTCTTATATTTTACTGAACTTTTGGAGATTGAGAGTGGTAGTGCATCGCACTTCCACACCACACAAGTCCGAGGTCCCTTCGGTGGGTTGATAAATGAGTACCAAGCTTGCTTGGGAATTTAACACTGGGGGTTTCATGTCAGACTGGCCATCTGATCGGAACATCTCTTGCACCTTAGGGCCCAAGGTCACATATATTGATATGGGCACAGTAGGCCTTGGCCCCATGGGTTGTTGTGCCACTCAGTTAAGTTATTGGAGGTTGAAAAAAAATCCCTTGCATGAAAACAAAGTTATAAACAAATATATTATTCTAATTGTGAAAAGCACTCCTTACAAAATACAGAAAGAAATCCATTGAATTCACTTTTATGATAAAAGTTCAAAATATATTTTTCTTTATTGGGACAAAACTGAATTAATTTGCACATATTTTGAAGAACATATTCCAAAATGCTGGAGGGACTTATTGTATCCTTTAAGTAATGACAATTTTTTGATAATTTATTATTTGTGGATTTTCTTCATAAACTTTGTTCTTTAAATATCCCAGCAGAAAACTGAGAAGTTGCCAGTTTTTTTTTAGGGGATCTATTTGTCAAAAAACATTTTGCTAGATAAGTTCCTGAATAAAATGCCATTCACTCACTGTTGACTTGAGAATAAAAAGCTTTGCAATCTAATTGTGTGATATGACAGGCCATACTTTTTTTATATATATTTTGAGAATGAAACTGGTTTTGCATCAATGAATAGGGCTTTGTCTGCTGATAAAGTGGATATTTGTGTAATCCTTACTACTTAAATAGAAGCATGTCTCATTGTAGAAAAATGTTTGATTCAGAATGTGTTGCTGTTCCTAATAAATCTATAAAACCATAGGTAATAATAAAATTGCTTCTTAATGTCAGGAGGTTTTGGTTCCAGTATCATTTGAACAGGATAATCGTAAAAATGCTAGACTTTTATAATCTTGTATATTGATCCACATTATGTGCTAATTTGTTGTGACAAATACCTCATTCATAGAAGGATTGCAGTAACATTCCTAGTTTCTTGCGCAAAGTTTCTTATATGATTTACATTCAAAATAGGTCTCGGGCAACACAATCCTTTTAATGTGTGACAAACTGATCTTGTCGAGAGCAGAATGGCATATCACTTATTTAACTACTTGTGTCTGAGGAAAATCAAGCAATAAAATTTAAAGGGAGGTAAAAATTATCAGCAGATAATAAAATTCTAAAGATTTTAAAACTTTTATGTAATGTTTTTTTTTAAAGTTGGAGTTTGGAAATTTTAGGACATGAAACAGCAAATAAGTCTTTGAAGATAATTTTTAAAAAAGAATTTTACTCTGTATAAGCATCAAGTTATTGATAACAAATATTTTTAAGTCATATATTTAATATCATACACTAATTCAAAATTAATTATACAAAATTTTTTAAAATTGCAATTTTAAAAACAAATTATTAAACACATACACAAGTATTTTTTTAATGAATGTTTTGTGTTTTAATTATTTTATGCTTTGTGCTAGTTTTTAGTAAATATTTTTAAAAGATTACTTTATTAAGATGAATTAATATATTTATAAAAAAATATATATATTCTTATCTTTACTAATTCTTGAATAACTTTCTAAATAATTTCCTTTTCTTTCCAATTACCAAAGTTAGTATCGGTTGTTGAATTGAAGAGACAATGTTACTCTTATAAAAAAAAGGACTGTAAAAATTGTTTCAGAGATATTTACATTATGTGTATTATGAAACTATATTATACTTAAGTAAATACTTTAGAATAATTTTAAATTAGTGTAATGGGAAAAAATCCAGTTGTTTTAAAGGACATGCAAATAATTGTGCATGTCCTCTGTAGATGACACTGCTGGGAATATTTCTCTAGAGTGTAACCCAAATCCAACTTTACTCAAAGAAGGTTTCTTTTGCCATTCAGGTTAGTGAAAGTTTTGTGATTTGGTAAATTTTCTGTTGCACTGTGTTGAAGTTAAGAAAACATGAATTGATTTCTTCTATGCTTCAATGAAATGTTGTTATTTTGAAGTTAAAAAAATATTTTTTTTATAAGACTTGTTCAAAAATGATCTTGACAGTTATTTACCTGAAATGAAAATCTTTGAATAAAATATAGATCAATAAGATAAATTCTAAAATCAAATAATTTTTCATCTGTAAAACAAGCATTTAAGATTTCACAAAATTTATAAGAGGCTTATGTTTTGTATAACAAGGAATTTACATCAGAGTAAAACATGTGACATGAAAGCTTTTCTTAATTATTAAAAACAGTTAATATAAAATTTCATCAGAATTTAAATTCCTTTTAAAAATATAATTATTTCTAAGGATGTTATCTTTTTATATATGAACATAGCAAATTTCTTCATGAAAATTAATTTAAAATAGCCATTTTGTTATGATATTTAAAAGGTTTAATTTTTAAAATAACTTCTAGATTTAAAACAAAATGATTTTCTTTGCTATCCCCTTCCTCTTGCTAATACTTATTATACTAACACTAAATATTTTTCATTTTCTTTAACTGTATTTTTTAGCTGCAGCATTTTTCCTATCTAATATCTATGTTTCTTTCATATGTTACATAAAAATATTTTGTGTATAATCTTTTTAATAGAGGGGCATGTCTTGAGCTATTAAATTTTATAAATTTCCCTAATGTAATTTTCTTGACAATTACAATTTGTTGATGTGATAAAATTGCATTTTTTGTATATAAATTCTGATATAGCATGGTACTGAGTATTCAGATAGGGAAATAAATATGTTTATAAACACATTTAAGTATTTGTTTGTCAGTAATTACAGTGCACTCTTGATTATCTGGGTTAATCACTGGAAGAGGTGGCACAGACAATAGAAAAACATGGATAATATAAAAACTCTTTTATTAAAGAAAGAATCCATATCAATACAAAAATATAAAAATTATTTTCATTTGCAGGCTGTGTAACATTGAACTAGAACTCTTCCTAACATTTACTACCTAAAATCTGTAATGTCTCTTTGTGTGGCTGTGGTAGCCTAGTGGTCAAGGTAACAGACTTATGGCCAGCGTTCCATGAGTTTGAGCCTAGTACGTTGAAGACCTGCCGTGTAAGGGGCGATGCATGTTTTAAATCTGTTGAGTCTACCATTAAGGTGAAAGTTAGGAGAGGAGTGTGCCAGCTCAGGTGTTACCCTTGTCACTTGGCCATGGTTCAAAGTTACAAGGGCCGTCACCAAAAGCCCTTGAGTAGCTAAATAGTGCAATGTTAATATTCTCTCACTCAGTGCCTCTTTGCTTCTGTTTGTCCATTTCTTGTCAAATACCTACACATATTTTATGAATTGCAATCATGCCACCATGATCATATATTCTTTGTGCTGTATATTTATCAAAATCTCCTCAGATTGTGGAATATCAAAAGAAATATATTGTATTTCCCTTATTTATACATCTTCTGCATCATTACTATCATCAGTTTTCACGAGACAGTTACAGTTTTCATCTGTTAAATACTGGAAGCCAGGTTCATATGTATCTTTCTCACTTTGAAACCAATCTTCTAAATTTACTTCATTAAGATTTTTAAAACCTTGAAATTCTTTTACTTGTTTAGTAATACTGTTATCATTTTCTTGAATATTCGAAGATTATTATTCAAGCTGTACAATCTTTCTCCATGATTGTGATAATGTGGATGATTTTGCCTTTGAGCCTATTACTAATAAATATTGCTACAAAAATTTGGTAGTGCTAGAACTTCATGAATCAAATTTTTCAATGGTTCAGATCTGTAATGCTGTCTCATTGTTACATTGTGATCCATTGGCTGTATCGTTGCTGTAATATTTGGCATCTTCAGATGTTACCAAACTTTGATGTCAAGGGGCCATTGTTTAACTAATGATTAACTAACTGCGAAAGTAGGAAAATAGAGCTGAACTGCTATTGTGCAAACATTTCGATCTCTACATTCCTATCCAACCCTACTCCATCAAAAAGGGGCCAAAGTATTCGATCTGTCCTCTGTGCACTACTATGAGCTATACAAGAAGTTTTAATTTACATAAACATCAATTTTACATGCAAGATGAACATGAAAATTTTTCTTTTAGAATTTTTGTCGGTCAAAAACGAGGGTGGATAATCCACAAAATCGAATAATATATCAATTATTCGCACATGTTGTTGAATGTAATGTGTAAAGAGATTACCAAAATTGAGTTATGTATAGTAATGGTACTGTGTGCTAAAAATCAATTTTATATTAAGTAATGTATTTTCTTATTTTTCAGTTCATTTCAGCATAAACATGTCAAATGGATATATTTTTTTAAATTTATTTTTTATGAAATGATAAAAACATGCTGTTGGTTGAATAACAATAGTTTTATTCCTTTGCTATGCAAAGTATTCCTATTGAAGAAACTATATTAGCATAATTTAAACAACTTTTTATATAACATGTATAAGAGATAAAAACAATATTTATTTCAAGGAAGACTTATATATAATTTTTCATTTCTGATTTAAGAAAAAAAAATTTTTTTTTTCAGCTTATAATGTTCCAACTTTAGATGCACCTCCAGCAGTAGAACGACTTAGTGATGAATACTATCCACCAAGTAAGTTTGATCGATTGAATGTTTTATTTTATGGCACAAGAGCCAAATTAGGTTAAGCTTTAAACATTTTGAAATTCATATGAGCTTGAATTGAAATGAAACTGTTTTTATTGTTTAAATTTTTAATGTATTAAAATATAAAGATTTATATAATTTCACATTTTTTTACTGTTACAACAGCCTCTTAAACTTGATTACCTGTTTTTGTTTTGAAGAATAGGTAATTAAAATGACAAAAGATTTGTATTGCTTGTCTAATGATATATAACTAGTCTGTAAATAAAACATGGCATTTGTTTTTCCTTATTGTAATCTACTAAACAAGATTTAAGTTTAAGCCTTTTTCTCCCATGCAAGTAAATATATATATATATATATAGCCACATTACTGTGTAGTGTATTTTGGATGTGAAATTTTATTCATAATTTGATTTCTTAAATAAAAACTAGATTAGTTCATGTATGAACTTTCTATTGTTTTTGAAAATCTTAATTTTGATTTGAGAATAAGATTGTTCACCAATATTTCTGTATTATTTAATCATCTTTATTTCAATCTTCAATAACTGGATACTTGAATCTCCAACATATCAGTTGTTAGCTTGTTTTCAATGGAGAATTATGCTAAAAACAATTGCTCTCAATAATGGTAATTTTTGAACATAAAATACATATTGCTTTCAGTCTTCATTCGGCATTTAAATTTATAATGAAAAATACCAGTTTTTATAGGAAGGTGTAGTTTTCATCACTTGATTTTCATTTAGAATTGTGAGGTGTGTAATTATGAAGTTGTTAAATTAAGAAATATATCATTTGGACACCTTTATTTTGATAGCCTACTATTATAATAAATGCTTCAATTCAATAATTTTCATATTAGGAAATCTTTAGTTGGAAATGTACTGTGAAAAGAGCTTATACATTTAAGTGTTATTTGTTAAAAATGTTTGAATACTTGAATGTCGAAGGGGATATACAACTGTGTAATTTTCATAACATTTAAAGTATTTGGATATAATAGGAATCATTATTTTATTTACAAAGCAAAACTTGAAAATTCTCCTCAAAGGTTTGTTTATTGATCAAAATCTATTAGAAAACCACATTTGCTCATCCTTATAATTGTTATTTAAAATATTTTTCAAGATAAAAGTTTTATTGTAGATTATTGTTAATTTATTATTGCTTTTGCTCTGAAAAGTTTTAACTGTTCATTTTCTTACTTCAGAATCTGATTTCCTGTCTATTCCAAAAGATTCTTCGTTAGGTATGTAATTAATACATTTAAGAACTTTTTAACTAAATATTAATTCCATACAACACCTCTAAAAGTGTTGTAAACAGTGTAGCTATATTTAAACAGTCTATTGTAATTTATTAGTAGGAAATTACTTCATGAAATATTTTATGCTTTTTATTTTAGAAAAAAGCCAGCCTGTCCCTCTTAAAGAAACCAAACTTGGTGGATTAAGTGAGAAAAGTATGGCTATACATACATTTTATTAACTTTAAAGTGAAATGTTCCTTTTTTATACATTAAAATTATTTTTCTAATTCCCTTATAGATTTTAGTAACAAAAGGGTGTATCATAATAACTATTATAGAGTTATTGCTTTTTTTATCTGAAATTATTACTATGTTCAGTTTTTAAGTTATTTTTCCAGTGAATTCAGAAAGTGTAGAATGGGGATTAGACATATTTTGTACTGTCTACTTTTTAGCATACTCTATTCATATAATTGTTTCACACTCATTTTTTTAAATTGTTTTCTTTGTATCCTTCCCCTCCCCTTCTAATTGCTTTTTACTATTTTTTCAAACCTACATTAGTAATATTTAATGCTCAATTGAAGTATATTCTGCTGAATCAGTCCGTCCGCTTACCTATGAAATTAAAAGTAATGTATCATATGCTATAGTGTTTTTTTTTAAAAGCCACCAAGGCAGTTTTTGCCGATCTCTGTGTAATGACATTTGATCAATTTTTAAAACTATATTGTAGTCATGTATTATATTTAAGAATTTTTTTTGTATTTCTACAAACATGGTTAAAACAGCATGGAGTAGTTTTCAAAAATCCAATCTTAGAAAAAGACAGTGATGTTTTTTGTTTTTCGTATTGAGAGCATTCTGTGTTTTTTTTTACAAAAGTTTTTAAAGTAGTCTCTTTGATTTTTTTTTTTGATAGAATAAAATTGTATTGCCCTTCTAAGATTTTGTATCTTGGTTATTCTTTGAATGAATCTTGCTCATCCGCTGGAGATTTTTTCTTTTCCTTTTTTCAAAAATGTCTATGGTTGGTTTCTGTTGTGCAATTCAAAACAAAATCAAGATTTGCTCTTTAGTAACAGAATAATTCATTTCTTTAGTTTATTTATCTTCCTGCGTTATTGAATTTGTTAAAATTCAAATTAATAAGAATGTATTGTTCTGCAATAAAAAATAGAAAAAGAACTTAAAAACATTTACCTATTTTGCCTCCCTGATTCATACTGTTTATAATAAGAAAAAAAAAAATATTTTTAAGTTTTGAATTCATTTGAAGTAGTCATTAAAAGCTATATGTTATGCAATAATTTCTCTTTCATTAGGTCTTGTCAAAATTAATATCAAGAGATTTAAAAGAAATTATAAACATTTTTTAAATAATTTTAATTTATTCTGAATTTGCAAAACTAAAAATAGTTTTAAGAAAATTATTGTGACAGAATGTTTTACTGTAAATGGTATTAAGAATATTTCCAGATTATTATGCATTACATAATGCATTCATTAGAGGGAATTGATAGGTCATTAAAAATTTGACTCAATTGAAATAGAATTTATAATCTTGATTTTTTTTTCAGATGATCTTAGAGACAAAATATCCAGTAGAAGGAACTCTGCTGGAAAAGGTTTGTATTCAATAATCTCATGTATATTTTGTTGAATGCAATTTTTTCATTTTAATTGTATAATTTCCATCATTTGATCTTGCAAATAATATTTATTTCAGGTGCCATTACTAAGCGGATCACGAATTTTAAAAAACAGATTAAAATAGAAGGTATGTATTTATTCTAAGTAGTTTTATTATTATTTTGTGTTTTTAAAATCAGATTTTTATTGTTCATTTATCTTTCAACTTTTTAATTGCCAAATGAAATTATTTTAGTTTTTATAATATAACACAAATTGCGATTTGCTGTTGAAAATTTTTATTTTGGCTGATAAAATATATTTTCTTTTAATATTCTGTTAAATTTTTTTTAAATTTTTTTTTTTTTTATTTGTAAGTTTAAAATGTTAAAATTAAACTAACTTCATACATTCTATATTTTTTGTTTATGTTTGTATATTTCATAATGTAGTAACATTTTTAAAAAATTATTTCTGGTTTTTTTTTTTATCAAATGAAAATACATGAAAAAGAAATTATACAACTTTCAATTTAAGTGTCTTGTGATATTATTGAAATATATTAATATCTTTATTCTTACTGATATTTCCAAAATCTGCTAATTAATTCAGAATTTTTGTTATTAAGTAAGTGATATTTGTTGATTTCATTAAAGAAATTGTAATGACCATAAGAGATGCATTGATTTTTGCTGCACAATATTTCCTAAATGTGATGCATTACTTTAGGGAGTTACAGAATGCTGTAAAAGTTTTCTTAATTTATTCTTTATCCTCCCTGTTCAATCATATGTTTTAAGCTAAATTATTCAAGAAGCTGATATAGATGTGTATTACTATAAACAATTACATTTCTGCTGGGTGGTGCTCCAAAAAAAATGAAAGTATTTTTCATGCCTTCCTGTATTTTCTTTGTGTTTGTAAATAAATTGCATTCTGTAAAAACTCTAGATTTTAACTGTTGGTTTCATGCAGTGTTCCATTACCTCTCATTTAAGGTCTTGACTGAACTATAATCCTTGATTTTTAATGAAGGAACTATTTTTATAGAACACTAATAAATGTTATGAGAGGACAAAAAAGAGAAAGATTTATCCTAAACCAGTGGTGTAAATGCAGAAATAGTGTAAATATAGGGCAGATATTTAGAGTTTGCTCCATTAGAAATAAAAATTGAAAGGATCAGGTTTTCTTAGACCATTGTATATAAATATTTTGATACCAGAATGCATGCAACCTTTTAAATTTAAGCCTGATTAAGAAATCATTCACTGCTTCATGGTTGAAAACATTTTGGCAAGAAATGGAACAAACTAAGACAGCAGAAAGATATGTTTTTTAAAAAATACACTAATACCAAACAATGCTTCGCTAGCCCGTTGTAGAAAGATGTCTTTTAGAACCAAGAAATCTAAAAGCCCCATAATATTGCAGAAAATTTATCTTTGTTGCTGTTGATATGTTGATCATTGTGTTTGATGAATATACTGGGAAACTGTTTTCAAAAGTGATCAATGACATAGTCACAGATTATAACTTATGGTGGGAGTTTTCAGTAATCAATTAATTGAAAGAAAAAAAAAATCAGCTGAATGATGTCATGAATAATGTTAAGGATGCCTGTTTTTGATGTGCCATGTATAGTTGATAGTGATGACATTGTAAAAGGCCTTTTCATTTTTATTAGAAATATCGATGCTGTTTCTTGAGGGCTCAGGTTTATTTAACACCTTTAATGCTTTTATATGTGAAAATAATTTATATTGAACTCCGTTAGCATCTTTACAAATACTACTTATTTTAAGCAAAGCTCCCCTGATTCACTGTAAACTCATTATTCTGATGGAAGTGTATGCAACAAAGTTTTAAAAAAATGTGTTGGGAATGTTGTCAATTTTATTAAAATTCATCTCCATGGAGAGCAAGGTTTATGAAAATAAATTGCTGGAAACTGAAGCTGAATATCCATCTTTGCTGTGTAATGTTCTATTGTATATATTTGAAAATCATGAAATTATTTTTTCAGTAAAAAAAAAAGCAAAAATGTCAATTTTTTAAAAAAAAGAAATTAGTAGTTTTAAAAGGAGATGCCTTAAATCTCTTTCTTCAAAGAAAAAAAATATATATTCTGCTTTTAAAGTTGATTACTTAAGAGAATCTCAACAAGTTATCTTGCGATTAGTAAAACATAAATATCCCCATCTAAAATCTCCATTCCAGATTTAAACCCATTTTCCAGTTCTAATTAGTGTGAAACTAAGTTTTCACTACCCTAAAGAGCAAAAATTAAAGTGGAAACAAAAATATTAGAGGGATCAAATTTGATTTTAAATTCTGAAAAAATATACAAATTCTAATTTGCAGGTTCATTTATCCCATTAATTGAACAATAATAATAATAAAAAAATGAATTTGCGTAAGAATATTTTTTTTCATTGAACATGCTTTGACTTTGGCAGCACCAGAAAATCTTTTGTTTTAAAAGTGTGTTGTGTGTTAAAAAATATCCATATGCCACTACTCTATTGTATTTTTAAAATTCTTTATAACATTTATAAAATTAATTGCAATAAATATGATTTTATGATTGTAGAAAATTCTAACAACTTGGATTTCAAGATAAAAACTTTGGATGAAATTCGTAGAGAAAAAAAAAGCAAACAAGGTAACATGTAATTTTCTATTCACTTTTATTTTTCTTCCTCTATAGTTTTAAGAATGATAATTATGTTATTTCTTTTATTTTTCCATTTTTTGCTCCATTGAAAAATAATATATATATTAAGGCCGGTGGCTAGTGCATCGCACTCCCTCACCACAGGTCCAAGGTTAAATTCCCAGGCTGGGCAAGTTTTCATCCCTTCAGTGAGTCAATAAATGAGTACCAAGCTTGCTTGGGAACTTAACACTGGAGGTTTTCATGTCAGACAGACCACCTGACCGGAACATCTGCTCATGCACATCAGGGCCCAATGTTGTGTATACTGAGTTGGGCACAGTAGGCCTTGGCCCTCATGGGCTGTTGTGCCACTGAGTTAACTTATATATATTATAATAAATGTAAAATGGTTATTGGGTTGTTTTTTTCCCCCTTAACTTACTTTAAAACTGGAGTTTTGAAATTCTAATGCAACTTTTTATCATTTTAATTGATTATTAGAAAGTTATGTGTGTCATTTTCATTGATTAATGAAAAGTAGTTTTTATTGTACGTTAAATTCTTGAAAATTTTGTGGTACCCCTCATTTTGACCCCGTTATAAAGTGAGAATATTTTATTCATTAAATCCATTAGAGTTGAAATTTTCAATGTTCATTTCTGAATTCATTATGTAATTCTATACATTATGAGATTTTAACCCTTTCAAGATCAGTGAAAGGAAAAATAAGCGCTCCCTTAGGCCCATATGTGTATATATATGCACAACATGAGGCGATTTCTCTGTTTAGCCTAATTTGAATTAAAAATTCTTATAAAATCACAACTGTAATCAAATATGTGAAAATTTATAGTTTATTATCTGTGGTAGTATCTGAATATATTGTAATAAAATGTTTTTAATATTTAAAAAAGTGCGAAGTATGAAGAAAATTTTTTCATATTAATAACAAAAAAAAAAGAATGTATAATATATACTTTAAGAAAAATTGACAAGTATTTCATACACTTGTATACAAATATTCAAAATATAGAAAATATTAAGAAAAACTGAATATAAGATATATGTAAGAAATTTACTTAATAATTAAAGATTTTGAATGTAACATTTTTTAAAATATTGTTTGAGACTCGCACCTAAGTTGTCCATTTTATTATCAACATCAAAAGATTTTCTACAGCTTATATTCGAAAATTACTTACCTTTGCTATTTGTTTCATTCATCCATTTAGAGAAATCTTAATCTCGTGTAAATATTTCACTTTTTTCTGCTATGCTTGCTGAACTATAACTGATTCAAAACATACAAAATGCTATCTAGCAAAGCCCAAATAATAAATCTGCTCTCACATAAACTAATAAAATTTTCATCTTTTTTCCCACTTTCTCAAAATATAAACAGAAACTGGGGCACAGTACATCACAAACCTTCAAATGCCCAATTTTCTTGAAAGAACTAAACATGTGCTGTTTGCATTCACAAATATCCCAGATCAAATTTAAAAAAACCATGCAACTCTAAGCACTCATTAAGAGTCCAAGTTTTTTAAAACGCTTTAGAAAAGGAAAAATACTTCAACTGCCATCTATAGTGCCGTGTAAAAACTAAAATAAAAATGTACCAAATTCAAAACATTTGTAAGATTGTGAGCCTCAGCCTTGGAAACTGATCACATGTGATCGCAGTCCTGAACAGGGTAAAATTAACCCAGTTTGAGAGCAAAAAAATTGATAAAATTAATATTGTACTAAAATATTCCATTCTTTGTAAAATAAAATTTTATGAAATGGAGGGTGTTTCTCTAGCTGTGGAGAACGATCTTTCTCTTGTATAGTCAAAGATATTTGCTATGATCTGCACTTAATAAATGTAAATTAGATTATGAGAATGTATTATTGTGATGTGGTTGAGGCAAATGTTTTCCAGTACTTATTTGATGGACAAAGAGGAAAAAAATATAAATAATTAATTAATTTTCCTGATTAGTTAAAATGAAAATGTCCTTTGAAATTTTTTCTGATTTTATCCCATTTTACACTATTGCTTACGCTTACAATGGTTACTTGAAATTTTTATAAATTATATTCAGCATCATACTTCTGCAAATAATTTTTTTATTTTTGAATCAATGTAATAAGTTTCTTTAGGATTGAAGGAATTCTAAGATTTTGAGGAGAAAAGAAAAGATTAATTTTAAATCAAACTGTAAGCAGCACTATTAATTGTACAACATGAGTCTGCACTGAATAAAATATGAAACTTCTTTTATAATTTTTTTTTTTAGTGGGTAGTTAAATAATTTAAAATTATTATGGCAAAATATGTATATAAAATTAAATGACTGTCACAGCTTTATTGAAACTTGAAGATATATTTACACAAAGAGCAATACATATTAAAGTACAATAAATGAATGATTTTGCATGCTTTCTCTTCTCTACTTTCTTTAATTAAATTTGGTTTTTTTACCAAAAAAAGTTAAAATTGAATGACCAGACATGAAAAAGAAATTTTAAAATATTTGTACATCTGATGGTTCATTCAGTTTTCTTGATGACTATTTTTGCCCCAACAGCTCTTATTTATCATTATGCATTCACAAGAACTAGAAAATAGGTGGATGAAGAATGTAGAACATGTTACCATTGAGTTTAAAAAGTCATGAAGATTGTGTCTTTCCTCCTGTATATTCTATTTCATTTGCTGTTTGTTCCTAACTTATTCATACAGATGGTTTCTGTTTCACAAAGCATTGGGGGCTGCGGTAGCTCAGTGGTCAAGGTATCGACTCATGGCAGGCATGTCATGAGTTCGAGCCCAGTACCACTAAAGGTCCGCCGTGTAGGGCAGCGATGCATGCTAAATCTGTTGAGAGCTGAAATGTCCTCCCGTTGGTGTGGTAGTTAGGAGAGTGGGGTGCCAGCTCAGGTATCGTCCACATCACTTGACCATGGTTCAAAATTACGTGGTCCATCGTCAAAAGTCCTCGTGTTGCTGAACAGTGCAACATTAATATTCACTCACATTTGCAAAGCATTTTTTTTTCCTTTTCTCTTTCTTTGTAGCATCTTTCTGAAACTTGATTCATTTTGTGCTTTGCTCTTGTTTATTTTTCCTAAGCTTCATGTTTCTGAACAATTTATTTTCATTGATTGTTACCACAATGTCTAACAAAGGAAGAATAGTATACTTTTAAATGTGTAGGTAATGTTATAAAAAGGAATTCCATTGCTTAAACATCCTAAAATTTTGGTGAATATGCATTTTGTAACATATGTCTTACTGACTTACATATTTGTCACTGTTATCTATATGAGACTGCCTGTCCCATGAAAACTTCAATGCTCTTTGCAGATGAAAAATCAAATAGTAATTGTTCAAAATTGGATCATTTTTCAAGAACAATCTTCTGTCAGACGTAGTCAAGACTGATGTACTATTAACATCTTTTCCTTGTAAAACATAATGTTCTATTTGATTGCAGCCTGTCTTTTTTGAAAAAATTTTTATGTCTGATACATTTCCGTACAGTAGAGCTGTGCAAAGACTAAAATATTTCCTTGGATTAGTGAACTAGCTCCTAACTAGAAAGAGTATATGATTAAGAGTATTGAGCAAGAAGATCCTTTTGTTACAGCAGTTGATACCAACTATAAATTTCATACTATTGTGGTATCTTATTTTGATCATGCAAAATGTCTAATTCAAAGTGGACTTTTTGCAATTCAAAATTTTATTGCAGATTCCATTAGATCAGTGATACTCGCCTGCAGCTCGCAGGCTACATGTGTTCTGGTGGTCTTTTCTGAGTGGCCTGGTTATGGCCCATTGCACTAAAACATTCAATTATTTAAGAACAATGTACTAAAAATTTAGTGGTAAATTTTATTAATGAAACAATAAAATCTCAGTTTGCCTTTCTTGATAGTATAATGTAAAAAAAGAGAGAAGTTTGGCCATGGATGGAAGAAAATAGAAATTACCCCATAATTCAGTAAAAAATGCATAAAAGTAAATATTTGTGTGTGTGTGACAGAAGGGTTAATAAAGTATTAAAATAAAAGTCAAATGAAAGATTTAATATTTGGATCAATTTTGGTTTGTCCAATGCTACTTTGGCCCTATAGTGTTTTTTCCACATTATACTCATGTTGTGGCCTGCGTAAAATACTGTGGGACTGGTGGGAAAAAAGGTTGAGTATGTCTGTATTAGATGAATGTAAAAAAATAAAAAATGTTGGATGCCTTTTTTGAACATTTAGTTTCCCCTTATGGCAGATAATTCTACAGTATTGTAAAGAAAAGTAGGAAGCAACCTATTAATAAAGGGGGATATGGGTTGCTTATTTCATTTAATAAATTTGGTGTCAGAAAAAGGTGCTTCTTTTGTCTTTAAAAAACAAGAGGCTCATACATGCATTCTATAATCTATAAAACTGTAACAATTTGCTTTATGGAAAGAAGGGGGACCTCACATTTTTAAGTATTTTTGTACTTGATGGTTATCATTTGGTCAATATCTTGATGTTTTATATAAAAAGCCTGTTTTTTTTATGAATATAATCTGAACATTGAGTAATAATTTCTATTTAATATGTATAAAAACATCTTTACTATAATGTCATTGCTTTCTTATATGTTTCCATATATATATATGCCTTTAAATTTACCTTAGTGTTTATAAATTTTTATAAATCAAATCAATAGAAAATAAGTTTCCTGTGAGTACTTTTCTCATCTAAATATATTGAAATTTTCTTCATATATTTTTGAAATTTGTGTATCATGGTTTGTTTTGTAATATTTAAAATGTTGTTTATCCTTTAAGAATTTTCTTGAATTGACATACCAAATTTTTTATGTTTTGTCATTTTCAAAGGTTGGCAGGGTACCAATTATTTAGTAAAATCAATATGTTTGTTCAAAAAACTTTTTATGGAATTTCTTTCTTCAATTTGCTAAAGAAAGTTCTAGAAAGCATGAGTATTTTATAATAGGGAATTTGAGCTTTACTATGACACTTAATAAATAATGTTTTAACCCTTAATCTATATTATGCAAAATACTTCTTCAAATAATCCTGGAAATACAATTTTTTTCTGGTTGACCCTTGAATGTTTTTATGTACCCCTGTGTGCCCGTGTGGATTCTGGTTGGAAAACTTATTTATAGTTAAAAGTAAATAACAATAATATATTTTTGTAGTTCTATATTATGTCGAAAAATTAAAAATTTTCTTATTCAGATAAGTTTTTTTTATGTATTAATTATTTTTCCTTTAGATAATGGGGATGCATCTATGCATGGGGATACACTTACCACTTGTCCTTCAACAGAAGATAAATCTTTGAGATGTAAAATTACTAAGAAGCTGAAGCTCACACGAAAACCCAAAGACTTGTGTACAGAATCAACTATTTGTAAAACAGGTAAAATTAACTTTTGACATTTCATTGATGCTATTTAAAATATATGCACAAGTATTACTTTTTATTTTCATGTTATATTTATCTTTTTTTAAATTAGATACTACACTTGGTGATATAGAAAAAGTTGAAAAAGTTGCTTCCCATATGGTAATTAATAATTTTACATTCTGCTTTAATATATTCATCAATTGTGTGCTATAGTTGACTTATTAGTTCTCCATGTATCTTGTTTCTATACTTTGTGAAAAAATTATATGAATAAAGGTGTTTGTAAGGACTAGTAAATTATTGTATTTAATATTGTACTTGTACAATGGCATAACAGAGAATATTAGGACCCCCCTTGCATTATTATTTTGCATAAAAATTTGGAAGTATATCTGAAAATACTTTTACTACTATGTAATTAGACTGTCCATATTTGAATGTTACAGTGAGCTCCAAAATGAAACCTTTTTTTAGGTATAAAAATGCTTAAATTGCTTCCCTGTTTTTCCCAAGCTATCTCAGATGTAGCAAAATTTCTCAATATGATTTGCTTTATCGCATTTTTTTTAGCTATAAGTTTTTAGTAAAAGTTGATCAGCTGCTTATTTTACACCAAAATAAAGAGGTAGAAAATATCATGAAATTTTTATGATTATTGGATCTGCCTCTGTGGAATTACGTTTTTTATTCTAAATGAGCGAGTTCATGATCACCTAAACAATTTAGAATCGAACTTAGAAAAAATTTTTGCAAAAAAATCATTGTGGCTATTTTCTGCCACATCGAGAAGACCCAGCATTAGTCCTTTATTATTCATGGATGTAACAGATGTTATTCCTGCTACTGAAAAAATTAAATTTAATGAGACTTCAATCTCTTGATTCCAAAGTTAAACCAGAGTAAAAGAAACCAGATATACTTTTTATTGCATATCTCTTTATATTGCCTCTTGTTTTAAAAACTACCATAGAAAGACTAATATTTAGGTTCTGTTCATTTGCCTGAGATAGTAATTCAGAGCCTTTCAATAGTAAACTGATAAAACTAATGTACATACATGTAATAATAATTCAGCTCAGAATTTCCATGATATGTTTTGTTTTAGTTCTTTATATTTAATAATGAAACAATATTTTTGTAATTCCTTTTTAAAAAACTGTTAAGGGAAGCATTTAATATGAGTAATTTATTCTCATTTCACAACTCTCAAGAGAGCATATAACAAGTCAGTGTTTTTCCTAGCATAAAGTGTTTTCTCTTATACTTAAACACTGAATGGGTGTTAAATTTACTTATGTGAATTGTACGTTTTTGAAATATTTCAAAAATACTATATAGTAAATAAATGTGTGTAATGTATTAATTTATATGACAGTTGTGAGACATTTTTTTTTTTATTTGAAAATGTGTTCCAAATTTAGATTATAATCTTTGACATTAAGGTAGCCTTAACTCCTTGGCATGTAATGACATGATAGGGCTGTTATTCATTTCATGTGCCATTGTAGACTTTGACAAAACTAACTCATCAAGAGCTATTTTCAGCAGAAGCTGTGTGGTATGTTATATTACTCAGCTGCTTCACTCATGCATTGAGTTTGGTTTGTTTTCAGTGTCACATCTTCTCAACATTACCAATAAATTAAATAATATTTTTCAGGTGTATCAAATTTCATTTTATTTGTATGGGAAGGGGTTAATATTAAAATTTGCTTTGCTTAAAACTAGAAAAATTGAGTAAAAAACCATAAAAACTGTATTTTTTTTATGCATTAAATTAAAATTGGTCTGGAGTATTTTGTTTTTCAATATGACATCTTTTTAGTTTTTAATGATACAATAGAAATGGTTATTAAATTTAAATTTGAGAAATGTAAAACTATTGCTAACATTGCTTTTCTGATTGTCCTACATTGCTAAAAAGAATTATTTTCCACTATGGTATTGTTTGCAGTAATTCCAATACTCAAAGATAGTCATGTGACTGAAAACAGTTTATTTTTTATTGAAAATCAGTAGTTAATCTCAATTATTTTTGAGAATTTATATGCTTTATTATTACTTTTCTGATTTTCAATCATATTGTACTGTACCAGTTGGTATAAAAAAAGTAATTACTAATATTTTTGTTAGGTACATTTTATAATTTTTAGTTTTTTAAAAACTAGGTCTCCAATGGGCTTAAGAATGCTTGTGATGAAGTAAAACAGTCCAATAAAGTAACAGTATCCAATTCCCCTAGTAAGTTGAATATACAATTCTGTTCATATTTTTATGTGTAAGCACTTTTTTGCATTTGTTAGTAACCAGTTTAATAACTATCATTTTATATATCATACCTGCCAACTATTACTGAGAATATGCAATTTTTTTGAAAAAGGGATAGAAAATACAGAAGAGGCTCAAAATTACAAGTTTTATGTGGTTTACTTATTTATTCATTATTTTTGTAGCTGAGCTTATTTTTTAAGAAATCTATTTTGGTTGTGAACATATAAATTGTTGCTTTTTGAGTATACTTATAAAAATCAGAGTGGTTATGTGTGTATTTTCATTATGTGTGTAATACAGAATATGGTGATTATTCAATCCAACTCATCTGTCATGTGCTGTCTAGATGCTTCTAATAAGCTTATAGAAAACTTGCTTCCTTATAAGAAAAACTTCACCATAAATACAAAAGTTTGTGTGTTAATTTGCACGCTTCTGTTTTTGTATAGGATTATTGTATACTTGTCAATTATTTGAAGAATTTTCTCTCTTATGTTTTTTTATATATTATGGGAAATTAATGAAAGGATCTGGTGATATTATTGTTTAAAAATCTGGGGAAAGGTTTGAGTATTTAATGTTGTTCTTTGAAGTAACATGAGTGACATTCGGACAGACCTCATAATTTTGGCCCAACCCTATTGCATGGTTAAGTAACCAGGATGATAGTAGAGCTCTTTTTTATTGATATGAATGCAATTGAAATTGCCTAAAATAAAACAGTATTTCAAGTGTTTTTAGCTTTTATTCCAGTATTCACAGCTGCAAATTTTGCTTTTTGTAAAGAATAGTAATGTTTTCATATTTTGAAGAAACTATTATATAAATCATGTTTGATATTTTAGTCAGATTTTTAAAATCATTTGCTATGTGAAACATCAGTCATTTTTTTAATGTAGATTTTAAGAGAATTAAAACTAAAAATTATGAGCATGTTATTTATTTTCTTATTTAAAAGTGTCATAAGTATTATAAAATTAACTCTTTACCCTCGAGGACACCAGAGTAGAGTCATTTAAAATTTATCTTAAAACTTGAGGCTTCTACTATGGAGACAAAGTAAATAATTTAGGATTACAGCAGTCAAGATAAGTATTCAACATGCAGAGATTTCTGCATACATTAAATTAATAAATAAACACCGTATAAAAAAAATAAAACAATTTTTACTGATTTTAAACCAAAAAACATTAAAAATTAAATGCAGCATCTTTTGTAATACAATTAAATGTAATATATAAATTAACAAAATCACCATTATTTTTTTCAAATTAAGTTTAACAAGCAAAAAAAGTATTCAACAAGACATAAAAATAAATGAAAATAAATCAAATAATATAAAACTAATATCTAGTTGCTCTTCCTCTCCGACAAATGATTTCTCTTATACACTGTGGAATCGATTTAACCAAATTCCCTGTCACCTTTTAGTAAATTTTCGCAGATTCCTCTCTAAGGATCTCCTTCATTTGATGTTTGTTAGAATAAGGACGCTCTCTTTTCATTTTTTCCAATATGCTCTACAGGTGCTCAATTGGGTTGAGGTCTGGACTTTGGTCCGGAGATTTTATGGCTTATAGCTAGTTGTATAGCAGCCAAAGACTTGAATTGTGAGGAAGTGTTTTGGGTCTTTGTCTTGGTAAAACCGGTAGGCCTCCTCGATTCCCAGTTTTTCCACATTGGCACGCAAATTTTCTTTTAAAATCTGTTTGCAAAACAGATGGTCCGTTATGCCATTATTTACGATTATATTTCCCACTCCTGAAGCTGCCATACACCCCCAAACTATTATACCTCCTCTTCCGTGCTTTACTGTGGACACCATATTTCGTTCTTCCTATTCAGCATTGCGTTTTTTATACACTATAATATTTTACCATCGCATCCAAAAAGATTAAGTTTGCTCTCGTCTGCAAAATTTACATTGAGCCAGAATTTTACTGGTTTGTTTGCATGTTTTCTAGCAAATTTCAGTCTTTGCACTCGGTTCTTTTTGGATATACTATTTGGCTTCCTTCAAGCAGTTCTAGCTTTCATTATTATGAAGGTAATTTCTAACAGCTTGGGGCATAACATCTATGTTCAAACAATCCTTGGTGACTTCTGCCTAATTTGATCCATTGGTTTTGGGGCCCTTTTTAATTTGATGAACAAGCCATTGCTCCGCCGCTTTGCAAAATGTTTTTGGTTGACAAGATCTTGTCTTGTTATCAATTAATTTTTGCTCTTTATACAATTTAATTATAAAGTGCACACTTGTTCTTGGCCTATTTACAACGACCGAAATTTTGTTTTCAGGTAAACAATTTCTAAAGTGCATTATGATTCAATTTTTAATTTCCGCTGACTACTCTCCTTGTTTTCGGCCCATCTTGCTCACTGTGTAAATAAAACTTTTTAAATGCCCTCAGAAATAGTCCAAATGCTTTGAATTTGAATGAAAATGGTAATTTTGCTTCTTGGTATAAAAATTTATCAAAGCGTTCTATGTTGAATTCTTATTTTGCTTGCCAAACTGCTTTTAAAAATTATAACAGTGATTTTTTTTGCTTAGGTTTGTTTTTGTAAGTACAAAAACTTCTACATTAGAAACTGAACTGTAATATGCAACAAATAAAATATGATTCCTTTGTTGCATAGTAATGTGTTTATAGTCAATATTGACAGAAATCATTGCATGTTGAATAATTGTTTTGACCACTGTATAACATAAGAACTAAAACAAACTTTAATAATTTCAAGGTTTTGGTTAACAAATTACAAATGAAATCTTTTGAGGAAAGTTTTGTGTATGTATATTTATTCATATTTTTTTTTAAAAAAAGAATCATACCTCAAGTACAAACATATAAACATATTAGAAATTTGTGCTCTCTTTTCTTTCGTTTTAACCTAACTGAGCCATAGCAATACATGGCAGGGTACAGCTAATTATTTAACAAACTCTTCCAATTATTTCCCCTTGATAGTTTTGCCTAAATTGAAAATAAAGTAGCAAATATGACCATTACTAAGATCAATTCTAGTTTAATATGAATCAAACTAGACAACTTGACTTTTATCTTTGTATGTTTGCCTGCTGGTTACCTAAATGAAAATATCTAATACGAATAGATATTTGTCTTTGTAAAAGAGCATAGTAATTGTTTTGTGTATTTTTATAGATATTATTCCATTTCACCATTCTACTAGTACCTGATACTTGTTGGGGGAATGTTAAATTACTTTGAATTTTATGACTTATAAAAATCAGTGTGAGCACCACTGGTGTACAGAATATTGGCAACTTTTGTGGCATATAAAAAGTTATAAAAACATCATAGAAATTAGATACCATATTCCCAGCCCAACAGATGCACTTTATTTTACTCCAAAATGAACCCTAAAAGCAGCCTGGCTCAAGGTATAATTTCGACCTCCGAGATATGTGATTTGTTTGGGGAAATATTATTAAATATTTTTTGAAGTGAGAAGTGAACTATGATTTAAGGAGCAAATATGATGAATTTCTAGCATTCTATGATGAATGAACATTCATAGATATGCTAATTTTCATAATGCAGCAATTCAATTTTGGTTGCATAAAGTGTCATCATTAAATTGGGTACTTTGGCTCTTGTCTGTCTAAACCTGGTATTTTTAGTAAATTCTCACCTAATAAATCGCATTTCTTATGGGCTGAAAAGTGTGGTATTGAGATTATATTGTTCAAGATTATGAGAATATGAAAATTTCTCTCACAATCAGTTTAATAGAGACAAATGTTATATTTATTATTATTTTTTTTAAAGGTAAAAGAAAGATTGAGATGGATACTAATGAAAAAGAAAGTAAAATCTTCAAAATTGATGCTTCACCTGATACAAGCATCAGTAAAGTCAAATCTGGGATTGGGAACAAAGAAAATGAACAAAAGTACATATTATATTTATGTTGATATAGTTTCTTAGTAACTGATAAATTTATATTCTATATTACTGATAATATATATACTTATATATATATAAATGATTTCATAAATTATATTTTCTAACTTAGGTTTTATCAAAGTATATCAATTTAAGTTGTAGACATTTTTCTGCTCTTTATTCCAATTCATATTATTGAAGAAAAAATGCATAAATAATAATTAAATTACGTGAAAAATAAGTGCATAATGTTGTGTAATGTATTGAATGTGGTTCAAATTTGTGAAATTATTCATTAGAATGTTGTGTAATTCATCTAAGTAGCGTATACAATAAATTTCAAGCAAGAAATTTAGCCATTGCGATAGATTTCGTATGTACCAGTTATATTACACACTTCGTTTATTAATAATTTTTTTCTACTTTCTTATGTTATAAAATTATGTAAAGTGGTTAGTGTTTTTCATAAACTTTGTTTTTGTACCAAGGGACACTTTTTTCCAGTATGAATAAGTATTTCAAATTGTGTGCTGTGTAATTGTTTTTCCTAAAACTGCAATGGACCAACCTTAACATTCTGCTATTAACTACAGCATAAATTCTGTGCCCTGAAGACTCTGGGCTTAAATTTAAGAACTTCAATGATTCCATGTTGCTATGGAAGCAAGAGGATGTTATATATGGTAGATGTATTTTGTTATGTCTGTGATCAATTTATAAAGAGTAGGAATCTCTATAAAACATTTGATGAAATATATTCTTTAAATTTCCTGAATGAGTATTTAATCTTGATAGAGAAATAATATATCAATGTGTTAAAATTAATGCTAATCACAAAGTTTTTAATAATAGTTCCCTTTGAAAATGAAGATAATTCTCATGTTTTAAAATATTTAAAGAATTTTCAATACAAAGAATACTTTACAAGATCTTTAATAAAGTAGATATATTATATTCTATTTTTTCATCTCCTTATATGTTTTTATGTTGAAATACTTATAGCCTCAATTTGTTTGAAAAATTTAAAAATTGCTTTGTTTAAAATGTTATTAATTTTTCTTAAAGAAATGTATATTAAAAGAAAGATGGTTCTGATTATGGAAATTAAAAGCAAAACAAGTCTTTATATTGAACTTAATTTCTTTTAATACTATTTTTTTTTTTTGTATTTCTATACAGGTATGCTGTGAAGAATCTACAATCTTTTATTGACCATTCTAAAGTTCTTGTGTCTCATTCAACACCTGCCATTCCTGATACAGTAAACAACACTACGTTATCCAGTAATTCTATATCACTCAGTCACAATCTAAATGAAAGTAAATCTGCTGATTTATCTAAAGAAGCAGTGTCCGACGCTGCTGTTGAATCAAACCAAAACACTCATGTTAGCCTTTCTGCATCATTAATGTCTGATGGAAATGAACTAAATTTTGACAAAAAAATCAAGCGAGAAAATTCGGATAGGTCAATGCTTGATGAGTTTGAGCGCCTTCTTGGAGACGAGGATATGAATATAGAGGAAATTGAGACTTCACCAGATGATGATATACTGTTAGAAGTTGAACAGTTTTTAGACAGTTGAGTAGCATAATTTGTTAATAGTGAATTATTTGGGCACAAAAAAATTATTGCTATTATTGGTATGCAAATTAATACCATTATTATCAATACATTTTTTTTTGACATTTTAACCATTCTAAAATGGATGGAATTGTTTCTTAGGAAATATATATTTGTAACAAATAGGCACATTATTTTTCAAGTATTTTTGTACTCTCTGTATATATTTAATAGAATGTGAAATTTGTTTCGAGTACAAATTTTATTTTGAGTGTGTTATATGAATTGCATCCATTAGATACACATTTGTTTCTTCATACTTTTATTTTTATATGTTGGAGGCAGACATGGTAAAAAAATCCGATCTAGATTTTCATTTGAGTATTCCCCGGAAAAAAGTGTACATGGTAAATGAAAAATAAAAATGTTTTTGTAGTTGTTTTTGTTTGAATAAAGGCACTTTTTATTTGTTCATGAATGAGTATTTTAAGATGGTTTTTATTGTTGATTTTGTACAGATTAGTAATAATCATTAAATTGAATTGTTTTTATGGGTAATTCAAATTGATGCTTTAATATATGTCTGTTTAATTTGTATTTCCCCCTCATTATATCATATGTTTATTAAAGTTTTGATGGCACAATATTGAGATGAAATTGTATGAAAATATGTGTATTATGGTGATAAACCAATGTTTGTGTGTTTTCAGTTTCTGTTATTTAAACATTTTTTGAGATTGGAAAAAAGGCTAGTTGTAGATTTATGCAATCAATTTCTTTTATATAAAGTGTTGGTTCAGTAAATATTTTTATAATTCATGGATTTGCATCAAATTGGTCATTATCAAGATGTCAGAAGATCATTCATTTTCATACAAGTCATCTGAAATCATTTTATTTCTAAGTTTTATTTTAATACGTACAAAATTTCTAGAATATTTTTTGCGTAACATATAAGCTAGTAATTTTTTTAAGGATTTGATCTCATGTGGATTTATTTAATAAATTATGGAAAAATTAAATATGTACGTGGTCTTTTTTAAAAAAAAAACTGTTTTATGTCATTTAAGTTAATCAACTCTGCTTATAAATAAGTGAGAGAATTTTTAATTCCTATAGCCATTTAAGATACTCAATCATACCAACATATGCATAAATCTTGTGATTATTTGTCTATGCCCATGTTACTTTATTTAACAATTTAAGAATGATTTTTCTTCCATAAGAATTTCCTCCTCATGAAAAAAGAGCTTAAATACCAAAAATGTTCATACTTCACTTTAAGAAATAAATGTTTGTCTTTCAATAGTTATTTGTGTAGGAATAAATTGTTTAGAAATTTTTGTTTTCTCAATATGAGCTACATGTTTCTGTGAATACATGTAATAAAAATGAATTGAAACATCTCTCATAGCCAATTTTCTTAAATGTTTCAATTTGACCACAGTGTGCCTTTCATTATAGCTATGCAGTTTAATTGTAGTGAAATGTGTTTAAAAACATTCAAGAGCAATATGAAAATTGTAATTCATTTTCACTGATCTGATATTCAACTATGCTGTTTGTGCATTCACTAAGTAACAAGTTTTTTTAGTATATAATTATGCTATCAACCAATTCTTTGGTGTTTCTGTGATATAACTTGTTTTAAAAGACTTGCAGTTGTATTATTCTTAAAGAAAATACATTAAATTTTAAAAATAATAAAAATGTGTAAGAATATGTATGAGGAGAAAATTCTTTAAAAATTGAATCTACAATCTATGAAGAAATATATTTTTACATCTAGATATTTTACTTTTGTTGTATTATAGTGATCTCATTTTTTGCTGACAGCATGTTACTGGTTTTAAAATGTGAAAGCTAGTAATGTAAAATTTAGTAAAAACCAATCTTTAATTCTTTTGTATTTAAAAAAAAATGACTTTGAAGTCATAGATATTTATCAGTAGGTTTCAGTATAAATCTTGCTGGTTATGAATGTGATTGCAATTTAAATAGTTCCATTCTTAATTCATTTTATTGTTCACATTGCTGAAAATTTAAAGGTTATTAAATGTAGTATTGGAAGAAATTATTCATGAGCAAGTTTTGATTGTCTGTAAGCAATAAATTACTGATCATCTCCTGAATTTTGCCATATTGGCAAATGTAGGTAAAAATGAAATGTGTGTTTGGAAGGTATAAAAGCCTTATATTTAAAATATTGAGTAGTTTGTTTCTGTGCACAATTAGTAGGATCTTATTTTTCAAGTTTTGACTAAATATTAGATACTGGAAGCATTTTCTTTCATTAAATAACAAAACTATTCATAATTATTTAAAAATGTTTTAAATATTAAAAAGTTTTATGATTTTTAAGCCAATTCTTTGAATGTTAATGATATTTTTAAAATAAGTATTCATGAATCTTTAACTATCAATTTTCTTTCTACTCTTCTCGATGGAATCTACAAATATTTGCTCAAATTTTATTTGTTCTTGTAAAATGTATATTTTGAACAGTTCTAAAACTATTGAAGAACAGCTTGAATAATGATGAGATTTGTCAAAAATAAAATACATGTGTGTTATAAGAGAAATTTATGTATTGTTTAGAATGAGCTAAATGTGTTGTCTCGTGAAACATATTTGTTAAAATCATTTTGATCTACAGATTTATGTAGCATGTATATAAGCTTAAGTTTTTTGCAGAAAAGAAGGAAAATTAGTTTTGTTTTTAGTTTAATTTCAAATGTATACAGTGATCTTTGCATTTAAGCTAAAAATAACTAAGAGTGATGAACTAATACAGAGGATGCTCAGCTTTTTAAGAAATAAAAAAAAGCACATTTTTGTACATTCTGTTTAAATACTCTTTGCCTAGATTTGACTACTTATATTTCGATTTTGGAATACCTAAAACTTTTTCTAACTTTCATGAGAAATGTTTCTTTTATAGAACATTACTCATTTTTTTCAATACTTAAGTGACAATCATTCATGTCATGAAGCAATATTCGAATATCATACGAAAGAGAGAGAATAAAATATAAAATTATTTGCACAATAAACATTTTAACTGTGTTTATTCTAATAATTGCTCACTCGTAAAATTAGGAATGTTTTTGCTTAACTTGTATCATAAGGTTAAGTTTTCTGACTGTTCCAAATTTTTTTAAAAACATGATGTTGTATGATTTTATGAAATTTGTCTCATTAATTCATCATGCACAATGTAATGTATATATTTATAGCAATGTGTATTCTAAGTCAGAAGTTATATTTTTCAGTGGTGTGTAATTGCAAATACTTAGCTGAGTGTGTTTCCTGAAATTGTCATTCTTTGTACCTCTTTTGTTTCTGTTATAAAACCTAATGAGCACATTTTGTTTTGATATTTGGGAGAGCATCAGTGACTTATGTAATCTGAAAACACATGTAGTACAAAGAGTATGTTTGTTATTTATGATAATATTGATGAAGAAAATGATTTGTTCTATGGAATTCTTTGATCCTGCTAAAGTACTTTTATTCCTGCTGTTCATTTTGTCAAGTACCTTAATGTACATCTGTATATATACTTTTGCATCAATTGTAAAAAGTTGTATTGTGTAATAAATGTTAATATTGTTGAATTTTCGGTGTTTTAAAGAGTTTCATTGAAAAATTCAAATTACTTTTATTCGGGTTTTTAAAAAGTTAAGTTAAGATTCCCCAAAATTTATGGATTAAAAAGTAATGTGGACTATACATTTTATATATATATATTAAAAATTCTCTACTAAGAAAATGAATAATCAATAAAAAACTAAAAAAATTAAAAATTTTCCGTTATCAGACATAAGATTTTAAAAAAGTTTATTAAAATTAAAAATAATAAAATTTAAAGTATAAAAAAAATCTCTCTTATTCAAATTTCTGATTAGGACAGCTCTTATATAAAAAAAATTTATATAAAGGGGGGAACATGTTTTTTTGGGCCAAAATTTTCCTTTATTTTAATTCTGAGAAAAAACCTTGAAAATTCTAGAAATTTTAAAAAACCATTTCAAGAAAAAGGTAACTTACCTAAAAATTGCATTCAAAATGCAGAGCCCTTAAATCTAGTACAATAAACTTTTTCCAGACTCTAAAATGCAAATTCAAAAAAAAGAGAATGACTGAATGTGTGTATACATACTAACATTACTTTAGGGACATTAGGATTATAAATGTATTTAAATATTTTTTTAAAAAAATACTGTGGTTAAAATAAAACTAAGGGAATAAGTAGTTTTATCTAATATTGGAATATGGAGGTAACTATATATATCTAGGAAAAATGATATATATATATATATTGCATTACTGTATAGGCAGAAATAAGAAATCCAAGAACTTGCATCCAAAACAATTTACTGACATTGTCAAAGGATATTTTTGTTCCAAAAGAAAATACACCGGAATGTTTTTAATAGTGCATTGAACAGTTATTACATCAAAGATTATAAAACTTTTCCATTTTTTTTTTTAATTAAAAAAATTTTATTTGTTGCTTTTTTTAATAAACGGCTGTAGTAAATCAATTTATTAAGACGCATTCTTTGAATTTTTGTACTGACATGTTTTCAACTACCATACAGTTTAGCACAAAAAATAAGATAGTTTACAGGTGCCCATTATATATGCCGGATAGTAAATGATAGCAGTAAAAAGGAAACGATGAGCATCAAAAAATTAGATTTCTACATGTATCTTAATACCGTTTAAATATAAGAAATGACACATCTTATGAATTTTCATTATTGAATGATATGAATAGTTCATCACATATTTGCCTTCTGTTATATCAGAATGCACCTCATCTAGTTCTGTTTCATCTTCATTATAACTATCACACTCTGATTCATAAATAAATAATCTTCCTTTCCGCTGATTTTCTCTTTTTTAAATGATAATTTTTAGGCGCTTTTTGGGGGGTGAATTTAAATGATGCTTTTTTTAAAAACCAAGCATGAACGCTCGTCAATGGATCAATTTTTCCCTAACAATGTTAAGCCCTTTGGGGGCTTTTATAAGTATAAAAGAAAACACATTCTCGAATTGGTATATGTATCTTATCAAAGCGTAATCAAGGGATTTTTAAATTGTTAGGGGAAAAAATTTCCCACCCAAAATTTTTTCCCCCCCTAAAAAGTTACAACTCTCAGGATTACAAAATAATTTAAAGGTTACCCCCAAAACAATCCAATACCCCACAAACTTCATTTCACAAAAAAAGGAAATTAATATATTTGGGGTTTATTTGCGTGCTTTGTATCTCTTTATTTTTTTAAAACTACACTGGACCATAAATGAAACCCCAAGAAGAAAAAAAGGGCTAAAAAAACTTATTTTGTAATCGTTTAAAAGTATAAAATGATTAAAATTTTGGGGCCGGAAGGGGTTTCCCCCAATGCCCTATTGTTGGAATCACCGCTCCCAAACCCCCTTCCCCTTGTTTAAAGGGGATTTTGGATGTGTTCTTGGGGGTACAACCCAACCTTCCAATTTCCAAAAATTGTCTGGTGTGGCTTTGGGGGTTAATAAGCCCCAAACGTTGAGCAACCTGACCCAAATTTTCTATCGGTGAAAGTCCGGAAGGGGCCGGCCAGGGAAGCCAATTTGGGGATTGATGAAGAACCCTTTGGACAATGCTTGCCATGTGCGGTCACGCATTATCCTGTTAAATATGGTTTGGCCAAGCCCTGGGGAATAAAGGGGGGACAACTGGCTGCCCAAAACCCCGGGGTTAGCGCTGGCTGTTTAAAGTACCCGGGAATGCATATTTGGGGAAACCAGTATTCCTCCACCCCAAATACCCGGGGGCGGACCAGGGCGGTTCCCCCCCCAAACTGTTCACATCCTCTCTCCCCGGTTTTAGACTTGAAACCGACCACGTGGTTTGCAGACGTGCGGTCGTCAAAAAAGAAAATTCATTTTGTTATGTCTCCCCTCCTTTCATCGCACCATTGGTGACGGGCGTCTGTGGTTCTGCGTCAAGGGTAGTCAAACAATGGACGTCTTGCGGACGACCACTCTGCTGACACGGCGTCCGAAAGGTACGCGGGCCTGAATGATGCGTTACGATCAATTCCTTTTTGCTATGGTTCGTGTGGACTGAGTGATCATTTTCACTGCCATTGCCGTTTGCCTGTCCTCCGTGGTGGTACGGAGGTGGATGCGTTCACCAAGTCGGTCCGTTGTACCCTCCTGCATCCCCGTCCCCCATCCCATTACAGTTGTTTTTTTTCGTCCAGAATCCGATTTCCCTGAAGGGGTTCCACTTCTCGGTAGGCCACTATCCCCTCTGTCGAACTCGGATATTTGATTAAAAACGATGCTGTTTTCTACGGACATAACAACTTTTTTTTTAAAAACCCCAAAAAAAAACAATTCCGAAATTGGGGAAAACGTCAAATCTCAACCTTAAAAGCGCTTTGAGGGTGGCGCCACGGCGCGTGATGTTTTCTTCTGAAATTCTAATCTTTTTTCATAACCCCCCGCTAATGCAGTTTTTAAATTTCATGTTATTTGCATGCTTCCTTCAGGGTGTTGCATTTACGGTGGCCAGCAGTTTATATTACTTTTAACAGAAACTTGGATAAATAATGAAGAAAACAGATGCTCCAAATTTTCATTGCATTGCTAAATTCCAAAGATACAATTATAGAGCTGGAGGAGTTGCTATATAAAAAAATAAGGAGATACGACAATTTATGTCACTTCAGAAATGGATGTAGCTTCAAATACTGCTGAATCATTTGGGTTTAATAAGTCATGTATCGGAGAAATTTGTGTAGACGAAATGCTTAAGAGTAGAAAATGGACAAAAATATGAATTCTAATGTGTGAATTTACATTATTGTGGTTACTATTTTATATTTCACCAAATCAAAAGTGTAGAGAAAATTATCGAATTCATTCACGAATTTGGGTTTTTCACACTGTATAAAGCCGGATTAACTCTTCTGAACAAATTGCCTATTATTTTAGGTGGATTCATTTTTAATGTAGATTTTTCAAAGGACGAATCAAAGCCTTTAGTAGTTTTAAATCAGGTGCCGGGTAATTATGCCAAATGTAAGTACGGACCAACGTTTGACGGAGTTTTTTTTAGATATTTAAATAACTTTGAATCTAAAAGTTATTTATAACCTATTTCAGCTACCATAAACCTATTTGACAGCTAGCAGAATATAATTGAATTCACAAAAACATGATATTCAATATATTTCGTAAAAATATTACTTTATGAGTACAGACATATGAGATAAATAATAATTTTTTATATAACAATACTAATATCCCTTGTTTTATTCACCTACTAAATCCACCAAGCCCACAAAGCAAGCAAACATTACAAACAACATTACAAAGTTTGAAGTTATCACTTCTATCGTGCGGTCATAAGCGCACACACACTATTTTTTTTAAATTGAATTTTTAATTATGTCAAAAGTTTAATTTCATATCACTTTACTATCCACTTCAAGCTATTTTTAGTGGCCGCGTAGCCAAATTGAAGTATAGATATCCGGATCGTGGCTTGCGCTGTCTGAGAGTTCGAGCCCGAATTTACCACTAAGACCCACCGATGTGGGGAGATGCGCGTGCTTTCTGTCCGAGAGCTCAAACGCGTCCTCTTGTTGGGTGGTGGTAGTGAAAGTTAAAACAGGCCAGCTCAAGTGTCGTCCTCGTCTAGCGACCATGGATTCAAATTACGAGGTCCGTCAAAGCCCTGGTAAGCTGGGAACAGTGCGACATTTAATATTCACTCACTCGATCGCCCGAAGGCTCATTAAAATTACAATAACTTGAACAGAAATACTTGAGCAAGCTTTGCAGCAAATACCCATTCCGCCAATATTAGTGAAAATTAATCTCTGATTTGCGTCCTTTATTAAGGGTTCACTTTTGAATCATTGTAGTTCAGTTTTGGATTTTTCTCAAATTATAAAAGAACATTAGAAGAGTCCTTGAGAAAGCCGGTAAAGTATACTTTTCTTAATTAAATTATTCACTGGAATTCCGATTTTTACATCGCGTACAGTAAAATAGTATAAACAAATGATTGGGGTGACTGGGTCCCCTCTCACACTATAAATAAGCGTTAATTATCGATTGCGCACCTGCTCCCGGGATTCAAAACATTTTAGTCTCGCTTTTACAAATATTAAAAGACAACACAATTATTCTTAATCGGAGATTTTATGTTGCACTTTCATTATTTAACATTAATTTACAAATACTAATTCTGTGGGGTTTAAAGTACAGTTCTTTAAACAGTTATTTACAATTTTTAGCATTTATCTAAAAAAAACATTTTACATTTTTGCATACAATGTCCTGCACGCAGTTTTCCCTTTCCTTTCAGTTCTGCTGTTATATCAAGGAAAATGTTTTTTTTTTTTTAAAATGAACTGGGGAAAACCGTACTTCAGCTAGTTCCGTTTAATGTATGACTGAAGAAGGTATTTTATAAAAATTTTTTAATACAAATTAAGAACAAGTTTAAAAATTTTTTAGTGACTTATGGCTTGTCTTGTAGATCAATTTTTTTCAAAGGAGGGTTTAATATCAGAAATTGACACTCTGAGTTTTTTTTTAAATTTAGCTGAAATCTATATTTTTTTTTAAAACCCCAGAAAAATCCTTTTTAAAAAAAGGTGGGTTTTTTTAAAATGGTAATAGTATAAAAGGTTTTTTGTTTTCAGTAAAAAAAATTCATATCCCTCTCCCAAAACAAAGAGCGATTTATTACAAAATTCCCTTTTTAAATTTTTCACTGGATGTGAAATCTATGAAGATTTCTTCTTCGGCAGTTGAGAGCCCTTCTGGAGCATTTTGAAATGGATCCCTAATCCACTCGTAACTTTCTACCGAGTTGTCCTCATCAAGAAAATACTTTTTAAAATTCTTTGCCAACATGGCTAAATGATTTTACATGGTTTTAAAAACAATTTTACCATGTTGTTCTTCAGAGATTTGTAAGTTTTAATACATAACGAGCTTGGGCTTTTTTTTTCATCATTTACTTCAATAGTGGTAAATCCAAAATTTAATTTTCGGAACCATGCTCGTCTGTGTACTTGTTGATCCATTATTATCGTCCAATGTTCGCTCTTACGACTTAAAAATCTATGTATGATTTTATTTTAATCTACTGCCGCAAATACTTAATTACCATGAATTACAATTAACGTGCAAATAAGAAAATGTACATTAAAGCTAGATTCGGTAGCTATAGAAGTATCGAGTCGACTAAAACTGACTGGAATTGTACGAGGAAAAGCATTTTTACATGTTTTGCGCAGACGTCCGATAGGTTGCCCAGACTCACGCAAACGTACCCGATAATGCCAGATGTGTGATGGGTATGATAGAGATTAACATTAGACTAGACTATTTTTCTAATGACATTTGTACTTTTAGAAATGAATGCTGAAGGAAATAAATCTTTAATTAAATATATCATTTTGCGATCTGTTCCAATTTAAAAATCAGAGAAAGAAAAATAACATAATAATAAGTAAGTAATATGTATTTTAAAAGTAATTTTCTTAAAATATATATTACTTAAAAGTAACATATACAAAGTTTAATACTTATACAGTTTATAATTGAGATCGCATTGTAGCTTTAGCGTCAAAGTGCATTTTTATTGCAGTAAATACATTATTGTTGTACAGGTGGGGGGCGACAAAAATTATGATTGAAAATTGGGTCGCCAGTATTGAAAGTTTGAGAAACACTGTCGTATAGGGGATATTCGCTATTAAATCATCTATTTCCGGTAAGGGATAACGGGGATACTTCGTAATTGAATTAAGTTTCCTATAGTCAACCGCAAATCTATATGCTTCCGGATTATCCGGTGGTAACCCATTATTTTTTCTACATAGCACTACTAGTAACGTGTTATCCGGTGGTAACCCATTATTTTTTCTACATAGCACTACTAGTAACGTGTACGGGGATTAAATCAGAACTATGGTTCCCTCCTCCAACATTTTCTCTACATGATAATCGAGTATCGCTTGTTTCTGCCTATCGTAACGGTACTTCCTAGAAACAACCGGTGGACTATCTCCTGTATCAATTTCATGGTATAAAACATGAGAAAGCCCTGGTTTATCTGAGAACAATCCCTTAAAACTACTAAACAAATCTTGTAACTCCTGTTTTTGCTTATCCTAAAACTTTGTCTTAGACAGATCCATTTCTACATTTCCTTCCTCAAATGTTTTAACCACCGTATCTATTTGCGAATCGAGAATCTTTAACGATTTTCGATCAAAGTCCAAAACAAAAACTTATGAAATCTACAACGAGAATACATGGGTATTCCAAATCTGTCAGCACATGAAACAAACAAGGCTTTTCAAACTTCCTAATTCGAACATTCAATTCCACAATTCCTACATTTTGACATTTTGCTCCCTGTGCCGTGATCACCTGAGCACGAGATTTTTTTACTTGCTTATAAAAAAAATATTTTCTATACATTTCCTCCGATATAAATGACTTCTCCATTCCAGTGTTCCATAACGCTTTCGTAAATGTTTCATTTAATAAAAAGGAACATATTGGAGTTCCAATGGAGACATACATATCGCAGAAAGTTTAATCGGTATATCCACTGCCGAGTTCTTTTGATTACTTTGAACATCACTAACTTTCAAAACATTCAATCGTCCCCTTTGCATCCTATCGCCTCGACTGAAATTCTCCCTCGAACCCCTATTTCTGCGGTCCTCTGTATTAAAATAATCATTTCGATCTCCATTTCTAAATTGGTATCCTCTATCGTTGAATCTGCGGTCATCGTTCTGAAATCTATTCCTACTCTCGAATCACTTATTTCTTTGACGGCCATTCTCGTAGTTATCCCTATAATCATTTCTGCCATTACCTGGTCTACACCCAACTTCTGAATTTCTCCAATTTCTGCGATTATCACCAGCATTAGACATCCTACGCTCATTCCAACCTCGTCTTTCCACATTATCATCATTCCGCGAACCCCACATTGCTTTGCAAGAATACCTCTCCTCAAATTTAGCTAAGATCTCTAAAAGTTGTACCGTGTTTTGTGGATTTCGAACCTCCACATAATCTTGAACTTGTGGTTCGAGTCTAACAAAAATGTGATCCACGAAGTCCGCTTTCGACATCCCCAGTTCTAGTTTTTGATGCAACTTTAATAAATGGTAAACAAAATCCGTTGTCTCCTGGTCTTTTCTCTGCTGACTCGTATAAAATCAAGTCTCTAAATCTTTCTTATTCCATATGGCAGGGAATGCTTTTGATAATTCTGCTTTTAGCTGCACGAATTCCGTGGCGGTATCCTGCACTAGCGCTGATGCGAATATCTGATACCCATCTCGAGCCCTTCCCCGGAGATGACCTTTCAGATAAGCACATGCCAAATCACTGGGTATTTCTAGTAATTTTATCTGATTGTCAATGACTTCCAAAAATTCGGCCACATTTTCCGACCCGGAAAAGCACACTTCTGGTAAAACACCAAACCCACTCCAGCTCCCTACCCCGATGTAATATAAATTAAATAGCGTTGGGCGCCACTGGGAAACCGCCCCCTGAGGTGACTGTTTCTTTGATTATCCGCGTGAGCTAGAGGTGTAGGATTTACAAAAAGAATAGACATTTTTAATTCTTAATATGACTTTATTAAGAATGAAACTTAAGTGTTTAACGATTTAGATAATATTATTTAGTTGAGAATCCACAATGAACAAACACACAGTAATAGTTAAACCGAATCGCGTAACTTAGACCACTATAAATACTTAATCCGCCTACTTTCACTTCTAATAATATTACAAGTCCTAATATCAAATAATCAATCCTACCTTAATCCAATTTTAGTTTCAATCTTATGAGGAGGCGTCTGGGCGCGCGTGCAATGGTATGCACTTTGACCTAATGGTTTTAATCCTCAAGGTAACTTCACAATTGGCTGTCAGTTCTCGCTTATATCACTTTCCCACATAACATTCCCCAAATTGCCACACGACTTACTGAAACTTCTGTTATTTAAAAGCTATCATATTTGTATTTCTGCTCCACATTTCGCTTCTTGGGTTTTGGTTGGAAAAGGGTTGCCATTAATCTTGACCCCCAAAGAACCTAGAGGTCATGTTAAAGAAAAGACGTGTGAGCCCGTCACGACTTGTGGCACCCTTTAAAAACTCTTCCTCAAATGAGGTACCCATGAAATAAAAATAAATTAAGAATATAATTGTTTCTTGGCATTATGTAATAACAAAAGAAGAGCTTAAAACTATTTTCAGCTCCATAAAACATCCATGTGAAGCTGTAATAAAAAATAAAGGCTACTCCACTAAGCACTGATAAATCAATGCTATCATCAGTATCTAATGTATATCTGTAGTTATTGCAACATAGCTTTTATTGTGTTGCAAACATTTGATTTTTTTGTATAGTATTTAATATTAAATTTTCTTTAAAATGATATAAAATACTTTGCATTTTGTGCAATGTAACATTTTCTATATGCATACAAACTTAGAAAACAACAATTTTCAAAAGTGTACACAATTTTGGCCACAGACTGTATAGCTTGTAGTTTAAATAATACTCTAAATTATATAACTATTTTATTTTCAACATGAAGCAAAGGATTTGTCCAATAACTTCCAAATAATCTTCAAATTCTTTGCTTCATCATGTATTCCAATCGTGTTTTAGTACACTGCTGGCCACCGTATATGTAACACCCTGAAGGAAGCATGCAAATAAAATGGAATTTACAACATGCATTAGCAGAGGTGAGATATGCAAATGATTAGAATTTCAGCGCAGACACACAACATGCGCGCCTGTGGCGCCACCTCAAAGCGCTATTTAAGGCTTGGAGATTTCGATGAATTCAAGTTCCGCAATTCTGTTTTTCTTGAAATTTTTTTCAAAAAACGATCAGTTATGTCTCGTAGAAAACAGCGATCAGCCTTTGATTAAGTATTCGAGTTCGACAGAGGAAGGATAGTGGCCTACCGAGATTGTGGTTTATCTTTCAGGAAAATCGGTAGTCGTGTTGGACGAAACCAAACAACTGTAATGCGGATATGTGACCTTGGATGCGGGAGGGTACGATGGACCGACGTGGTCGATCGCATCCACCTCAGTGCAACACTTCACGTGAGGACAGGCAAACTGTGTCAATGGCAGTGACGGATCGCTCAGTCACATCACGAACCACAGCACCGCACTTAGAGTCTGTAACGCATCATTCAGTGTCTGCGCTCACCATTCGACACCGTTTACAGCAGAATGGTCTGTCCGCAAGACGTCCATTGCTTGGTGTACCCTTGACGCAGAACCACAGAATTCTCCGCCGCCAATGGTGCCATGAAAGAAGGATATGGGCAGCAGAATGGAATGAAGTTGTCTTTACTGACGAGTCACGCATCTGTCTGCAACAACACGATGGTCAGATTCGAGTCTGGAGACACCGTGGAGAGAGGATGCTGAACAGCTGCATTATGCACACTGGTCCTGCACCCGGTATTATGGTATGGGGTGGTATTGGAATCACTGGTGCTCTCCTCTAATATGCATTGCCGGTACTTTAAACAGCCAGCGCTACATCTCCGAGGTGTTGCAGCCAGTTGTCCCTCCTTACCTTCAGGGCTTGGCCACAACCATACTTCAACAGGATAATGCGTGACCGCACGTGGCAAGCATTGTCCAAAGGTTCTTCATCAATCACCAGATTGAAGTGCTTCCCTGGCCGGCTCGCTCTCCGGATCTTTCACCGATAGAAAACATGTGGTCCAAGGTTGCTGAACGATTGACCCAGATTACACCCCCAGCTGCCACACCAGATCAACTTTGGCAACGTGTGGAAGCTGTTTGGTTTGCTGTACCCCAAGAACACATCCAAAGTCTCTTTGAATCAATGCCGAGGTGTGTGGCAGCGGTGATCTCCAACAATGGCGGCTACTCTGGCTACTGATTCTGGCAGGAACCACACTTCACAGATGTCTGTAAATTTAATCATTTTATACTTGGTCAACATGTTATCTACAAAATAAATTTTGTTGTGCTATCTCTTGTCTTTCTTGCTGTTGTATTTACAGTGGCCAGCAGTGTATAAAGTACTTATCAGTTGATAAGCTTCACGCTTTTGTTGTAATTGAAATACCTTTTGTAATTATTTGAGGCCTGGCATTTAACTTGGTGGAAACCGCCATTAGGTTTCTCATGGTTATGGGATTTTAACCTCTAGTAAAATTGTATCTGGATATGAGTAATTGTTTTAAACTGTTTTTAAAGATTTATGAAAATTCTTCACCTTTTCGATGGTCACCTAGTATTAATGCTAAAGGAAATTAATGGGTCCATAAGATTTTGTTTCATATATGCATCATAGCAAACCGTACGCATTCAGAAAATCGGCACCAATCATTAAATGAGTCGTATCTAGAATTAGGAAAGAGACGAAGCAAATATTCGTCTAGATTATCTATGTGGTTAAAGTACTAGATCCAAACTTACTTTCGGCGGAGGAATTAGTAAGAAATAATTTTAGATCACTTATTTCTATCCTTCGATTTTTGTCCAGTGCAGAGTTTTAACTTAGTTTACCCATATCCAACAAAATATACAATCAAATTTATAAAAACTGAGGGAGAGGTCAACCTGTCCACACTTAACGGTAGTCTATAACCTCCATTATTCAAACTATACAAATGTTCAGACTCATTGCTCGAAATGTATAACTGTTATCTACATGTATTTAGTTCTATTTAAGCGCGTTCTTGGTGCTTCTCTTCAGTTAAAATCAACTTTTTAAGACCCTTTTTTACAAACTATACCTATGTATAAATAAATGTATTACAGCATCACGACAAACTTTTTTTTTTACATAGAGTGAGAAAGTATTTTGTTACTGTTTAAGTAAAAAGTGAATAATATTCATGCTTATACTTTCTAACATTTGATTCTGCGAATTTTAAACAACACGAAATTAAAATCAACGTCTTTAACTCAGTGCTTTTCAAACTTTCAATGTTTGCGACCCAATATTCAATCATAATTTGCTTCGCCCCCCCCCTCCCTCCATACAATAACGATGTAAAAGAATTGAACAATACTATTCTTCGACACGAAACGTACAATACGACTTTAACCTCTTAATTCCCCCCGACGTATATAAACTTTTCGCTCAGTCAGTGTGTCCCAGACGTATATATACGTCTTTCCGATGCTATCCATAAAGTTATTCCGAAGGCTTTGGAAAGCAATGAAATGACCTTGATAGTGTTTTCAAAGGATTTACTTATCTCAGAGAATTTGATTCCTTACTCCCCCATCGATACACCACATACGCTTATCTGCGTGCTAAACGGTGGCATTGGGGAACGAATCGCATAACTTTTAATCGGCATTTAAGGGATTAATTATAAATCTTACAAATTATCAAGATATGTTTTAATGTTGGCATATAATTTTGTATATGACAAATCCAAGGGGTCACTGGTGATTATTAAAATTGTCCTTGACTTAATATTGTTAAATTAATAATAAAATAGATTGTGCAGTACTGCAGCGTTTCTCAAACTCTGGGGCGCTCCCCCTTGGGGGCGTGACAACTCTACAAGGGGAGCGCGAGCTTATTGGAAAGTCAAAAACAAAAGATTTTAAAAACTTATTAACTTACTAAAAGTAAACACAAACAAAATACATTCTGACATAAAAAATAAAAAAAAAAATTAACACTGAGTATTGCACTTATACATATATCAGTGCTACACACAATGTATTTTATAATTAATTTATACCAATACTAAGTTAAAAACAAGTTTAAAAATTACCAGTGACCTATAGGATTGTCATATATAAAATTATATACAAAAATTAACTTATCTTGATATCAGTACGGTTTATTATAAATCCCTTAACTGCCGATTAAAAGTTACGGGGAGCCTCTGAAATGAGTAAATTCAACGCAAACACTGTCAAGGTCCTTTTATTCGATTCCAAAGCTTTCGGAATAATTTTATGGATAACAGTGCACAGAAAAGATCGTACTTCGAAAGGACGTATATATACGTCCGTTGCAATTAGCGCACTTGAGTGAGACGTTTATATACGCCGATGGAACTTAAGAGGTTAAAGTCGTATCGTAGTTTTAGCATCAAAATATAGTATTATTGAATTCTAAACATTGTTATTGTATGAGGGGGGTGCGATGAAAATTATGATTGAATATTGGGTCGCGAATATTGAAACTTTGAGAAGCACTGCAATACTGATACATTTATAAACGCATTATAGTGTAAATGAGTATTTTATTTTTTTATTATGTTAGAATGTATTTGTTTATTTACTTTCAGTAAGTTATTTTTTTTTCAAATAATCTTTAGTTTTTGACTTTTCAATATGTTCGCGCCCCGCTCGCAAGGTTATCACGGCCTTCCTAAGGGGGCGCAACCCACAGTTTTTAGAAACACTTCTTTAACTACATTATATTCGATTGGCAAAATGGCTAAATTAGAGATTGGTGCTTGATTCATAGTGGATCTGGGACAATTTTTAATGGAGTGGAATTTCTGTAAAGATACCTGTGGACACATGGAAGCCCAGTGGTCATGATCGCGAACTGACCGCCGTTGTCAAGTCGGGGGCTCGAATCCTTGTGCCTCTGCAGACCCACCAGGTAGAGGGACCGATGCACGTTAAATCTGCCGAGGTTGGAAATCTTCCCGTTTGGCGTGGTGTGGAAGTAGATTTGGAGGTGGTAGTGCCAGTTCAGATGTCCTCCTCGTTATTTGATCACGACTTAAAAGGGCTGCGGTAGCCCAGTGGTCAAGGTATCGGATCATGGCAAGCATGTCACGAGTTCGAGCCCATTACCACTAAAAGACCCGCCGTGTAGGGCAGCGATGCACGTTAAATCTGTCAAGAGCTGAAACGTCCTCCCGTTGGTGTGGTAGTTAGGAGATGGGGCAACTCAGGTGTCGTCCACGTTACTTGACCTTGGTTCAAAATTACATGGTCCATCGCCAAAAGCCCTCGTGTAGCTGAACAGTGCGACGTTAATATTCACTCACTCACGACTCAAAATTACGAGGTCCTTCACCAATAGCCTAGTCATTTTTGAGGGAATCAGGACTGAAATACTCAACTCAAATCTAACGTTAACAACTATAAAGCTGGTGATCGGTTTATTTTCTTTTTCCTTGAATGTATTTAAAAGATTGTTTTTTTCACAATAGAATATGCATGGGGGCTTAATTTCCTTTCTATTTTCAACACAAGGAGCGATATCAAATAGGTGAATCAGTGATTTTATCAACAGTAATTTTATTTGTATGAAACTTGACTGCTACTCGGTTGCCCCAAATGTCTGATTCAGATCTCGTAAATAAAAGTAGTAGAATTTTAACACTTAATTATTGCTAGTTTTGGTAAATTCTGTAAAAATGTGAAGTAATTATTTAAGGGGAGTTGGAAACCTCTCTCTCTGTACTCACAATGTTAAATTGGCTGTTTTCGATGTATCTTTTTTCAAAATCTGTTATATGTACATGCTTCAAATTTTTCATTCAATTAAAGTACACCTTTCTCATTATACTGAAATGAATTTTTAGCTAATTTTGAATTTTTTAATAATTTATCAAACATTGCGAAATGTGACCCATTTTAAGTTCCCTACATTAGTTTCACCCCTTCTATAAATTTTGTGAATTTTCAATGTTAATAAAATACTTTTTAAAAGCCCTATTTGAGCTAAATTTTTAAAATAAAGAATTTTGATGACAATACGTAATTTAATTATAATTAAAATTAAATTGACTGAAACAATTATTTAAAGAATTACAAAAAAACCACATTGGTTTCTTTTTTGAATTTGGGTCAAAAACTTTAAAACAAATTTTCATTTTTTAAAAGATTATTACTAAAATTTTTTATATAAGATGGTTTTTTGAAAAACCCGTTTTTTTAAAATTAAAAAAAAATTAATTCCCCTTTTTTGTGATTCTTTTTGTATATAATTTTTGTTTTAAATTTTAGCTATTTAAAAAAAGTAGCTAAAAAAAAATTTTTCTTTGTTGATAAAAAGGAATTAAAAAATTTTTTTTTTTATTTGTTAATAAATTTTTGTAAAAATAAATTTTGAGTTTTCTACTAAAAGCTCATTTCGTATATATTAGCCATCATTATAAACAGTCTAAAATTTACATCCCTGGGAAAGAATTTCAAAAAAGGAAAAACATAAAATTTATTTAAACAAATTATTTTTAATATATTCTGTGAGCTTAAATGGGTGAAAAAAAAAAATAAAAGCTCATTTTAAAAAAACATTTTTGGTTATATCGCTTTTCGACTTTTAAGCAAACACAAGATTTTTTTACTTTTTTTGCCTTTAAAAATGGGCGTGAGTTTCAACGATTATTTAAAAAAAAGTTTGGGCAATTGTCCAGAGGGTTAAAAGTAAGGTATTTTTAGAAAGGTTAAAATCTATACAATTTGAAAATGTAAAAATCTCAAATTGTCAAAAAATAAGATTTTAGCTTTTCAGCACCTCTTAAACGTTCAGAACTCAACTTTCATAAGAATTCGTCTCATCAAATAAACAATTTGAATGGTTCGTATCTGAAGTTGTCAAAGCATTACTTGCAAATTATTTTAAAACTGAATTTTTTTTACAATATATTCTGTATGTTTGTGCGAAGTTTGGTGACAGAGACTGACTGACATTGTGTGTGTGTGTATAAAATTTGCGGGTTTGATTTAACACATTTTGTTTTAGAGGGGATCCATTTTAGTGGTGTTGCAGTCGTATAGGGATGAGGAGGTAGGGAATTTTTTTAAAAAAAGCCACATTTTATTTTATTAAAACAAAAAACAAAGCAAGACATTAACACTCGGGGTTTACATGATGTTCCCAGAAGCAGCCTTCATTCGCTCCTGAGCTCTCAACTTTTTATAACTCTGATTAACCGGAAACTGTAAGAATCATATGATTTCCAATAAAGGATTTTCTGATTGGTCCGAATACGAGATTAATACCGAATTGCACATTACCCTGAAGTAAGAACTCTAACCATCATATTTTTGGTGATAAGATTGTGATTATTTCCTTTTAGGCGGGTAAAACCAAAAATTAATTTACACTTGAAGTCTCGGAGGACTCAAGACCAATATGAATTAGATTTTCAAGAGAAAATTTGAGTGAATTATCCCCCCCACACACACATATATATATGAATGCGTACACGAGGGAAAGTCAAAAATAAAGGGACTTCTGCAATTTCTTTATCCAAGGTTTAGCAACAGCTCTAGTATGCAGCGCTGAATATGGGGTAGTCGGCAACACTTCTATACAAATTGTCATCCGTCTTCCCTCATAGTTGTTGGAGTGTAACTGACCATTCAATATGGCAGCTCTATTGTCAATCTGCACCAAGGAGGAAAGGAGGGCAGTTATTCGTTTTTTGTTTGCGGAAGGTGTGAAACCTGTGCTGGGTACTTGACATCCCTTCCAGCACTATAGCTTTCCATCAAAATACCCTCAATGATTTGCACATTGTCCTCAGTGGTTGACATCAATGGACTGCCCAATCTTTCGTCGTCACATAAAGAAGCACTATCCATTCATAGATTTTTGTTTCGCGATAAACAGCTATCAGGTTTCACACCTTCTGTAGACAGAAAGTGAATCACTGTCCTCCTTGGTGCTTGCTGATCGACAATGGAGCTGCCAGGTTGGACGGTCTGCTACATTTCAACGATTACGAGGGAAGACGAGTGACACGTTGTTCAATAGAAGTGATGCCAACTAACCCCAATTAGTGCTGGATACTGGGGATATTATATATATATATATCCTCCTTTATCCTTCAGGATTTCCGTAGAAATAATTAACTGTTAGCTTACCGGCTTAATGGGATGTAATCGTAATTTTAACACTGAAGAATTATGTACTCAAGAGTTTTTTCAATTATACTTTATGTAATCACCTCGTATGATACATTTCTACATATCGCAAGATTCGTCCACGCAAGTCATGTGAATTTTGGAACTTCCACAGTCTGTGTTTCTTATAAAAAGCCTATATTCTCAGGAAAATTTGCCCCTTTTCTTGTCCTCGTCATATAAAACGCACGTGGGTCTTTTTTGGTGCTATGTGCCTTCTATATTTGTGCTTACGCGTGTGTTTAAATATACAATAAATTGGATTTACATCTAACAAAAACATATGTCGCATTACACACAATTCAACAGCTCTGAAAAGTACGTAATCATGGAATAAATAAATAACGCCTTACCATCCCCGCTAACTATTTCATTAGTCAGCCAATATTTGTATATAATATTACTATAATCATTCGTCCATCGTCTTTGTAAATCTTCCTTTGTGTTATGTGTGTGTCCATCCAAAGAATAAAATGAAGATACACTCATGGACAAAAAAATTAGCGCACCAAGAAATAATTGCGGGATCGTAACGAAACCTAGCATGAAGGTACATGTCAAGAATATACGCAAATGAGATTACAAATGCAGCGTGATTGCGCATTACGTTTAGCCGGTAGAGGACGTTTAGCGTCGTTCTCCGTGAAGTGTAAAACAGGTAACCAAAGCTTGTGTGAGTGTGCTGAATCGTTTACAAAGTAAGAGCTGAGATAGACATGCCATTACGCCGTTTTCGAAGAAGGAGAGAAGCGATAGAGGAAAGTGATAAAAAAAAACTGGCCAAGAATATTTTGGAGGACTGATTAGGCGAGAAGAGCCTACCCAACGTCGATATTATTAAGTATTTCCCATAGCTAAGTACGAAACTGTAAATACGCCTTGTGTTAATTTTAGATTCCAAATTTTAAATTAAAAAAAAACAACTTTTAAATAATTTTATACATTTGTTCAATTGTTGCTTTATTATATTGTTTCAAATTTAAATTTGTTAGAAAATTTTCTTTTCATGCATTTTGGGAGTTTTTTTTAACCACTCGAACTCTTGATAATTCGAAGTTTTTCATTGGTCCCTTCAACTTCAAATTATCGAAAGTCGACTGCATATATTTGTCAGTTAATATTTTAAGGGTTATGTTTTAATTTAAGGTGGATCAAAGAAGTATAGTTCCAAGTTCTACTTTATTAATTTGTCATATATATAAAAATTGGATACTTACGTATTATAGCAACCTATTGGAGACATAACATGAAACGAAGCACCTGGTTGCCAATGAGGTTGATTCATGTGACGTCCTAGTCACATGATAATGAAAGTGCCACGCGGACTTGTAGCCAATCCAAAACTTATGTGACGTCATAGTCACATATAAAAACTATCTTGTGTTTCCAACTAATCAGCCTCACGCACTCCGGTGTTGCTAAGTTTTGCTCTTGCAGAAACTTCTTCTTAAAAGTACATATGTATACAAAATGCATTTATTTAAAAAATATAAACATAAATACGACTTTTTAATTTAAAAAATCTTTTAAACAGCTCAGGTTTTTTTCTAACATTTAAACATCTTTAACCAAATATGAAATTTGAAATTTTATCTGAGTTTTACAAATAGAACAAGTACAGTTAGTTTAATGTTTGTTTTGAATTCAATGGAAAACACGTGTTTGTTTTTATAATGTGACTTCATGAATCAAGCCCATTTAGCGCGTACGACACAGGAAATCGTGGTTGCCAACTTGGCGAGTTATTAATAGAGTTAGCAATTGTTGCAATACTACATAAGTACCACAAATTGCAGCAGACAAGGAATCTGTATATAGCTTTAAAAAACGTAGCAGTATATTTACAGTTTAAGAATTATGTGTTGGAACTTAGTGGAAGTTAGATAACGGACGTAAATAACCCGAAAAATTCTATTAATCGAATCTGTTGGTTAGGAGCATTAAGTAATATTTTATTGTAATCGTTTTAAAAAAAAGAATCTTGGTAATAGCTTTATCTGCAATGACTTGAATTTTATAAATATTTTTTTAACTAAGTTTCTTAAATTATAAATGGCAACATAAAGCACAATAGACAAACAATAAATAAAAAATATGATGGTATAGTAATAAACATATTTTTTGAACGAATTTTTTAAAATATCATTCCTCAAGTATATTGTAAAGTAAGTTTAATTGAGCATATTTTCATAAAGAATAGTTAATAAAATGTAATCTGTATAATGTATTGGCCGAATTTTTTAAAAAAGTTCTTGAATCGAGTGTTTTACAAAGATTGTTTGTTTGTGAAAACTCGATAAAATATTACTTACAAAAGTCGTTGTGAATGTAAACATTGCATCGTATTTTTAAATATAATTTGACTGCATATTAATGTACCTTTGCCTCAGTGCAATATATAACGTTACAAATAAGATAGTATACAAAAATTGTTTCATAATAAAGATTTGTATCCCAAATCTGTACTTCACCTAGTAACGGAATGTATTCTTTTGGGAAAAATAGCAACTGAGCATCACAATTAACTAACAGCGCGAGTATTCCCTAAAAATTTACCTGGATATAACCAGATTCTTTAAGAGAACTCTTTTTATTTTTCATATATTTAAAAAGTGTGCTTAAGTGTAGAACAGGGGGCCCTTCGGATTTACACTGTACATGTATTAACGCAACCTATTGGCAACATTATATGAAACGAAGCACGTGATTGCCAATTCAGCGCATACGATAAATACGAAATTCCGGTTGCCAACTTGGCGAGTTATCTTGAACGTTTGGCGATAATACGTAAGTACCATACATAATAACCAATTATATTTGGTTTACTCAGGCTCTGACACTCTCGATTTTCTAACATTTCGGGTATGAATTTGATATCGGAGTGCTACATGCCAAGTTGTTGATATTCGCCTATTTGGGCGATAACATCACAATATGCTTACCTTGATTTTTGACTTTGGTTCTGTGGTTGCCATCTATATTTATTATTTTTAGTTATTTATATATTTATTAGTTATTTAATTTTGTTTTTTAATTTTTTAATTATTTATTGTTTATTATTTATTGTTATGTATATTATCTTATTATTCATTTATTATCATGATAAATTTAAATTACTTTTTGGTTATTGTTTCTAATCTCAGGTCTCCTAGCAATGCTAGACAATCTCCATGAATCCTAAAAATTCTATAAATTCTAAAAATAGAAGAGGGTCCAGAAGGACCTCGTACTTTTTAAAATCTAAACGAGTTAAGATGTGGGCAGGAGAGACCAGCTCGGAATAACATCAGTGGCAGTCAGTAAATATCTTCTGACCCTGAGGAAAAGTGAGAGCCGCTCACAAAGCGCAAGAAGGCACTCTGCTTTTTAACAGACTAAAGCCTGAATGAACCTCCTGGATTTCTTCCGAAGTACCAATGATGACTTGGAGGAGTTCTTCCAAGTTGACAGAGCTCAATCTTCGGTACTTACATATTATCGCAATAATTGTCAACTTTCAAGATAACTCACCTAGTTGTCGACCACAACTTCGCATGTGTCATATGTGCTGAATTGGCAATCACGCACTTCGTTTCATATAATGTCACCAATAAGTTGCAATAATACATAAGTACCCAATATTCTTAAGAGAGGATAATTCGCTGAACGTAAGAGACCCAGTAGGGCTCACCCCTTCCTCACCCGAAGTCCTGGCTAAGAAATCGGCTTTCTCATTACCGTTAATCCCCACTTGGGTCCCCTCAGGGGGCTCACCTTTTTTAGGTGGGTACGGGTGTCACAATCCCGAGGTACCCTAGTGATCTTTTCCTTTTCCCAAGGGGTTTACTATCTTTGGTAAACACGGGTGTCACGACTCCGGGGTATCTCAGCGATCCTTCTCTATTTTCGACCCTCCATCTTGTCATTCAATTTCTTCTTTTCCCGTCCAGACCACAGAATGAATGTTTGGCGCAGTATAGCTAAAACTGGCTCTTGCACCATAAAACTCAACTCAACTTAATCCTTACTTGGGAATGGGACCCACTGAAAATGTACACTGAGATATACCAAGAAGATTAAGAATATCAAGGCTAGTCTGGTCCTCTATATATGTTCAAGTGGAAAGATGTTGTACTGAAGCACGGCTATCAGTGAGAATCCAAACGTTTTGAAAAAGAACCTCGGTTTCACATGCGAACTGCAAACCTCTTCTGATAGCAATAAGCTCCGATCTAAAAACTGATAAAAAAAAATTTGAATTTTGATCTTAATGCCCTTGACTCCGGTAGGTGTATAAGGATGCTCTTACTCCAATACTAGAAATTCCCCCATCACCTCTGCTACCATCAGTGTAGATCTTTAAAGGATACAGTCTATTGTTTCCAAAGCCAACTGTCTAATGAGATCCAGAATCTCAGAGTGTTTTACATATACAACTCTAGACTTTTTGGTACTTACGTATTTTCGCAATTTATTGGCGACATTGTATGAAACGAAGCACATGGTTACCAATTCAGTGCGTACGACACATCGGAAACTGGGGTTGAAAACTTGGCGAGTTACTTAAAAGAAAAGTTTTTTAAAAGAATATAAGGACTCTGCTTTCAATTTTTATGGAGGAAAAGGATTGCAGAATTCGGACATTCTGTTTACTTTGTTTTCTGTTTTTTTTTTCTTTTTTAAAATTTTCGTTCTTGATTAAGATTTTGCGTTTTTCGACCGTCATGAAATGTGATAAGTGTGTACGCGAAATAAAAATACACTCATAGACAGAAAAAAAAATAGCGCACCAAGAAGGAGTCGTCAAAATGAAACGAAATTTTACATACGTAATGATTACTTTGATATAAGTAAATGATTAGAAAACCAAAGAAAACAGATCACTTATTTCAGAGAAGACGGAAAAAGAACGGAGGATTTAATACTCTATTGAACCCCCTCTATATATAGCGCGAATGCACTAAGCGATACGATCGGGCATCGATACATTTAGTCCCATATTTGCTGTGACCTTACCTCTAGTTCGTTCACCTCGTGAAATGCCCAACTAGCCGTCCCAAATGATCCCCGATGTGCTCGATTGGAGACAAATCTGGGGATCAGGCAGGCCAAGGAAGGGAAGTAACAGTCCGAAGACAGCCTTGTGACACCCTTGCAATGTGAGGCCGAGCATTGTTTTGTTGAAAAATTTCATAGATATACCGCTGGGCTGTCATGGTGCCATGGATCAATACTAAGGGTGGCCGTGTATTGTAGGCAATGGCACCCAATACCATCACATCAGCTTTGGGAGCGGTGTGTCGCTGTAAAGCAAAGGCAGGACTGAGGCATTCACGACGGGGTCTCCACACACGAACACGATTGTCATCACTGCTGAGATTGAATCTGGATTCATACCTAAAGACGACTTGACTCCATTTAACTGTAGTCCACTTTCCTCGTGCGTGGCAACACTCCAAACGGAGGCGTTGAGGGGGGAGCGTCAAGGGTAGCACATGTAATGGGCGCCGCGATCCCAAATGTCCTTCAGCCAGGTGCCTTCGTATGGTTCGAGAAGACACAGGGGCCCATAGTGAAGGTTCTACCTGTGCCTGGATGGCGGCCGATGAAGCAGTTGGCTGTACGCTTGCATTTCTTACGATGTGCGTGCGGTCTTCTTGACGAGTAGTCTGTCGAGGGCGTCCTGAGCGCGTAAATGACATCTTTCGGATCCACTGGTTCCAACACCTCGTCACAACACAATCAGAGTGGCGATGATTCTCCCCCTCTCAAACTGTGACAGCTGCTCATATTGCCTTCGAAAACGGTGTAATGGCATGTCTACCTCAGCTCTTACTTTGTAAATGATTCAGCACACTCAAACAAGATTTGGTTACTTGTTTTATACTCCACGGAGAACGACGTTAAACGCCCTCTACTGGCTATACGTAATGCGCAACGCTGCATTTCTAATCATTTGCATATCTCTCCGACATGTACCTTCATGCCAAGTTTCGTTACGATCCCGCAATTATTTCTTAGTGCGCTAATTTTTTTTTGTCCATGAGTGTATTTAAGAAGCAGGATAGGAAATTTGACGTCCGGATGTTTTGTCGCCGATCTCTCTCTCTGAAAATGCAAATTTACCATCATAATTGTAAATATGTAAGGAATTTTTTTCACTTTGCTGCAAATTGTGCATTTCGACTTTATTTTACTTTTAAATAATGTATTTTCAAGCCTTTCTTGTTTGATGAAGTTCATTAAAGGAACTCCCAGTTTTTGGAATATTGCAAGCTATCAGCAATTAATAAAACATAATTATCATTGACAGGACCGTTTTTAACCTCGGTGGCACTTCAAGTTGTTACGCCTCCTCCCCACCATTTCCAGTTTTGGTTCTTACTCTTTTCCCTTTCTATGTTGGAGAGTCTTTCCGTTATCCCCTATGGACCCGCCGTGTCACAGGAAAGGAAAGAATAGTACCACTCTTCTTCATTTCTTACCTCACGAGCCACCCACCCACACTTTCGTAAATTAATCAAGTCGTTTGCAATTACAGTATATAGCAAGGATGGACAAATGTTTTCGGTCGTAGGCCAAAAATTAAAAGAAAAAAAATTAGGTGGGTCAAGATAATTTCTTCAAAAATTTAAAACTCAGTATACAAGTATTACAATCTAAACATGTGAATGAGATGAATGAAATTGCGATCGATTTCATTTTTAAAAATTCTTTATATTGAGGTTCGATGTGCGATGTAATGATTCTAAGGTGAGATGATGTTCCCTTGCATCTTGACATTTAAGTTGCTCATATGACAAATAAGATCTGTGAAAAATGCAAATTCCGAAAACCAATCTGTACCTTATATCAATTCGCTCTCCACAGAACACTGTTTCTCATGGAAGAATGACATAATGTCGTGTGTGTTTCAGCTGCCAAACTCACTCAAAAACACATCCTACACTAAGCACAACCACTCCAGTTTCTCAGTATATCTAAGTTCTCATCTCAACGCCTCTTATAAATAATACTAACTAAGCAGCAGTATCATTTATATCAGTGCTTTCATCCATAGTATGGAACAAAATTTAAACTGGCCAATCATTGACTCTAATTGTGATGTCAAATTTTTATCGATGGCCTCGATTCTAGAGGTCACCGTTTTTCGAGATAAGCTTACACCTCAGAATTACTTTTCTTGTCTGGACATAAAACATCACAGACTTGGAGCATGTGTGCATTGTTTAACGAACTTCCCATCACTGAGAGCTTTATTATTTTTAACAATATTGCATGCTACAATGCAACTTGCATGTGCAGTTGCTTCTTGGATACGGTATACTTTCTTGAAAAAATTATGTCCACCAGATAGTTTTTTGCAGACTTTCTGCATTTTGTTTTCTTTCATTTTCGGACATTGACACATAATTGGAATTGTTATGCTTAAATATGAAATGTTGGGAAATGTTACATTCTTCGAAGACTGCTACAACTTCATTGCAGATGAGACACACTGGTTTATCTTTTACAACTGTAAAAAAATATTTCCAGTTCCATTCATCATTAAAAGCATGGCATACTCAATGAACTTTACGTTTTTAGTAGGCATTTTGGGGTTGAAATATTTTACTAATAATCCAAACACGCACGTAGCTACATATACTTTTAATAATTTCACCATTATTTACAATGATACTATGTCCGTAATCTTTCCATACGCATTCAATAACATTAAAACTCTCGCCAAAAGAAAAAGACACTGGCTGGTGCTTAAAATGCGCAGTCTGCCACATGTGAGGTCTAATTGAGCTTATTGGATTCTCATAAGTCTGATTCCCGAGAAAGAGATAATGCTTGTTGGGGGGCGCCAATCTACAGCTATAGCTACCAAAGAACTTCCGCTTTTAACAGTTTAGCGATTTAAAGCTGTCTGTGCCTGTTATTTCCATCGATTTATGTTAGTAAAACAAAAATAGAGAAAGCAAAAAGATCATCACAGTCCTTTGAAAAAACAGGAAGAAAATAATATTTAAGCAAATCAGAAAAGGAGATGCATATCTTTATATATAAAAATCTTCTGTGTGCGTGTGTATGTGACTAAACTCCTTTTAAACGGCTGGACCGATTTTGATGAAATTTTTTATGTGGGTTCAAGTAGATTCGAGAATGGTTTAGATTCACAATTCGGTGCGATATCGCAATTAGTTAAAAAGATGTTAATTAAAAACATTAAAAACATCCAACTCAATATTCTCCTGCATTGTTCTAACAACGTTATTGTTATAAAAATGACGTAAGTTGGCGTCAAAAATCGATTTTCAGCCAAACTGGCCAAACAGGCTCTTCATCGTTACAAAAATGCAGACGAATCATGCTTTTCAGCTTCTTTAATCAATATCTTTTCAAATAATCTATATGTATGACCTGATTTGTGAGTAAAAAACAGACTTAGTTTTTTTAAAAAAGGAACTTTATTTGATCAAAGTTAGACATCCTCTGAAGCTAAGAGGCAGAGAGGAAAACGAACGCTACCAAAAATCATAAGTGGGTTAACACTTAAGACTCCGATCGCGGATTTCATGAGAGCACTTGAAATTTAATGCTGACATATAGGGCTATTAAATATAGCGATCTGGAATTAGACATGTTTATTGGCTAGGCCATGTGTTTGGAAGAAATAAATGGGTGATTAATTTGATACTTTAAGAGGTAAGGAAAAAATATAAAAGTTAAGTGTTAGATAGGGAATTTAATTTTTAATCTAATTTAATTATCCTTACACACACACACACACACACACACACACACACACACACACACACACACACACACACACACACACACACACACACACACACACACACACACACACACACACACACACACACACACACACACACACACACACACACACACACACACATATATATATATATATATATATATATCAGGTTTGAAAAGTTTAGGTTCAAAATTAAGTAAGTAATAAATAAAAATAGAGCGAACTCTTTACCATCCCGTAAGGATTTGTGGGTAAATAAGCCTATTTAAAGGTGGAGCGAGCGCTGACGAAGAAGAACGCATACTCGAAAAGGCTTAGCTGGTGACTGTTGTTCGAAGTGTTGTTATTGTTCTACTCGGTTGCGCGCCAAAGGGCCGCCATGTTGGATTTTATGTGATTGAAGCGAAATAAAGAAGTTATTATGGAGATGATGCCTTCCTCATTTTACCAGCAGGCCTGGGGCCTGCCATATATATATATATATATATATATATATATATATATATATAAATGAATGTGTGTCTGTCTGTACTCTATAGATTCAAAAACCATACATCTGATCGCCATGAAAATTTGGGAAATTATTAAGTATATCCCCCCGAGAAGGTTTCTGAAAAAAAATTTTTTAAATCAGAGTTAGGGTTGTAGGTGCTCCCCCGAACAAATGTCCCAAAAATATCAAAATATTATTTAATCTATATATATAAAGGAAAAAAGCGACTCACTCACTGACTAATCACGATATCTCTGGAACTATCAAGCCTACAAACTTCAAATTTGGTAGGCAGGTTCCTTTCATAGAGTAGACATCAGCTAAGAACGGATTTTGCAAAGATCGAATCCCAAGGGGCGTTACGGGGGTTTAAAGAGCGTTATAGATAATTAGTTCCACTATTAAACTATTAGCTGTACAGTCTTGAAACTTGGTACACAGATTCCTTTCATAGAGTAAAGATCCCCTACAAAATGATTTTTACGAAAATCGACATCCAAGGGGCGTTGAGGGTGCCTAAGGGGCATTATGAATAATTATTTCCATTTTTAAACTATTGGACGTACAGTATTGAAATTTGGTACGCAGATACCTTTCATGGCTTAGAAAAAAATCCGCTACAACATGGGGTTTTGAGAAAATTCACTTCCAAGTGGCGTTGCGGGGCCAAAATAATTATTTCAATTTTTAAACTATTGGATGCACAGTCTTGACATTTGGTAAGCAGATTCCCCTTTCGTAGAATAGAGATCAGTTAGAAAATGAGTTTTGAGAAAATTGAATCCCAAGTGACGTTGCGGAGACTTAAGGGGCCTTACAGATAATCACTTCCATTTTTAAATTATTTGAAAGCCAGTCTTGAAATTTCGTAAGTGGATTCCTATTCTAGAGTAGAGTTTCGCTACAAAATGGGTTTTGTGAAAATCGACCCCCAAGTGGCGTTGCGGAGAGTTAAGGGGTGATATAGGTAATTATCTCCTTTTTTAAACTATTAGACGTAAAATCTTGAAATTAAGTAAGCAGATTCCACATTCATTGAGTAGAGATCCGCTATAAGATTTTTGTGAAAATCGCTTCCTAAATGGTTTTGCAGGGGCTTAAGGGGCGTTATAGATAATTATTTCCATTTTTAAACTTTTAGAAGTACAGTCTTGAAATTTGATAAGCAGATTCCTTTCATGGAGTTCGCTACAAAATAGATTTGGAGAAAATTGATCCCCAAGGATCACTGAGGGGGATTAAGGGGCGTAATTGATAAATATTTCCGTTTTTCAACTGTTAGACCCATCTGCTTGAAAATTAGAAGGTATGTTCCTTTCATGGAATAGAGTTTCTCTAACAAAGTGTTTTGCGAAAACTGACCCCGCCTCCCCAAAGGAGTGGGGTTCCGAGGGGTTAAGAAGAGTTATGTAAAAAAAATTCTTGTTTTGGAATTTTACCCATTTACTTGAAATTTGCTGAGCAAGTTTCTTTAGTTGAATAGAGTTCCACTAAGAATGGATTTTACGGAAATCAACTCCGGGGAAGCGGGAGGAGTTATTGGGGCGTATTGATAGACAAAATTTCCCTTTTCGAACTGCTAGGACTATAATAATAAAATTTGGTTCGCATGTTTCTTTTGTTGAATAGGAATCCGCTAAGAATGCTCTCAACGGGTATGATGATAAAAATTCCGTTTTTGCTTTGTTAGTTTTAGACTTGAAATTTAGCGCGCATGTTTATTTTATGGAGTAGAGATCCACTGAAAGTTGTTTTGGTGGAAATCCACTTGATTATTGGGTTAAGTGTGAGCGCAAAAAATCTTTCTACTTCTATTTTAGATATTAATAGAAATTAGAAATTATAATTTCTGCCATTTTTATATCAAGAGGCGAGAGTTACTGATATAAATATATTTTTCAATAGAATCGAATTTTTAATGCTAGATATGAATAATTTATATGCATGTAAACAGTAAATATTTATACAACATTGTGAAATACCCAGTGAAACGGGTGGGTAACGGCAAGTGAAATATATAAATATGTATTTTTTTAATTTGCCTTGGACCGGAAAACTAAAATTCTGTCCGCGGGCCGTAGTTTGTCCATCCCTGGTATAGAGTACACATTATGTATTGACTGTTTTCAAATTGTTAATTATTATCTTTTTCATCACTTATCACTTTACTATCTTCGTAGCGCTGTGGCCGTGGTAGCCGAATGGTAGAGGTATCGGATCGTGGCTTGCCTTGTCACGAGTTCGAGCCCAGTGCAACTAAAGACCCGCCGTGTAGGGCAGCGATGCACGTTAAATCTGTCGAGAGCTGAAACGTCCTCCCATTAGTGTGGTGTGGTAGTTAGGAGAGGGGGGTGCCAGCTCAGGTGTCGTTCACGTCACTTGACCATGGTTCAAAATTACGTGGTCCGTCGCCAAAAGCCCTCGTGTAGCTGAACAGTACGACGTTAATATTCACTCACTCGCTCATCTTCGTAGTGGTGGTACGTTCGCAGTAACTTTCATTTTTTACTCTTTTTTCGCCCTCTTATTTTTGGCACCTCCAATCTTTTGCACCCTAAGAACTTGCCTAGTATACCTAAGCCAAAAAGTGGCCCTGATCATTGATTAATTTTAATATATAATGCATAATTTTATTACGTATAATATAATATAATTATATAATACAGTTATAATTCTTATTATATATAATAATTATTACATAATATGATTAGCATTATATATTTACTAATATAATTATTATTACATTGATATTAATTTTTGATTGATGTTGTTTATTTTCAAAGTATTCGAATTCCTCGAATGTATTGAAAATATATTCAATTACATCGAATCATAACATTCCACAATCAATCTTTTTTCTCATGATAGCAATTTCCTTTTTCAGCTCGAGAATTTTCATTTTTTTAAACCATTTTTAAATAATGGTGTAAGAAATTAAGAGAATTAGCAGACTTGATCGATTATCTCTAGAGCTACTGGACCGATTTTAATGAAATTTTTTATGTACATACATTGATACAATACAAAACAAATAACTCTTCAACAATTGCAATACACACGCATGATCGTGCGTAACACTCGTTGGAGTTGGAAGGTATGAAACAGTGGTTGTAGAATAAGCAAAATAAATGGATTAATAGGGGTTATGGATCCCTCTTACATCTATACAGGCCTCAAAGTGTGATGTCATACTTGAAATAAGGCAGTTTATCAGTTCTTATGGAAATTGGTCCCACTCTTTCAGCAACGCTGTTTTCATTTCCTGGATGGTTCTCGGATGGGGTTGCGAGTTTCAATTGCCCTCCCCAGAGCGTCTCAGACATGCTCTAAAGAGTTGAGGCTGGCCAATCCATACAACGAATATCCTCACTCTCTAGGAATTCGTCGACCAGAAGAGGTCTATGTGGCCTCACGCTATCGTCCATTAAATTGAACTCAGGGCCCCATGCACCCTTGAAAAGGCGAACACAGGGCTCCAAGACCTCATCCCTATACCTCACACCAATCACAGAGTCTTTTTCAAAAACATGGAGAGATGTACGGCCATCCAACATGATGCCTGCCCAGACCATTAAACCTCCTCCGCCATAATTGTTGGTTTCGCGAACATTGGAGGATAATTAGTGGGTCCCTGGTTCTCTCCATATGAACGTACGGCGAGAATCGGTGTTTAGGCTGACACGGGACTCATCGGTGAACAGAACGATCGCCTATTAATCCATACTTCAATCTAAATGCAGTCTGCACCATGCTAAACGGACTTACCTGTTCGTAGACGTGAGCGGGACGCAAACAGCATGTCTTCTGGCAAACAACCCTCTCTCATGAAGTCTTTTTGAAACAGTCACCCTTCATATACGGGTTCCTGTGGCTGCATACAAGTGACGAGAGATTTGAGAAGCTGAAGCTCCTCTGTTACGCCTCGCTATAATCGACAAATGACGATCTTCTCTGGCCGTCGTGGCTCTTGTACGACCTTGTCCAGGCTTTCTCTCAATGGATCCAGTATCCTGGAACTTCCATAAGTTGCACATGGCGCTGGGCGTTAAATTGAACCCTCTACAAATCTGGACTTGACATTGGCCTGCTTCCAGCCTCACCACAATTCGCTGCCTCATTCCATCATCTAAACATTGGTAGTTACTCATTTTTACTATTAAAATTTGAATTAAAACGATTGCTTCAAAATAACACCAAGAAATTCGCCAAGGTGTGCTGGTGAACGACATACGTCTTAACTTACACGCATTTATAAAGCCTGTTTTTCTGCTGGCTCCACCTACACACACGCGTAAGCTTACGTATTTGCCGTACAAGATTTGCATTTTTATCTAGAATCAGTGGTTTTTCATTCAGTTCAGTTCTTCTCGTGCATTTCGATATATAATATGCAAATTCTCTTAATTTATTTCATCAGTGTATTTTTATATTTTCATTTTTCCCATATTCTACTTTCCATATTTTTATGTTTTTCTGGAATTAGTAAATATCTCATATACTACTTCTTTAAATCGTGGTACTCGTATTTTTCCAATTTGTTTTCCACAAAATCAGTAAGTACATTTTTGCTTATTTTTATCTTTGTACTTCTTTTAACACATTAATGTATTTAAACCCTCATCAGGAATAAACCATTCTTTTAAATTATTTTAATGTCGAGTTCTAGTGCTAGGCCGCCATCTCGGATTGAAAACTACAGGTTGCCAAAATCGTATTTGGCACGAATTCAAAACAGCGCCAAAAGCGCTCCGATATGAATTTAGTTCTAAATTTCGGTCAGATTTAAAGATTTTGTTCTAATTTCAGAAACATTCTCTATATAATAACAGCATATTTCCTTTTGACCAACAAAATTAAAAATTTGGGTACTTACGTGTTATATCGTCGACCAATTTCGTCAAATGAAAATACGTCGCCAAATGCAGCAATATGCAGCCAATTGTGGAAACCGTTCCCGCTGATGTTCGAACGCAATAATACCGATGACAACATTTGGTGATACTGTTTAGATTGGTGATGACCATTAATTTGGCGAAATTGGCTGACGGTTTAATACCTAAGTACCAAAATTTGCTTCTTGAAAAAATGATTATTTAAGCAAAGCTTTTAGAGTATAGCTTGAATGGTATTTTCATGTTTACAATTCCCTCGGCTTTTTCGTTCAACATTTTTTAGAGAAAAATAATTCAAAACAAGACATTTTCATAAGCAATTATTTTTAACAAGGAATTTATATGTGTCTAATATGAATTAATTACAAATTTTTTCACTATGATTGGATTTTCCTTTCAATTGTACACCGAATCATAAAAACTGCTGTTAAATATAAAACCTAACTAAAAATATTTTTCAGTCATAGTTATACTGAAGAGTTTAAGAAAATGTTGTCAGTATTTAAAATATCCGCTTTTTGTTTATAGATCCTTCGATCCCTTAAAACGTCCTTTACATCATCAACAATGGCTGAAATTTGTAGGAAAGTTCTAGCATTTCAAGCACCACCTAATTTGAAAAATGCTCGTGATAATAGGGTATGTATGGCATCATATTATGTGTAAATAGTTTTAATATGTAAAGTCATAATTTTGAATACAAATTCCCCCCCCCCTTTTTTTTGGTACTTACGTATTAACTCCATGCTAATGGCAACCTTTGGCGAATATCAAACAAAAAAAAATTTGTTATCTCCCAGAAAATACAACATTCGGAAAAATACTACCATAACTTGGTAAAATCTTTGGCGATTCATTTCTGGGATGCAATTTATTTTTGGTGATAAATCGCTGGTATGAAGTTAATACTTAGAACCAGTTTTATGCACAAAATAAAATTTCAAGTCCTGATTACATTCGTAAATAATGCGCCCTCTAGGTACAATTTTCATCAGTATAACGTAGAAATAAATTCTTTTTAAAATGCTGAATGATATTTGAAAGAGAAAAGTAGCTTCGTATTATACTGTCAACCATCTTGTCGAATCATAAGATGTCACCGAATGATGCGAAATGTAGCCAATAAGGGAAAACCGTACTCACGCATGTACTGACACAATAACTTTTATATAATTTAATTTTACAATAATTATTTTTAATTTTTTTATTAATGATTGTAATATTTGGGAAAGCCTTCTAGTTTGGCGAAGTTGGTAGATGGTGTAATACTTAAGTACTAAAAAACAATAATAGGTATCATTGTTGTTTTTCCCTAGTGTTTTTCTTCTTTAAGGAAAGACAAATAGAATTTTAACTTTTTATTTTTTTATCAATAGTCCCATAAAATTGAGGTATAGTGTTAAAATGTATCAAGCTAGCATTTTATTATGACTAGATTCTTCGAAGTAGATTAATAGGTTTTAAATAGCAGAATTTATTTCTAGAGCAAAATTTAATTCCAGAACTGATTATAGCAGCGTTACTCAAGCAGCGGCCCGGTCATGGCCCATTGGTTTGAGAAATTTACTTATTTAAGAACATTGTATTAAAAATTTGGTGGTAAATTCTTTGTCAAGAAATGAAATATATCAGTTTTGGTTTTTGCTGTTGGTGTCATATGGGTACGAATTGATATTCTTTTTTCTATTTAGAACGATTACGGTAAGTGATAACAGACAACAGGGGAATAGCAACAATTTTATGGGTGGAACTAATTTTTAACTATCTTTCATATCTTATGTCGTTTCAAGACTATTGGGAGGTTGACTAATTTGTAGTGAAAAACAAATATGGATTAGTAATTGTTTGATTTGTCACGCTAGTGGTGTATTTAAAAAACATCAAAATAAACAGGAATAATTCAATGACACTTTTCCTCGAAGATCTCTTTCAAGAGGTGATAAATAGGCTTTCTTGAACAATCTTTGCAACAGTAACAAAGTGTTTTGTCAGTGGTAATATCACACCGGTAACAAAGACATCTTACGAAGTTTGTTATACTATTGGTAATCATATGAAACCGTTAACTGATGTAGAAATTGTGAAGTATTATTTCTTAAATGCTTCTAATTTAGTGTTAGTGACAAAAATAAAAAATAAAAGTTAAAAAAGCAAGCCAGGAGTTATATTTTGATCAATTTTCGATATTTTAAATTTTTAATATTATCTTGGTCTTAAAACATTTCTCCCCCTCCCCTCCCCCATTTATCCTCATGTTGCGGCCCGCAAGAAATAACTAACATATGTATGCGCCCGGCATGAAATAGCTGACCTATGTATGCGGCCCAGCAGAAAAAAAGGTTGAGTACCCCTGCATTATAGGAATTCATAAAAGTTATTCTCAATGACATCTTGGCGAATGATCTTAAGCTATAAAAGAGGACTTAGCAGTGGAGAAATGTTCAACTCCTACACTTCTGGCCATTAAAATAGCTGCACCATGTAGGAAAGCAGATATAGAAAATATGTTTATTGTACATAAACAGTATGGTATGAAGACAAAAGGATTAAATTTGCAAGCAATTTGGGGATTTACAGAAATGTGAAATTAGTAGAAACAGCTGCCATGCCTAACAGTTGAAATGGCTCTTAACCGGTTTTGCATGGAGTCGAAGGACAGAAAATGACAAGTCGCTATATGCTGCTTCATGTCTGTGACACACTTCACCAACCGTATTAGCTCGAGTGGGGTGGCGAGCAAGTCTCTCAGCAACCCACATGATCAGATGTTTTCAATGGGTGACAGGTCTGGAGACAATGCTGGCCAGGGAAACAGGTGAATACCCTGTGTATGGAGGAAAGTCAGACCACATAGTGCAACTTGTGGTCTTGCATTATCTTGCTGGAAGATGACGTTTGACTGACCTCGAATATAGGGTGTAACCACTGGACGTAAGATATCAGAAATGCACTGATCGGCGTTCAAATTACCATCGATCCAAACTATAGATATGCATGTCGTGTACCAAATTGCAACTCAAACCCTCACACGAAGTGCAGGGTCTCTATGCCAATACCAAATACAAGAAGGTGACGAGAAGTCTCCTTGGAGCCTCCAGGTACGTATATGACCATCAGAATATTGCATGCAGAACCGTGACTTGTCTGAGAAGATGATATTGTGTCACTCCTGTATCCAGCATTGTTGTTCGGTGCACGAGAGTCGCCGTCCTCTACATGCTGCATTCTCAAGGGAAGCAGAAGGTAATGGCCACCTTGCTCCTGCAAACGTCATCGCACCGTACGAGCAGCACTGGGCATACTGCAAACAGGCCCATTTCCTGATTAATGGTCCTTGATGTGGTATTGTGCAAGACCGACAGCAGAATATGTCTGTCCTCTAGGTCGTTAGCTCTGGGAGGGTGGGGAGAACCTCATGTCAGTCAGTATGGTTCTCAGCAACCCATTGACTCCTTATTCGCATGATCGTGATTGGAGTTTGACCAGTGTGACGGGCGATATCATGGAACGATAATGCACCCTCTCAATAGGCAACGCTCCTGCCTTTATCGAATTCCTACTCTTGCTAATAAGTATTTCTTCTTCTTATTCGAGGCATAACGCAATATTCTGAGCAATCACCAACCTTCCAAAAGCGCTTTTGAAATGAGAAACCCACTACACAACTTTTATTTTATGCTGCGTTTTAGATGTCTTTCTACTCTCCCGTGTGTCGTCTTAATGCTCGGAAACACTAACCATTTGCATACCTCAAGCTCTTCTTCCTTTCATGTGATTTTTACGTTCGTTGGATCATTCCTTCCTGATGTTGCAATTTTAATCGCCAGCAGTATAATAATGGAATCTTTTCTGAGTTTAATAGTAAATTTATGGGTGAAATTTGTAACCCACAAATATTGATTCTTAATGAAACGATTAATTATAAAAGAAAGTAATTGTAAAAACTTTAAAAATTATAAAGAAAAGTCAAAAGAAGAGAAAACAAGACTGCACAGACAAATACATTACCATTTTCATGGTTGAAAAAGAAACACTTACTTATTCGAAGACATGTTTATAATTGTGTGTATTTGAAAACTTTAAACACTTGCGATTTTAACAGTACTAATGTAAACTATGATTGGAACTACGAGAGACATTCTGAAATTAAGTTCATAATTTTATTTGTGTGTGAAAGATAAGATAAATACACTAGTTGAAACAAACAATCACCATAAGAAACTACATTCGATGCTAGTTAAACGACAGAAATAGCGTAATTGTCGGAAGATTGACGCATGTGCAGAGCCCTGAAGAAGATAAAGTAACAGCAGAAAGGTGTGCTCGAGGTCATTTGAATTCAAATCACGATGGTAGTGAGACGTGTGCTGGCAACATGATCGTAGATGGAAGTGCGCACTATTATCCGATATGAATGAACACATGGAACTAGTGTGTCCGTCATCCTGCAGACCATGTATGGTTAAGAGGTCATGTCTCTTCAAATGTTTGGTTTCTAATGTTGCCTATTCAATGAAATAAGGCAGAATGAGTAGAAGATGACGGTTGAAATGGGAGTTCCTCTGGATCCACAAATGGAAACAATATTGCTCGAGTGGTGGGGACCTCAATGAAGTGGTGCAGTATCCAAGTTACCAGTGAAGAAAAAATCCATACACAAAACTGCGCTGAGATGGAGAAAGCTGTTCAATAATTCTTTGGGTCGTAAAGCACTAAGTTTTACTGGAGTGGTTTCTTCAAACTGATTGTACACTACAATTGTCTCAATGTTAGTGGCAGATATGTCAAAAAATAGTACTAGGAGCATAGTTCTTGATATCATGATTGAAACTTACTTTCGGAACGTCTCTCGTATAGTTAAGAAAGTTGGTTTCATAAGAAATAGTTTTTACTACAAAAGTGGAGAAGATGATTCATTAATTGATCCGATCCCTTTTAGTCATCCGTTGTTCAACTGAATTACAAAATAAGACCATTTTAAGAGTCAGTATTTACAAAGGCCACGAGCACTTATGGATATCTTTTTTTCAGGCTGCCTTGCAATTTAGGAAATAATTTTTTATGTATATTTTTATAGAACGAGGATAATAAGGTTATAGCTGATCTGAGGGAAAAAATGCGTCGCTTGAAGTTCAGGCTCTTGGATTTTCAGAACCAAAACATGTTACTCCGGAAGGAGTTAAAAGTGGCGAACAAAGTAAGTCCCTTTCTTAAGTTTTTTTATTTCACACTCAAAAGGACTACAAAATTTCCTTTTTATAAAATTTATTATTACCTTTCACGAATTTTGCCTTTAGGAAATCTCATCGTGTATGATTAGTTGCTTTTTACAATGGATTCAGATACAGATATTGTGACATAATAGTATTTTGTTTCTACATGTGGCAAAAAAACTCAGGATTAACAGTCATTAAACATCATCATGAAGAGAACCATATGTTTTTTCTTACGAAATAATTTGGAGTGGTACTAAAGGAACTTATTCGAATTTTCATTTAAATTCTAAGCCGAATTCATCGATAACAAATATAGGTTTCTTGTTTAATCATTTTTTATTCAAATATATGACATACTTGATACCTCCACTTCAACTTCGTATAAAATTTAGTTTTTTTTCTTCTTTCTTTATTCAGTTTTGTAAGCAAACAACTTTACATTTTTCGAATTAAGGGTTGAGAGCTTACTAAGTTGAAATATGTGTATTCTCATTGCGTGGAACAAAAAATGCCTTTATAAATTGATACTTTTTAGTAATATCTGATAATAGTTCAAAAATTTCATAAGCCTTTTCGGAGAGGGGCAAGAGAAGGATTTTAGTAAAAGAGAGATAATTCAGCAACTTAATTCTTTTTCATAATTCTTTTAGCAACAAAAGCGTTTTTTTAACGAGAATCTCAGTTTATGGTTTCGAAAGAGAAACATTTTAATGATTTTTAAGCTTAAATTCAGAAATTATTTATTCTCTCCTCGTGAAACAATTTTTTGTATTATATTATTAATAATTCCTTCTACTGATAGCTTATCACAACATCACACTGAAACAAAACGAAGGCTATCAATAATAACTTTTTAAACTTGTTTTGAAAAAGCAAAATTATGTCTTGAGCATAAGAAAAACAATCTTTTAATCATTATTTCAGAAATATATCTACCAGGTGTCCCAAAATGGCCGACGATTTGAAAAAGAATGGAAGACAACAGTGACGTAATGGAGAATCTTAAGGCCCCAGAGTCAAGTTTTGAGCCCCAATCTCAAATACGTACTTGGCGTCAGTAAGGCTTTGGGCCCCCTAGAATCCTTGCTCTCCACAATGCGGGCTTGTACGTTACCCCACTGGCAGGTGATAGAATTGTATGGTTTTGCTGTCTCCTGCTTTGGTAATAAGGGAATTTGTGCTCCCTAAGTTTCAAAATTAGTTACGAATTTAATTACGAAGCTCGTCAGCAGATGGCGCTTCCAAGTGGAAAAAATTATTAAAAAAATGTTTTACGTCCGTTTCATCAAACTCTTCAGCATTCTGGCGTCTGCTTCAAAAATTGTTTATTAGCTGGAACAAGTTAGGGAAAAAAAATACTAATTACGAAATTCAAAAATTAGTCACATAGTTCATCCACAGCTAACTAGAAAAACCATAAAAAAATGATTTATGTTCTTTTAGTCAGACACTTTCCGTGTGTTTCGAAAAGGTTTCCTAATTTGAACATGCCAGAATGCTGACGTGTATGACGAAACGGACATAAAGATTTTTTGTGATCCTTGTCCAGTCAACGAACTGTTGATGAACTTGGTAACTAATTTTGAAACTTGAGGAGAATAAATGCAGAAGGCAGCAAATTATGAAATTCTATCACCTTCCATTTTTTTTATTTGATTTTTCAAATCATTGGTTATTTTTTGAACACCTGGTATTACAGTGTATTATTTTTTTCCCTCCCTAATGTTAAAAGTAGTCAATTGATTCTGTTGGTGATGGCTTTTAACTAATGGTATTTCTATTCCATAGAGGAATCCTCATCCATTCCGAATACATGACTCCACAGAGACATATATTCTGATGCGAGTATCGGCAGGATATATGTTAGGAGCACTTAGCCCTCTGTCTACCTCCAATCTCCAATCATGACTTATGACATTAATGCATGTTCAACAATACTCAGTGTTTTAGAAATTTTGGGGGTAGTTAAAATTTTTACATTAAAATTAAAGAAATGCTTTAAAATAAAGTATTTATTTTCGATTAAATATTAAAGCTATATAAAATCTAGATAAAAAGTTTTAGATAATGATCGGGATGGTGGGAGTGACGAAACTAGGCCAAACCGGGTGTAGCGAAAAGGTTAGATTTGGAAAGATATTAAAGAATGAAAAAAAGCTCATGTTCTGATAGAAATAATGCTGATTGGTTGCCAAAAAATGACTAAAAAATAATTTTATATTTGGTATAGAGTGATAAAAGTTGCTTGTGGAAACAAATTTTTCGATTAATTTTATAGTAACGGGGTTTATTCGTGTTTCTTCAACAATCCACTTGGGGAAACTATTCTTTAACAGTGATTTTAGTTTAAAAACCACTTTCCGTAGAGATGACTTGATTTCATGCAAATGTAAATACTATTTAAACTCTGACGTTGGAGTGTATAAGGTTAATCGGGAAATCGAGAAATAATAGAAAGTGAATTGCGACTGGGAAGTCGTGTGCCCTGAAATTAATATTCATCTTAGAATCTACCAGGAGTTTGTGAGGGATTTTACCCTCTCTCTTGCCCGCCTAGTTGTGTGGGAAGAAGGGAAGGAATACTAGACATATTCAAAATCAACTTATTTATTGATCAACCAAAATATCAACACTGATTTACTTAAGTTCAGTTAATCTCTCAATGTGAACAATACAAGTGGAACAATAACAAGATGCACAAATTATACAAAAACTATGAATATCCATCACTTTAATTTAGGATCAATTCAGTTATCCCTATTAGATTAACGTTACTTTAAGTTTAGTGACCAATCGTCACTTTAAATCTTCGTCTATTTAATATTTGAAATTTTCAATAATTTGTAGTGATACCTGATCTGTAGAAATCTCACCTGACTCCTGGCTTTCTTTCTCACCTTTTTCTCGTGCTAGCTAGAAAACCCTGATTATATACAATAGATTTAATTTAAATATCACGGTTTCTTGGTTGGTTGTGAATAAACGCGACTGATAGCCCAAAGATTTCACAAAATGATTAGTGGAAGGTACGCAAATAAATCCGTCACAAATTGTTGAAGGAAATAGTATCGGATCTGTACCGAGCTATCGTGGTTCGAAAAGGACTGTTATAATGGATTTCAGACTTAAGTTAAGTCATTTTGAATAATCTTAGAAGTTAGATTAAGTATTATGATTTAGAATTGATCACAGGGTTAAGCAATGAAGTTATAAACCATTCATAAAGTGTTATATATAAAAATAAACGTATCAATTTTAAGATCATGTCTGCTTTTTACCCTCGAGCCCTCTTACACCCGCGACCTACGAGCCGCGACAACTTCATAGCATATAACTGAATGAAAACCCAGGATGTATTAAAATTTGTCTTGGTCATTTGGAGTGTAAAGCAGGACTATATTTGTCAAGTTTAGTGATAGAAAAATTTGTTGAATTGTCCAAAAAATTTAATTGGTGGCTTCTTGATGATTTTTCGTATAAGGTTTTTACTTTGCTCATTATCCTAAGGACGGAATTCCTCATGAACCAGCGAGTGTTGAGATCCATCTTTATAGTATATTTTGCTTGTTTCTAATATAATTCATGCGTGTTTTTGTTACGTGTTCTCAAATATTGGAGGCGTAGGTCAGGACTGGTTTGAGGATCAGAGTATAGGTAAGCAGTTTTTTTACATGTACGGTACGGTACAGGGGACAGACACAAAATTTTTCACAAATGTTGTTTAATTAGTATAAGTTAATTTACATACATCTAATACAAAGTATGTTCTCCTCTAGCTTGAATGAGATCCTGTACATGGTTTGGGATGGATTCCGCTAAATTAGAACGTAAATTGTTGATCTTATCATCACGGAACCAAACTTTTATAGCATTTTCAATCATTGTTTTCTTTATTGAGCAGTTCATTTTACTCGCACGTCTCTTTACAGTGCTCCACAAATTTCCGATGGGATTTACATCAGGAGAATTACCAGGCCAATCCAAAACCATTATTTTCAGTTTTTGAAAAAAAATCGTTGTTAGCTTGAAAGTATGGCATGGAGTGAGATCTTGTTGAAAGATACCAACACCACCAGCGAACGTTTGCATCATAAGCACAAATTTACTTTCTTTATAGAAATGTATTGCTTAGAGTTCATCATCCCTTCAACTGGTACTAAACTGCCAGGTCCTCCAGAGAAGTAAAATAACCCCCAAACATCTGTTTCTGACGGTGCTTAACTGTTTCAATAAGATGTTGTTCCCTGATGGGTTCTCCACCACTTTGCCTGACAAACCTTGATCGAAACCCTAGCACAAGAAAATATGTTTCGTCGCTGAATACAACCTTCTTTCAATCTTATGTAGTTCAGGATTGATATTTTCTGGCCTAATCCAAATGTTTTTAATTCATTGCAGGTGTTAATAACTGTTTTTCGATTAATTTTCTTGCAAATCTCCCAGCTTCAATAAACCTTCGTCAAACTGTGGATGAATCCACACTCACAGCAGTAGATAATAATTCTCTCTGACAATCTCTTCTTGTTTTATAAGGATGCATTGTACTATTTCATACATGAAATTGTCTCTTTGAGGTGTGGTCTTGCATTTGTGTCCACATTTACTCCAGCGTTTTGGAGACAACTGTACCAAAATTCTTTTGCCGATTAATAATCCTAGAAACACTAGATTTTCCAACTCCAACTGCTGCAGCAATATCCCTCACAGTCATAGAAGTATACTGACTAAGGGTAACAATTCTAGTCCTTTTCCTGGGAGTGATGCCCATTTTTTAAGTACACAACAGAAGAAGACAATTCACACAAGTGATCACTTCTTACATCAACCGAATCACAACTGAAGGAAAAAAATTTCGACGTATCATGATCACGTGGTCAAACTAGTTTAGATAAGACAAGGGCAGTCACGGGTTGTAAGAAAATGTAGTTAAAACCAGTTCGGGGCAGAAAACCCCCGAGGAATGAACAATTTTCTTAAAAAAAAGTTTGTCCCAATTAATTTACTCAGCACTGTACGTAACACAGATCTACACGAAATTAGCCAAAATAATTATGAACAGTATCATTAAATTTCTTATTTATCAATTACATTGCTGGATTGTGTTCGGTTCTTGGTACCTTGCCAAAATTTTCGTTTTTGGCATTTATTTCACGTGTGCTAATCTTCTTTACAGGTGATGGGCAATGAATTACCAAGTGATGGTGTATTCAAAGGTAACGAAGACGAAGCCTTTTGTCTCAGAAACAAAATCACTGAATTAAAAAAAAGAATAGAAGAACTAGGAGGAGAGAAGGCTACCTCGTCTACAGAAGATCTGAATAAGGAGAAAGTGGTTTTACACGGTGACAATAAACAGGTTGAAAAGAAAAAAGCCTCGGTAAAACGAATAATGTTTTTCTTATATTAATAAGTACTTAGAAAATAGAAATCTATTTAAAAAAAATCTTTTAGCTTTTTAGAAGCATCTAGAATTGGCGGAGAAGGGAGGGGGAGGTTCAGGAGGGATATATTCGTCATTGAGGGAAGTAGAGAGGTTCTTTAGGTACATATGGGTAAAATGTGAAAACAAATTTAAAAAGACAGAGTGGGATAATATTGATTTCGCAATTAGTAGAGTATATGTTTTTCAAATGCACACAGAGCTGATTAAGGATCTATCTCAAGACAATTATTCTTTTGAATATGAATTTTGTAAAATCGTTGAGATGATAGTATGAGTAACAACAATAAAAAAAAGAATGACATTGAATTTAGTTCAATTTGCAATGATCTTGAGAAAACAAGTTAGTGATTTTCCCTGCCTTATAGACGCTATTATCTCAAAATAGCATTCTAAACTTCATTTTTTTTCTGATCGCTTTAACACCCTCAAAATCATCTACTTATTACTAAATCACCTTCATGAAAACATTAAGCGACACTTTTTTAAATGTTCAAATTTAAGTTTTTCCAAAAATTCCATCACTTGCATCCGTACATTTTATGTCACACAGAGTGAAGGAGACTATCTTCAGATACATTTTCTATTATTGATGCCGTGCTCGCAATAATCCTGCCTTCAATTACTTCTCTGAATGTTCATGCAATCAAAAAAATAGATTTGTCGGGATTTTATTTTAATTATTCACCGAAGAATTTTTTGAGTCAATGTCTTTTTCCAAGTGTTTGTCTTTATGAAAATTAATCAAGTTTAATTGCGGAATGTTTTGTTTATTTAGTTTTTATAAATTTTGATGAGAGGAATATGTTTTCAAAATTTAATAGAAGGAACTCGTAATTATAGTTGCTGTCCATTACCTAGCAAACGATTGAGGACAATTCTCGTAATTTTGAATTAATATTAGAAGCAGGGGGACGACACATGAGCTGAACATGAGCTCTTCAAATTTCCATTATTTGCTTTGATAAGTACAGACTTCTTTTGTTTCATATTATAAATTTTAAAACTCGGTCTCGAATTCTCAATCTTGGGGTTATAAATAACTTTATTTTTTCAATTCCTACTATTAGTTCACTCTCTCCCTATATATATATATATTTGAGGAGATAGTACTTAGAGAGGGATATATATATATATATATATATATATATATATATATATATATATTTCATGTTCAAATTTTAAATCCTTAATAAAATACTTTCTATTAATCCATTCAAGTTCAAATATATTTTTTAAACTTGTAGTGGATGACACTTGATATTAATACAGTTTTTTCAAATATTAATTCATTAATTCAATTAAAAAATGAATAAATAGTACCATGCAAAAATAATAGTCCAACAGCATATATAGAAAGGAAAATAGTTCGTTGTATCTCTGTAGCGCAATGGACTTCTAATCCAAAGATCTTGGGTTCGAACCCCACCCGGGAGGGCCTCATTTCAAAGAATGTGATTTCTTCTTTACTATGCAATCTTATTAGAATAATTAAATTTAATGAATGAATAAATAGTAACAAACAAATAAAAACCAACATCCTATATAGAAAGGAAAGTGGAGGAAAATCTACCTCCATTTTGTCCCTTAATATTGTGATTCTGTCATATGTGTATGTCACAGGAAAATGATGAAATTAGGGCTTTCATCAAATCTCTAACGAAGTTGATCAATTCACGGAAGATGTTAAAATAGCGTCTCTTTGAGGTTATTTCCTTAATGTAAGTGAGTTGATTAAATCTCGAGCTGTTTAAGTGAAATGATGAAATGAATAAGTCAGCATTTGCTCTGTTTTTGCTTGTTACCACTCCCTTTTACCTCCCCTTTATCCTCGTCCGTGCCTAGCAGCGCCAGGCTTCTAACGTGACATACCAAAACAAAATGACCTAAATATCATTTTTTAGTTTTATTTAGTTACTAGCTGGTACCCGACCCTTCGTCTGCGCAGGATTAGTACTTCGAGTAGCTTAGTTTCTTCTCCAAAGTCCTATCTATCTTTATACCAAAATTCATCAAATCAGGCCTCCCGTAGTTACGCACGTATGTGAACGCATCCTGCGTGTATTCATGAGAATATCTCGGGCTATTTACAAACGATGACGGGTAAATTACCATTTGACATAAGTTATATATATTTGGATCTAAATCCGCATCATTCCTTATCGCGTCTTGTAAATGTATATAATTTTCTGCTCGCAGTTTCTTGGTTTAAGGCAATAAACCTTAAGTGCTCACGTTCCACTTGGACGTACATGTCCACCAAAAACTGAAGAAGGAGAAGTCTACATCGAAGCAATAAATTAGAATTGTTGCGACGTACATCATATGATATGTATAAAAGTTTTTCAGGGAATTTTTTTGTTTGGTAGGGGTTGGTCTGTAACGGTTTATCTGAGGAATATCAAAACTGTATCCCTCTTGTCCTTTTCAAAAATATATCGAGTACTCGAGACCACCGTAAAATCTATGAGTGTTCGGAACTCTAGTGAGCCGGCCATCGTATGTCTGAATATCGATGACCCGAGGCGCCACACACACACACACACACACACACAATTTGTTCCCTACTAAATACTACGACAGCTATTTCACCTGTGCTCAGGGCATTGAATCGTCTCTCGTATTCACCACGTGGTATACGATCTAGGTGTATCACAACCTTGTAATTATCGCTTGTCACTCTATCTTCAGCCAATTTAAATTCATGCACTAAAATGTTGTGATCATGTAGAACTTGTATTTTTTAACCGTGTTTCTTTCCACACCTTGTACGTATTCAGAACGCCTATTTTAACTTGCGCTTCCTCTTCGCCCATGAAATAAACTTGCAACAATTTTGGTTGCGTATTGGTAGACAGAAGCAAAGAGCCGATTGCGTGGTATATTTGCCCTTGTGTTGTGAAAGTCGGGCGTAATCCTTGCATCAAAACAATGCTATCTGTCCCAAAAAACGTCATATGGAAGTATGTATTGTATTTTCTTATGTTTTTTTAGAAAACGGCGGGACTCATCTACACTATTAAAATTCGTAGATAAACAAATGTATCTATCTATGGAACCCTATCTTCTCACGAACCACACGACGCAGAAACTCGCCGAAGGAACCAAAAAACGGGAATGATCCGAGGAATTCGTTTTGACCATTTATATTCCTATATTCCAATTAGTTAAAAAGATATTAATTAAAAACCTTAAAACGTATAATTAGTGCCATTTTTCACCGCCAGGGGCCAAGTTCAAAATCTCGGAACTTCTTTTTTTTTCCAGACGTTTTTATAACGCGATCTAATGTTTTTCATGAGACTCAGACAAAAAATAATTACAGAATCGCAAAGATCATTTACTTCGCCATGATACGGTATAACTTATTTTACAAAAAAATTATATTTTCTATTTTTTACGATTTTTTTAAAATGAATCGAAATCGATACGTTTTTATTAAAATGATTTCTAAATCGTTCCGCTTGCATTTTCTTTCGCCCTAATGAAAAAATATTTTGCATTAAAAAAGTTTATGCTTTTCTTTTAGAATCAATTTTTTTAAAAATTAAATGTCAAAAACTGTTTTTTTACGGTTTTTCAAAAAAATACTCAAAATTTTTATACTTATAACTAACTTGAAAATTTGAATCTTTATATACAAGACTTATTTTACATACTCACATCTTCTTCTTCCGGGGAAGGCTTACAATAGAATAATTTTTAATGACCGCAAGATTCTCCAAGAGGTTTATTAGTTGAAAGAACGTGTGGATAGACCAGTCACAAAGTTGTATTTGTTTTGATTAAAGTATTAAACAAGTCCGTGTTAAAGGCTGTGGACCACGAGCTGTACTAAAGACTTGAGGCGACATATTACAAAAACAATATTCGCACTACGGAAAAGGATAAAAACTACTCAACGCTTGATGTAACTTTTATTGTGTTCTGTTTACATTTTTCCCGGCAGCTAGTCAGCCATTGATGTCCGCTCTCTATGTATGCATTACATCTGTTTACCAAAATTCATTTAACCTTAATATCATTGTAAATAAAATCATTTCCTTCAGACTTTTATCTTGAGATACGGTCTATCTACATGGACGATATCTCAACTAGCTTCTCGAAAGCCATTTTTGTGCATGTAATACTGGATATTTCGGGGCCATATTCTATTTTATGCATGCATATCCATATTTTGCTTCCAAACTAAAGTCAGTGGCGAAACAGCCTATGAAGGCGAAGTGCCTACTGCACCAATATCATTTCACGTATCATTGGGCGCTGAGGTGCATGAGCTGATGTTTTGGTCAGGTGGTCAATCGGACGCGAAACCCCCAGTGTTTAATTCCCAAGCGAACTTGGTACTCCTTTATTGACCCACCGAGGGGATGAAAGGCTGAGTCTACCTTGCCCAGCTCGGGATTTGAACCCCGGACCAGTGGTGTGGAAGCGCGATACGCTACCACTGAGCCACTAGGCTTCATCTACCGTTCTAAGAATCTTAAATTTCCAGTTCTTTGTGAAGTTTTGTCAAGTAAGTTTACTTATTCATCATCGGCTTTTAAAGAGCTTTTGTGTTATGTATAAGATCAAAACTTGATCAAAATGAAGGAATGAAAAAATGTTGATAAATATATGAAAGGATTGATTCAAGGGAAGTGTGTGTTAATCTGATGCTTTAATTTCAAAATAACATATTTCAAGGTATAATGTGATTTTTACATTAAAGTTTTGAAAATTTACTCGCGCGGTATAATATTTTCAATTTATTTTCGAAAAGATAAGAAATATTAAGAAATTGCCAAAAAACTTCGTAATAAATCTGATTAGATTTCTGAGTGCATAGATTCGTAATCACAACATATTAAACGATATCAATACAATCTTGTATGAATCCTTCTTCATTATGACATAATAATAAAATAACACTGTGTTTTCTGACTATACTTTGATTTGATTACTTTCTTTTAGTGGTAGAGTATTAAAAAATTTTATTCATAGATCAACTTGCATTTTTCATTGTTGTTATGAATTGTTTAAAAGACACTTTACACTAGGCTTCCTTAGACAAACTAATCGCAGGCTGTGTCGGAGTGAAAGCGAAAATAGATTACTGGATTACTCGTAACAAAGAACTGGAAGAAATAACCAGCGTGTTGCGTTTGGAGCTCGATAGACTAGTGGAAAAAAGCAATGAAAATCAAGAGATCCGGAAAGCATTCCCGGTAACGCCAATTCGGTTTTTCTAGTATTTATATAAACATTATATACCGCTTAGTAAAAATAATATAAAAGGTGTCCCAAAAGTAATGAAAGATTTGAATTAAATAAAAAACAAATTTTTCTTTAAATTGTTACTTTTTTTTATTAAATCTTTACTTACATATAATATGATGTATGGGACAAGACATAGAGCAAATGGCTTCCACAGCTTTGCTGGCGCATAAACAATCTTTTGTCGAAATTTTCCAGGCCATTTTGAATAAATGTGGCTGAATTTCATTGATGGAGCGTTGAATTTCCTCCTTCAATGCGCGCGTGTTTGTGGGTGGATTGCATAGATCTTTAACTTCAAATAACCCCATAAAAAGATATCCAATGGTACTAAATCACACGATCTAGGGGACCAATTCTTATCACCGAAACGAGAGAGTACATAACCAGGAAATGTTTCATGCAGCAATTGAATTGTTTTACTGGCTTCATGGCATGTGGGAACCGTCTTGTTGAAACCACATGCCATAAACATCAATATCATCCAATTTAAGTAGAAAGAACTGTTATCATATCGCTATTTCGAGCACCTATAACATTCACTGCTTGACCAGCTTCATTTTCGAAAAAGTGTCGTCCATTGATGCCTTCAGCCCAAACTCCGCACCAAACAGTGACACGTTGAAGATGTATTTGTTTTTTAACAATCCCAGATGGGTTCTCTGAATCTCAAATGCGGTTAATTTGATGATTAACAAAACCATCAAGGTGAAAATGTGCTTTATCACTGAAAAGGATTTTTTTCGAAAATCGGCATCCACTTGCTTATGTTCAATAATCCATTAAACGAATTTTTATCGCTGTGCATAGTCGTTAGATTTCAGTTCTTGTGTCAATTGAACTTTGAAAGCATGGAGATGCAGATTTTCAGTGGGCATACGTTGTAGGGAGCTTCTTGAAAATTGCAGTTCTTGTCCATGACACTGGATTGATATTCCTGGACTTTCACCAACACTCTCGGGCACTGCTTTGATACTGACATTCGAACCGCTTGTTTTTGGACGACCGGTGTGTTTAGCATCACCATTGGATCTAATCTGTCTGAATTTTTCTATTACTTTCTTCACATTTGGCGAAATTAAATCACGATTTCGACCACATTTTGTACAAAATTTTCAAACTATCATTATTAACACGCTTGTATGTAACGGAATTTGTGAACTCGATTATTACCCACTTTAAAAAGTCAGATTAATTTTTTTTTTGAAATTTTGCACGGTAAGGCCCGAGGGCTAAATTTTTTCTAATTTTTTCCATAGTCCTAATCAGGATCATCAGGAATAACGATTTCCAGATTTGGTGACTAATCCATTATACCATTTCTAAAATAAGTGACTAATTCCACGAACCATTTCCGGATTTGGTGATTAATTCCATATACCATTTCCCCCCGACTGGGTGGTGTAGTTGGTTTGTCGCTCGCCATCTGCATCCAAGGTTGCGGGTTCGACTCCGGCCCAAGTCGGTGGATTTTCATGATGCAGAAAATCGACAGCGGCCATGTTGTATGATTATGCGGCAAGTAAAAAATCCCTTGAAGTACCTGTTTTGCTTGGGTACCCTTGGCAAAATTCAATTCCTAAGTTCCATCTCGCATCGTCAGAGCTCAGATGCCTCCCTCTGCTGAGGAAACTGAGCGTCAAAATTATTTGCGGTAATTGTGTGGTATCGCCTATATGGTGCCGAAATAAAAAAAAGTAATACCAGCTCCTGGGGAATGAACTAGGTCTGCAAAGGTAAAAAATACCAATACGCAGCCCCATTAGAGAAAAAAAAACCTATTTCCGGATTTGACTAAAAAATTAAGCTACAACCTTAAAACGAAAACGTGCGTCAGCAATTTCTTACCATAATATAAACAATTGTCTAGTTTTTCTGAAAATGGAAATAAAAAGACGACTCGTGCATGTAAAAAAAATAATTGGTTCTAACTCAGGGATGGGCAAACTTTTTCAGTCACTGGCCAAAAATTTAAAAAAAAAATGTTTGGTGTTGGGCCAAGATAAAATTTTTCTAAAATCTTAAAACAATTATAACAAATATATTAATGAGATAAATGAAATTGCAATTTCATTTTTAAAACTTTTTATTGAGGTTCGAAGTTAGATGAACTGATAAGATGCCATTGGATATTCCAGATTTCTAAGAAATGCATTTAAGATTAATGCCTGAATGGTGGCAAATTCAAACCTTGCATTAATTTTGGGACACCCTTAATGAAGCAAAAAGTTATTTATTATAAACATGCTGTTTGTACAGCCATAGCTTAGCTTAGGTTCAGCTTTTTTTTTAAAAAAAAGAAAAAGCTTTTAAGCTGTGTTTTTTGTTTCAATGAAAAACTCCTTGCAATACATTTAGAACTGATGCAAAGCAACTATTCCATTATATTTCTTCGACTAAGTGGTTTGTATGTTCTAAGACATATGATTTAAGATGGGATCGGAATATTTTTTTTCGTACCTTTTATTACTTCCTTTTTAAGATCTCATTCTTTTGATGGGTTGTGTGCAATAAATACTAATTTCTGGCATTGCGAAGTTTTATGTAGGATGCTTGAAGCCAATTTTTTCATCAGCAAACCAACAATCATCGTAGATTCTTCTCTCCTTTTAACGGGTTTGTTTTAGTCTTCACATCTTCATTTTTGAAAGTGAATTGTGCCATGTAAAGAACATAATTCACAGCATAAGAAACCTGATGCGATACATTAGAAATGTTTCAGCATTAACTCGGCCTTTCACGCGCGAAAAAAACGACCTTAGCTTCAAGCGCACGGTATCTTACACCCAAGTGTGTTTACATCGTTTTTACCCTAAAATTTGCATACAAAGGTGAAAAAGGAAGTAAAGTAGGAATACATATGTTTACTTCACTTTTCACAAGTAAATTTAGTTCTCCTGTTCTTATTAGGGTATTCAGTACATTGTTTATACACTCTTTTAGTCGTCGCGAGTGAATGCGATGTTTTCACTGGATCTTAATTTTTAAAAATTTCGTAGAAGCATTACTTGCTGGTTTTACATTATTCTGTTAAACAAAATCCAAACACTTCAGAAATCAGCGTCTGGTTCGATATTTAGTTGGTGGTTTCTGACTACTTAACAAAATAATTTGAGCATTTATTGTCGCAACGTTCAACAACTTAAAAAATATTGTCATAGGTTAACGCTTAGATTTTCTAGCCATTGAATATGATTTGGTCATTTTATCAAGGACGATAATTATACTCGTTCAGTTAAATTATATGGATAGATTTCAGTAGAAGAATCATACTTGCTATTATAATCTTCATCATTTGATTCTTCCTCTTCATTTCCCGCAAAAGACTTTTTTCATCCAAAACTCTAATGTTGTGCTATATCCATTTAATTACTTAAATACCACATTTCTTCATCATGACTACAATATAATGGGTCATTGTATAACAAAGATTTTAAAGCGCTCTCATGCATTTTGAACTGTAACGGTGATTCACGCGCAGGGTATGACATACCCGAAGAGGCGGTATCCATGAATACACATTTAGAATTTGCCTACAAGCTAAGACCCCTCAAAGGATATGACCTTAAAATAAGCTACACGAGAAACTGTTCATTTTCCGAAAAAGGTTTAGATGGAGTCTTGAAAAAGTTAGGTGGTGGGTATGACATACCCTGCGCGTGAAGTGCTGGGTTAAAGAGATAGCACGTGATTCACACAACGTTACCAAGGAGGCAGCATGTTATTCAGCTTTGTCAAGGAAACGTAGAAAAAATGGGTAGATCATCGATGTAGAGAAAATTAAGTTTTCATGAAGGTCAGAACGTAATCTGAAAAAAAATATATGTAATATGTTTTGTATATAGTGAACATAAAACTATCGTGTTTTTCGTATTTTTAAAACAAGATACACACGGGGTTAAAATTAAACATATGGCTCTGAACGGTGGTTCTACGGAATGAATCCGAATAAAATTTTAAATATGAATTATGCAAATTATGCGGCTGAGCTTAATGTCAGAAAAAATAGTTTAAAATGTTGTTAGCAAAGTTAGAAGAAAAATAACAGTTTAAAAATCAAGATGTGATAGGAAATTTTATTCATTTGTATACCTGTGGGCTCTGTGTAGAAATCTGGTTGGTCTACAACGTGTTGAAAGAGTGCTGTCATATTCTCTAAGGTCATATACAGCATTTCCGCAGGAGTGAAGGAGACATGCTTTCAGCTGATCTTCATTAGTTACATGTCCTTATTCAACGCGATCCTTGAGAAAACCTTACACCCAGAAGTCACAGGGATTTTGATTTGATGACTTTACTGGCTCAACAGCAGGGAAAGCATGCGAGATGAGAAGTTCATCGGAGGGGGATTCAGCTTTATACATATGTCCGTATTAAGTTACTCTCACTTGAAGGAACCCTGTAATAGCCAAAACATCTTCTTTACCTTAACGCAGGGACAACATAATTCCCCAGGAACTTGATGTATCGTTTAATTGTGAAAATAGACTTAAAAAGCCCATTCATTGAGACTTCCTCAAAGAAGGGTCAAAAGTGAAATTCGTCATCACCTTGCTGTGGCATAAAAAAAATGTAGCGGCCGATGCTGCAGGACTTGAGGATTGAGGACTTGAGGATTGTTTCCATGTGCAGCAGTTTTGTATGCTTAATACACCGACAAAGCAGTAATGATCATTATTTGTCCATAAGATAGTGATGGCTAAAACTCCTTCACCTGCATCATCATCAGAAAACACGAGACAAAATCAAGAAGTGCGAAATGATCTTGCTATTTCAATTGCTTCACGACATGTATTTTGTAATGGTATAAAGTTAGAAGTTTTAATTAACTTCTAACAGCATCAGTCCGATAATACTAAAGAATTATTCTTTTTTATACAAGTGTCGTGTGGAGGGATTTTTCGTAAGGACAACAGCAACGCTTTTAGAACTAGAAAAACATTTATATAACTAACACTAAATTAAATTACATGTAAGCACAAGACACAATAAGGAAAAATGGATCCACAGAGGCTCTGACGAAAATAGTATCCCCACTTTATACAATCTCTCTCCCAAGAAAAATTACAAGAACCCCAATGTTCAGCGAGATCTCCACTTTAACCAATATGAGAAGGAGGTACCGCAATATACCTTCACTTAATTTTTGTAATACAATTTAACTATTGTCCAACAATATAACTATCGGGTGGCTTAGACATTTTTGTTGAAGGGCAAATGCTCAAATTAGGTGGCACAGGAATATGCATGTCTTGATATCGTCTAGGTAGCATTTTGGCCGGCATACACAGTAAAATTTTTTGTTGGAATGTCAAAAGAACACGCCCGAGATAAAAAAAAAAATAACAAAAAAAGGACGGGAGTTATTAGAAAGAAAATTATATAATTTCACTTCGTTTGAAATTTTTTAATTCGATGAGATAGAAAAAAATATTTTGTATCCTTTCTTTTTTATGCATTCTTGAACCACCTTAATGCTGCTCAGGTGACAGAGAGAGAGTTGAGAGCAAGGCAGGTCGAGAAGCAGGATATGCGAAGAAAATTAGATATTCTCAAGTCTCGAAACGAGCAGCTCCAGGAAGAATTGACCATGTTGAAGGAAGATACGAACAAGATGGCCAACAAAACCGGTGACGACAATATGTTACTTGAAGCCCTCATGGTAAAAACTATCTTCCTCTCTAAAAATTAGATAAACACAACAAATATCAGGTGTTCGAAGAAATTGTGAATATTACTGATGATGTATATATTTACAAATTTTCTCTCTAAAATTGCCTTATAACTTAGCAAGTGAAAGTAAATTAATTATAAAAATATGTGGGAAAAGAAGTTTATCTATATATATGTTTCTTCAAACACATTTTTTAAAATTATGAGCAGTATAGTAAAAATAAAAAGATAATTGTATGTGTGTGTGTAAGTGTTTATATTTCACCTATCCACATGAATTATATTGTGTTACATAGAGAGAGAAATTTCTTGAAAAGAAAAAAAGAATTGTTCTTATTAATTTCGAATGATTCTCTTTTGTTAATAATTTGAACATCAAAACTTCGTATGGATGACAAATTTTTTATAGTATTGCAAACCCTCTTCACTATACATAATTAAAATGTATTATTTATAGATAGGACTCTCACAAAAGAAGAAAGAAGGGCTTATCCATTTCTCATAACATTTTTATAGATATAGTTACTCTATTATTTTACTTATTTTATCTTTCAAAGATCTAACTATGTATATATTGCGGTTAATACTCGATTAGGTAGAAAATATCTCCTTTAAAATAAAGCCATACTGCAGTTTCTTACACTATTATATGTATTATATTATTCGACCAATTTCACTAAATTAAATATCAACACCAAATGCTGTCATCGCTTCTCCACATGCAGGAAAATAAATTCCAGTGAATGCACCTTCCGAATTAGCCAGTCAAAAATAAATTAGTAAAAGTTTAGAAGAATTATAAATATTATTTAAATAAAATGCATACACTTGAAATACCTAATAACTACAAATAACTGAAGTTTATATCCTAGGACAGAACCCGCTATCCATGGATCCGTAGCCTAGTAACATGACCACTAGACAAAAGTGATCACTCCTGCCCGGGGGTTGTTACTGGTGTTTGTAGATACCACTACAGTAGCCACCATATAGTGGTTAATCACATTAGTAGTCCACCAAATATAAAATGAAACATTTAGTGGTTCATGAAATTCTAAAGTTTGGTGACCGATCGAAACATTGCCATATAAATTCGCAACTAAATGCGGTTTTACAGATTTGAGGGTTCCTTGTTTCGCCACTTCGCTAAAACCCATAGTCTTTCATCAAGTACTTACGTATTAGACAGTATTTTTGGAAATACTCCTCTTCTATCTCTATTCCGTAGAAAAAGTAGGTCTCAAATTCTAATCATTTATCACACAACAAAATAAAAGAGGAATATTACAAATTATGAAAAATGTTGTTATTTACAATCAGAATTATTGCATTTGAGCCTGCGGAGGAATGGTACAACCTCCCCCAAATGATTATAATATTCGACCCTGATCAAGAGATTGTAATGTTTTAACATGCGCAGGAGAATTTTTCACTATTGGCTGCATATCATGGCATTAGCCGACGACTCTTGATTTGACGGAATTAATGGACGGTATAATACGTAAGTGCCCATTTATATTCCATAAAAAGTGGTTAGGTAACTCTGGAATTTAATCATATCATGGAATAAAATCATCTTTCTTTAAAGATCTTAAATTAAAAGTGATGCGTGGCATTTTCTTTTTAAAAATGAATTTTCAAAGAGTCAACAATTAGAAATCTTAAGTGAGAGAAAAGTGCATTCTATGTCTAATATCAGCCACGTGGTTATGATAACTGAGGCTTATTCAAGAATGTTTTATATAGAGCCAACAAGGGAGCTTCCAGGATTTGATCGAGCGGCAAAAAATGCTTCGTGATAATGATTACCACCACTTCAGACAAGACATGAGAAAGATCCACTCCAAGCATACCACTAACCTCAATCTTGTGAACCAACTGCAGGAGGACACGAGCGAGAAAGACGAGATTATCAGAGGATTACAGGATTACATGATGCTCTCAGTAAGTCGAATTCTTTAAGGTAAACTCGTCAATAAAAACGATCTTATTGGAGTGCATTGCCCTTTAGTAGTATTAAAACTCAAAACAAATTAATCACAGTTGCAAACATGACTACAAGAAATGAAGCAAGTAATTGTAAAAAAAATCGTTGACTCGTTCAATGTAACATAATCTTAATGGTCATATTCACATGGACTCGAGTTCGAACCCTTGTGCCACTGAAGAGGGGCTGATGTACATTATCAGGGCGCCAACTCGGGTGTCGTCCTCTTCCCTTATCCATGGTTTTGAGTTACAAAGTCCGTCCAATAGCTCTTTTGTTGCTTTGTACTGTGACGTTAATATACACTCACAGTAGTGTTAATTAACTTTTAGCAGGGATTGGCAACTTTGTAGGGATATGATATGCTGAATATATCTATCAATATGATTCAGTATGCCATACAGCAGAGCATATCTGAACCGTTTCAATTCCAGCAACAATGCAAATAGAGTTAGATAATAGAGATCAAGAATGCAGTTTTATTATGTATTAATTATGCGTTATTAAAAGATATTTATATACATAAAATATAACTATTCCTTCAACATAAATGCAAAATTAAAATTATACATAAATTATGCATTATGAATCTTTTAAACATATTTATTAAAGTAAGAAATAAACTGCCTTAAATTTAAATATTTCTTCAATATAACTAAAAAAAATTAAAATTTTAATGCGAGCCTTCTTCCTACACCACTCTACCTAATATCGTAATATCAAGGGTATAATTTATGATTTTCAACTTTACACATGATTCTGAATATTCTTTGTGGACTCAAAATATTTTTCATGTTAGAAAAGATTTGTTTACATAGATCTAAAACGGAAAGTAAAACACATGTGACTTTCATTGACCAATCAAATCTCACCCGCAATGATATCCAGCAATTTGAAATAGCTATCGATTTATCTCGTTAGAGTTAACTTCTTAATTTGGTAAATTTTGCTTTCCATAATTCTGAGGATGTTAAATCCTTAAGCTCCATTTCAAAATTATCAACTTTCATCTATTCAAAAAATAGGTAAATCAAAAGTGATCATTAATGGGTCTATTAAACCTGGTTTGATTAGGAAGGAAAATTTAAGCATACAAGTTTAAAAATCTTAGCATCTTTCGGAAAATTCACCATTAAGTGTTTCGACTTAGGTTTGAAGTTCATCTTTGTCTATGGTCGATGTATTTGAAAGCGCTTCCACATTTGTGAAGTATTTGTAAGTACTCGTATTAATATTATAGGAAAATGTATTTAATTTTTTAGCAAAAATTTTTCAAATGTCAAATTTTCAAGCACTCTGTTTGACCCTTTACTTGCAATCCGCCTTTTAGATTAATTTTAAGTTATAATAGAAACATCAATTGGCAATTTCTATATTCCCAAATTTGGGAAAAAATTTATTCCTTATTAAAAACACTTTTATCATGACACAAACTTATTCAAAACATTACCTCTACAAAGCCAACACATAGGGTTGTATGAAGAGAGATCCACATGTCCACTTTCCGTTTCTTCTAAAAGAGATTTAAATTGCTTCTGTGCCAACAAAGAACGCGATATTGTGAAATTAACTAATTTAACAGAAATATTCATTAAAACAGTGTTTCTCAAAGTGTTGGGCGTTACACCCTGGGGGAGCGCGATAACGCTACAAGGGGGGCGCGAGCATATCGAAAATAAAAGATTTTTAAAAAATTAATTTTTACGAAAGAAAATCTTTCTGACAAAACAAAAATAAAATTTACACTGATAAAATTTATTAGTATTACTTCATCAAAAAAAGTTTTCATTTCGCTACATTCATTAGCTATCGATCCTATAACTAAAAAAAAAAAACATAACTTTTTGTTTGATTTGTGTAACCCCAGATGAAATTTTTTTATTGAGTTTTCTTTTTTAACCAAAAAAGTTTCAGGAAAGAAAAACCAGACCCAGGAAAAATTCTAGGAAGATAAAAAAAATTTATCTGTTTTTACCTTCAACTTACTGGTATGGTTAGTTCGTTCCTTTTTATGCCTTTATTTTTTATTTGGAAGGGTTTAAAATACGAAAAAAGTTATGAAATTTTAAAAACACGGCCTTTTTAAAGATTATTTGGCCAATATTTATTTTTATGAGTATTCTGAAAATATAAAGCATGATAAAAAACGTTTTATATAATTCCTTTTTTGAACTAACATTTATTTTTACACTGATTACATATTTAACTCGGGAGGTTCGCGGGGAGTACAAGTCAAACCAAAAAATTAAAAAAAAATATGACAGTTTTGCTTGCAGATATCATTCCTGTAAGTTCGGGAAAAATTTCTTTTTATTTGTGTCCTTTTTTAAAAAGGCCCCGTCCAAAAAATTCGGTTCTATTGAATTTTTTTTCAAATTATCAATGAAAAAAAGGTGAAAGTAGCTAAGTATACTTTTCTTGTTAAATTATTCACTAATTGGGGTTTTTATTGTTTGAAAAATAATTTAAATAAACTTCGGGTGACCGAAGTACATTCTTTCATTTTTTTTTTATAACAAATTTTTTGTGAGGATTACAATTAAAAAAAACACAGTTCGTTTAAAAAACTATTTATAATATGAGCATTCATTTAAAAAAACATTTTTTTTTGTATTTTGTACCCCTTTTTTTTCTCTCCTTACAATTCGCTTTTATATAATAATGTTTTATTTTCTTATAAATGAACTCGTCCCAAAGCCGGGACTTCAGCCGGTATACTTTTAATTAATGCTGCACAGGTATTTTTTTAACTAATTAATTAATACTTTGAACAAGTTTAATAAGTGTTAACGACTTCCATGGGCTTGTCTTTCAGAGTAAAGTTTTCAAAGGAAATCTTATGATTAGAAATTGACCCTCTGAGTTATTTTTCTATATTTGCTGATATCTATATTTTATTTCTAAGAAACCACCGCTTTTTTAATATTTTCAATTTAAAAAAATTAGAAAAAGGGAAAAAATAACATAATGATTATCCTATTACTTAATTTTTTTTTTGTTAAAAAGTAACGTATAAAAAATTTAATACTTATGTTATTTATTTGTATGGTTTATAATTAAGATCTATTGTAGTTTTGGGTCAAAGTGCATTATTTTTTCATTCAATACATTTTAATTTATAAAGGGGGGGATAAAATTGGATTAAAAGGGGGCGCCAGTATTGAAAGTTTGAGAAGCACTGCATTAAAAAAATTACTCTCTGTGACGAAATTTTGGAATATGAACTTTTCTGATGTATTATACAATAGAAATTCAATACTTTATGTCCAATATGATTATTAAGAAGTTTGACAAATTCTCTTTCCTTGCCAGTCATTACCTGAGTTTCATTAAATATTTTTCCACAAAATATTTTACTTTTATAAATGTTTTTGTTTTAAAAAAATTATAAAGGAAGAAAGAATATCCTGTCCTTAGTTGTCCCAGACAGTAGAGTGAAGCTGCCTAATTTTTCATATAAACTAGTTCTTTATCACAATATCATGCACTTACTGCAAGGCATGTAACATCATTCACACTTTCACACACACATCAGGAACAACTCTAAAAACAAATTCCTTGTAAACCAAAAATGTTACCTTTTCTGCCATTTCAGTTATTTATCATTCAATAGTGTATACAGAAGCCGATATTTCTTGAATTCAGCATAATATTGCCTCAAGATTTGGTAAATCGCTAAACAATATTTCTACACTTTTTAAAAATGTGTCATTCACATATTCACGATCTATGAAAGGTTTGTCTTTGACAGTTACACAATGAACAATTAAGAAACTACATTCTGTTGATTGCTTTAGGTGCGGTTTGAAAAAAGAATGTAATTTGCTTCTTATATTTTTCTTATACTTTTCAAGCTTGAAAAAAATGTATCAAATATTTAGATGTACATGAGAAACCAGACGAAGAAAAAGTTATTGAAGAACTTATTTCCGAAATTGATTTTTCAATCAATGAATCCAGCGAGATTTTCTCAGTTCAAAGAATTATTGGAAACGTGCTCAAGTTTATTATGTACCCTGACGTGACCCCATTTCATAGACTGAACCTGTGTCAATTGGATTAGTGTGACGTTTGATATGAATAACGCGCGCGCGCGTTAGCATGATATGGATTAATTAAAAATTGAGTATATTTACGTCACAGCTATTATTTACAGAATTATACATTGATGTTATTAAACTTATTAAAAGATTATTAGAGTCCCGAAACAGTTGTTTGTGAGAGGGGAGCTTCCTTCGGCGACCGCTTCCAGGAAAGCTCAGAGTCTACTTCCTCTGCGCGTCTTCTTTCTTCGAGGCGTCAAAAAGCATCTCCCTCTCCTGCTCGGGAATCAGAGCCAGCGGCGCTTTTGCATCTCTGGTTGCATCCTGCCAAAGATAGGAAAAAGGTCCCTTGCGATGTCAAAAGGTCGTCGGGCGATCCAAGATGGTACAGCGCAATAATTCAAAGTTGCACCTGTGTCTCTGCACGTGTGGTGATCATTTCCACAAAGACGCCGAACACAGCTGCGAGACGAAGGCTTTGCAAGACCTTACATTAGTTATAGAAATTAAAGAATTTTTGAAAAGAAACTGATTGTTTTCCAGTCTAATACAATATGGATTTAAAAATTTATTGAAACAAGAAAAAAGACAGTTGGAATTGATTGGAACAGAAAGATTAACTAGCAATATAAGTAAAAATACCAGGAACGAAATTTTGGTAAGATTCCATTTTGGTAATTCAATTTCATATACATTTAACTGTTTGAAGAAGCTGGTTTATGCTATTTTAACCATATTTCATTTACTTATGTCTACGAGTCATTTTTTTTTCAGTGATGAATAACATTAAAGACACTCTTCGAAACCTTTTGGGAGATTATTCCAATTCAGCATGCATTCTGCTAAAAGTAACATTTTACACAATCCTAATATAAGATATTTGTCATCTAATCGGCAACAACAGAAGTAAGTTACACAAATGTTACTTTAATTTGAATTACACGTTGCGTGAATTACGTAAGAAATTTATTACTATTCAGTACAAAATGCTTTTTTTCGTAGTAAATAAAGAGTTTTGAGTTGTTAGCATTTAGATTTATTATTTTCCCCATAATCACAATTCAAAATTATTTTACGGCCCGTCTATACCTCTTTAAACTTTCTTTAGTAAAAATGGCACGTTAATCCATAAAAATTTGTCACCCTTGTACTAATCCATAATCATTCGTTTAAGAGCCTTGAAAACCGTGAACATCAAGCTTTCTTTATTTAGTGAACTTTTCATTGGATATGTAGCTATGAATTGTCACAATAACTAAACAAATAAAATGCAAGCTTTAACAGCAAAACTAAGACCATGTCTTAAAGTTAGAGTTGCCGGCTGGGTGGCTTGGTTCAGTTGTCACTGGCCTTCTGCACGTAAGGTTCCGGATTCAACCGCAGCCCAAGTCGGTGGATTTTCATGATGCAGAAAATCGACAGCGTCCATGTCGTATGATTATTCGGTATGTAAAAATTCATTTGTGTGTTTGTTTGGCTTGCTCTCGGCAAAATTAAATTCCTAGTACGATTTGCATCGTCAGAGCTCAGGTGCCTCCATCTGGGGAGGAAACTGAGCGTCAAAACTACTTGGGGCAATTGGTATCGCCTACATGGCGCCGCACTACAAAGGGATACCAGCTACTGGAGAATAAACTAAGTCTATAAAGGTGAAAAATACCAATCCGCAGCTCCATTGGAAAAAAAAGTTAAATGACTCATGACGTGCAGCAAACTAAGTTCTACTTTCGACTGAAATCCTACTCGGTACTAGTGTAACAGCGTTACCTGAGAGAAAATGCGTGAGGAGCAGAGAGTAGAGACAGGGCGATTTAATTCTATCTTGTAGAGTAGAGTAGCACATTGTTTCTCAACCGCCAGTGCTTGGACCGGTACCAGGCTGCAAATACTATTTATGAGTCCTTAAAATTGAGAGTATTATCGTTTACAGTATTTTAAAAAATATTTTATTGTACTGAGTATGCAAATGACTAGAAATAAACCGGATAAAAAATTGTTTGAGTTCCTCAATTATGTATCTATAAAGATTATGGCACTAGTCCAAAGTAATAGTCTTACAGGTCAGCGATAAAACACTAAAATAGTTAATCGTTCTGTAGAGTTAATTGGGTTGAGAATGGGCTAGATTCACATATGACATCATAATCACATGATAATGATAATCCTATGTTTCCAACCAATCAGTTCATAAATTCACGTGTTGTCATAGTCACACGATTAATGCAATCACGTGTTTCTAGAAAATCAGTTCATGCACATCATTGGCCAACGTTTGCATTTTGCGGAAACTTTCTTATAAAAAGTACGTGTTTGTCAAAAATAATAATGCATATAGGTAAGCAAAATGCACCTGATTTACAAGTCCATACATAGTATAAAATTATTTTTCAATTTCTACTGTTAGCTCACACTCTCTATATATTTATTTATTTATCTTGGTGGAATTTTTAATCGTTAATAAAATACATTTTAAAGCACTCGATTGTGCTGAAATTTTATATACATGATTATTTTGGATGACAAAGCAACAATTTAATTATTATTAATAAAAATTAATTGATTAAAACTAATCATTCAAAGAATTACAAATACAGCCACGTTGGCATCATTTTTGGCGACTTGGCGACCATTTTGGCGTGTCAAAACGTGAAAAGGTTTTTTTCTCATATTTTAAAGCGTTCATTTGAGCTGAAATTTTCTGTACATATTGTTTTGGATAAAAATACAATAATTTAATTATAATTAATTAAAATTAATTGATTCAAACTAATTATTTAAGGAATTACAGATACAGCCACGTTGGTTTCCTTTTTAGAGACTTGGGTCAAAACTTTAAAAGATTTTTTTTTCTCACGTTTTAAAGCATTCAGTTGAACTGAAAGTTTATATACACGATTGTTTTGGATGGCAATACGATACTTTAATGATAATTAATAAAAATTAATTACCACTTAATATTGTGATTCTGTCCTATGTATATACATATAATAATTGTAACTATTTAACAAAAAGTAGCTAAAATAAAATTTTTCTTTGTTGATCTAAGTAGGAATTGACTTAATTTTTTTTTTATATTACTTGTTGTTGATTATTTTCCACTGTTTCTGTAATTATTTCACAAAACTTACTTTATCGCATTAAAAAATTCATTTTATTTTGAGGCAGTGCTACAGACAGACATTGCTTCTTATCAGAAATTTTTATTTGAGCCACTGAAGATGTATCTTTATGATTCCAATTACTACTTTATTTTTCCTCATTCAAAAAAAAAAATGTCTTTCCTTATTCAGAAGATTTTTTTTTTGAAGGAAATTCTGCTTCACATTTTAATAATAAGTTTTCTCTGCACATTATGACATATTTTTCTGTTTAATATCTCTATTTGAATATTTTTAAGAAAGAAAATCCTGTTAAACTTCCTGAGAGTCGCTAATTATTATATGTAAAATCTACTAATGTATAAGACTAAAAATAGATTTTGATGTGGTTAGATAATTAAAAGTTTTTGTTTAAGCATTAAAAGTTTGTTCATCTTTTTTTCAGGCATACGCACAGGATGAAAAGAAGGAAGCTAAAACTTTCTTAATTACCATCGCATCTTTGACATCATCAGACAAATCTGAGTAAGAACTATCTAAACATTGCTAGTGTTCTTGAAAAAAAAAATAGATTTTATAGTTTCAAACAATCTTGAAAACATTTACGCTTCCTGCAGTATGTGCGTTATAAAATTTTGTAACAATTAAAACGAAAAAAAAAAAAGTTGCCTAAGTTTTGAAAATATTTCAAAAGACGAAATATGAACTATAGCTCCTTGAAAGGAACTACGCATGTAAAGCAGTGCTTCTCAAACTTTCAATATTTGTCACCCAATTTTTAATCATGATTTCCAACGTATCCTCCTACATACAATAACAATGTATTGAATTCAATAATAATGTACCTTGACATAAAGCTGCAATACGACTTTAATTATAAACCGTACAAATTATCAAGATAAGCATTACATTTTGTGTATGACAAGCTCTGATGGGGTCACTAGCAATTATTTAACTTGTTCTTAACTTAGTATTTATGAATTATTGATCATATACAATATGCAGAACTGATACATCAAAAAGTATATTATATCAGTGACTAAGTGGTAGAGTATCGTGTTTCCACGTCACAGGTACGTGGTTCAAATCCCGGGCTGGACAAGGTCAACTCAGCCTTTCATTCCTTCAGTGGGTCAATAAATGAGTTCCAGGCTTGCTTGGTAACTAAACACCTGGGGGTCTCGCGTCAGATTGAAGACCTGACTGGAACATTGGCCCATGTACCTCAACACCCAAGGTGATATATACTAAGCTGGACACAGTGGGTCTTGGCCCTCATGGGCTGTTGCACCACTGAACTTAGTTTAGTTTAGTACATCGGTGTAAATGTGTATTTCATCATTTATTATCTTCTAATGTATATTTTGTTTTGCTTCTTTTCCGTAAATTAATAATTTTTTTAATTATTCTCTTATTTTCGACTTTTCGATTTGCTCGTCACGCCCCTAGTATGATTATCCCGCCATCCTAAAGGGGCGCGCCCCACAGTTTGAGAAACGTTGATGTAAAAGAGATGTAGCTTTTCTAATGAATTTTTAAAATTAAAAACATATTTTTCCAAAGTGATGTGTGATGCATAATTTACATTGAATTAATAATGACTCCTCTTTTGTCAGGACCCAAGAAGAGAAGTCGAAAGTTGTTCCAAAAGCAAATCAAGTAAAAACTGGAGAAGGGCCCCCACTGGAGACAGATCAAGACAGAGAACAAGAACTCTTGAAAGAAGAGTATGACAAGATTAAAATGCTGTTTGAATCTGTGCAGAACGAGGTTGAGCATTTCGCAGAAGTCGCTTTGTCAAATAATAGGAAGTAAGACAGCTATGTTGTTTTTTTCCATTTTGAAATTACCATTTTCTGAAATATTTTAAAATTTTTTTAAGAAGGTTGTAGTTGCTTTCCTTGTATAGGTTTTGTAAAATAAGTTTAAACACATTTAAAAATAAAAATATTCAGTTTTTAGAAAATTAAGTTTTACGATTTTAAATTAATTACCGTATTTATTCGAATCTAAGCCGCTATCAATTCTAAGCCACACCCCAATTCTCAAGAAATTTTTGTGAAAGATGAAAAATAGTGTTAAATGGTTTATCGATATCCATTTTTACGAAATTAAAATAAATTTAAAATGGGAACTAATAAGAAGTAAATAATTAGTTAATTTACTAGTATAATAAACTTTAAACTATACATATATGAACCTATAATTGTTCTAATTGTCCCATCCAACGATTTTTTTTTCTAAGCCGCACCCGATTTTCAGTATCATTAACATTGGAAAAAAAGTGTGGCTTAGATTCGAGTATAAATATGGTATTTTGTAGTAGTAAGCAATAAAAACTAAACTGTTCTGTTTATTAATTATAAGATAATAAAAACAAAATAATAAGTACTTTTTTTATTGTTCATTGTGAATTTTTGAAATACACGATGTGGAAGATTCTGGTAAACAAATGGAATTTCTTTTACCTAGTGTACAATTTTTGGAAACTCTGAAATGCAAGAAACATCTCGAAAAACTACCAAAACATCCTCTCCCCCCAAAAAAAGTACATTGTTTAATACCTTTGTTTAATACGCGTTTTTCTAAAGTTCAAAATTTTAGTTCTAACAACATTTTAAAAATATTTGTCTTTATTAATTATTCTAAGAGTTGGCAAACGATAGTCCAAAGAAATTAAGTCTACAATAAATTTTTATTTGCAAGAAATGTGAGTTTTATTTACAAATCATTAAATTAGGTTTATAATTATGCATGACTCAGTAATTGCGGTGCATAGTAACAAACAATGCAAATTATATAAATATATATATCTCAGATCTCTATTTAACAATGTCGCTAAATCCCTAAAAAAGTCCATTAGATGGAAAATTCGTTATATAGAGGTTCGTCTTTTAATATACTTTAGAAACCATATAAAACAAATTTTAAATTCATAATTACTATTTTTTTAAAAAAAGTAATTAATTACACCTCTTTGTAAATTAATATTTATGTATTTTATATTATATAATACAATATTATACCGGGTGAGCAAAAAACTTTAAAAATTTATAAGATCAAGAAAATTAAACATACATAAAAACGATTTGCTTGTTTAGCATCGATAAGTTACGGAATTTTTTTCAAGATAAAAAAAAACCAAAAAAACTCATAAAACAACCGATAGGTGGCGTTTCGTACATAAGTGGAAGAAAAGACTAACAAATAACAGAAAATAACGTTATCAAATCATTTATTACAGCGGCATGTGTTCCACATATCTACCACCACAAGAATGACACATTCCAAGCGTGTCACAAATCCAGCAACGGCAAAGTGCAGAATGTTCGCTTGTATACATGACAGCTCTCGGTGGATCGCATCTTTCGATTCCAACAAATTAAATGGACGGGTTGAGTTGAGTTGAGTTTGGTGTTTTATGGCGCAAGAGCCAGTTTTGGCTATACTGCGCCAAACATTCATAGGTCTGTGGTCTGGACGGGAAAAGAAGAAATTGGATGACAAGATGGAGGGTCGAAAATAGAGAAGGATCACTGGGGTACCCGGGGTCGTGACACCCGTGTTTACCAAAGATAGTAAACCCCTTGGGAAAAGGAAAAGATCGCTAGGGTACCTTGGGATTGTGACACCCATACCCACCTAAAGAAGGTGAGCCCCCTGAGGGGCTTAAATGGACGGGATTAATACACCTGGGAATTTAATATCCACACAGCCAAAAGTTTACTGGAATCAGATCGGGAGAGTTAATGTGCAACGTTTGCTAATGATTCTTAGACTTGGTAGTCTGGGTCTTACATGATCCTCGAGCGATCCAGTTTCCTCAAATCGCTGAATGAATCTTTATGAGGCGTACCACTGTTGAAGGCTCTTTTCCAGTCTTTGCATCTTTTTGAAGTCGGAATTTACGCAGTGCAACTGTCGCTGATTCATTGTTCAGAATAAACAGCTTCAACATCAAAGCTTTGTCTTTCTCACTCAGCATCCTTGTTCGCTTAGCTGGCTTGCAACGGAGAATTAGATCTGGATCAGAGCAACAATATTTGTAATCCCCCGTCTCATTTGCATATTTCCAACACAGTCGTTTGTACTTGCGCCATCTGTGGGCAGGTTTTTTTTTTATCTTAAAAAAATTCTCGTGACTTATCGATGCTAAACCTGTTACCGTTTTTTTTTTTTTTTTATTTATTTATTTTGTTTAATTTTCCGGGTTTTATAAACTTTTAAAGTTTATACGGACTTTTTGTACACTCGGTACAAGAAATTTTAAACATACATGATTCTATAACAAGAGATTCTATACATATATTACCACATGCGTCCTTAAATTTAATTACTCATAAAATTTGTTAATTTTGTTTCAGTTTTATTATTATTATTATTATTGAAATAAAGCTTTGTTTCATAATACATACACCTCACATCTTTGAAATGCACCAAAACTCTCTTTATAACCACCTGTTTAAAATTGAAAGAGAGAGAATAAAATTTGAAATCACCAGAAATATTTAAAACATAGGGGAGAAAAATAACTGAATCACAAGAAAAAAAGTTCGTTATCTAGAAAATGCACTTCGCTATTGGGAGGTTATTTTACGAAGAAAATCTTGAAATGTTCTTGGTTCCAGGAAAAAGTTCGCAAAATAGAAAAATTCGCAATATAGAGGTTCGTTATATGGAGGCTCAACTTTATAAATATAGCTTCTCTGCACCGAGAAAGTATTCTCGTCGAAAAGAACATTAGCGGTTCGAGTAAATGAATAGGAGTGACTTTGAATAGGAGTGACAACAAAGATGGTCAGCAACTGTCTCCAATAGCGATTTAACAATAAAATTCGATGTATTAAGATAAATCTAGAAATAATTAGGATGTTTAGTTACAGAAAAGCTCTCAAAGTTATAAAAAGGTATTTCCAGCCAGCATAATGACAACACAGGGAAGAAACAGAGAGTGAGCAAAAGAGCTGGAGAGTGTGATTGTATATTTTCATCCATCCTAAAGCAACATTTTGATTACGAATTTATATTGCTGTGTGAACTGTAAATTCGTGTTATTGTGGATTTCACATGTAAATTTATTGCCTGCTAATTAATCCTATCGTAATCAATGGATTGGAGTAATCCAGTGGGTGTGTAACACATTGTAGTGACGTCAGTAAACTTAATCCTCACTAAAATGTGTTAAACATGTGAGAAAAAACTGTTCTATTCTATTTCGACACATTTATCAAACACGCTTAAATAAAAAACGAAAAGTATTCAGTTTTGGTTGCGTATTTGTCACGTTGAATCAAAAAGAGACTTCAAGGCATTCCCTGGGAGAAAATTTACTATGCACCTGGGAATGTGTATACATGCAAATTAACTATTTTTCTTTTGGAAAAATGCATAGTTACATTTTGACATTTAAAAAATATTCGAACATCAATCTTATTTCAAATTACCATATTGTCCTTTGCTTCTGCTTTATGTATGGAAGAATTAATTGGCAAAAAACACCTACATCCCTAAAGATCTGCCCAGTAGAGTAGCTGATGCACGTGAAATTTATCTTTTCTCAGTCGTCACATTGGTGTGATGTGCAAGTTTCGAGAGGAGGGGATGTCAGCTCATGTCCTCGTCACTTAACTGAGGGTCAAAATAACGAGGTCCGTCACTAATAGCCCTCGTGTAACTCCAAAGAGAGACTTTAATTAAGCAAAAATCAAATTAATGAAATTTGGAATTATTTAAAAATATATTATCTGGTTTTTTTTAAAAACCATCAGCTGTTGTTGTTCTATTTTGTTTCCTGTCCGAAACAACTCTTGAATTTTTGTAATTCGGATCAAGGGAAACTAACTGATTAGTCCAACATTTCGTACAAAATGTTAAGAGATGTAACTTTGCTCAAATGAACATAAATATTTTATCGTTGGCTTAGTAAATGATCCAAAGTTGTTACTGAATCAAGATCTTTTTGTTTGAATACATAGAGACAAATATTCTTTTTCACACTCAATTCCTACTACTCACTCTCTCCCTATATCTATATCTATATCTTGTTCAAATTTTCAATCTAATAAAATACTTTCCATTCCTCCATTCAAGTTCAAATACATTTTTTTTAAAACTTGTTGTGGATAACAGTTTTTTAAATAATAATTCATTCATTTAATCAAAAAATGAATAAATAGTAACAAGCAAAAATAATAGTCCAACAGCATATATAGAAAGGAAAATCGTTCGTTGTGTCCCCGTAGCACATTGAACTTCTAATCCAAAGATCGTGGGATTTAATCCTACCTGGGATGACATAGTTTCTGAGAGAATGTGATTTCTTTTTTACTATACTATTTTATTAGAATTATTAAATTTAATGAATGAATAAACAGTAACAAACAAAAACACAGTCCAACGCCCTATATAGAAAGGAAAATAGAAAATTGCAAGGAAAATCGCTTTCTATTTTGCCACTTAGTATTGAAATTCTGTCATATGTATATACATATTCGCCGTGGTGGCCGTGGGTATCCTAGCGGTTAGAACACCGGACTCCGGACCGGAAGGCCTGGGTTCGATGCCCGTACCGCCAAATACCCTCCGAGTACACGCGGAGTACGTTCTCGTTAAATCAGTGGGTCCGAAAGTCTTGTGGGCTGAATCACGAGTGCAGGGAACTGGAGAAAATTTCCCTCCAACTAAGTTCCATGCCTAAATTGTGGAGGTGGAGGTATGTGGTGTCGCCATCTATAGTCCCTTCGGAAATTTCACCGAGCTAAATCGTACTGTCACCTGTAAGGTGCTAAGGACAACGACAGGCGTACATTCAGCCCATTGCCACGATGAATCTCGTGGGCCTCGATCTGACTATGTCAGACAGGTGGCATGAGCAACAACATATTCATATTAATTGGAACTTTAGTAGAAAATAACTAAAATAAAAATTTTCTTTGTTGACCTAAGTAGGAATTGATACTTTTTTATAATACTCGTTGAGGATTCTTTCACTACTATTTATTAAGTTTTAGCCCTCCCTTATAAATAATTGATCTTAATAAATACATAATTAACTTAATATGGCTGTTGTCAATCTTTATATTACAAAGCAACAACTCTAATGTGACTAAAGATACTTTCAAGCTTAAACATGTCTTATGCATTCAACTCAAAACCTCTTTCAACCTTGCATACATGAGGCCTACGACAATCTGTAGGCAAGCATGTTCCTGCGCACAGAGACACACGCAAAGATTCTTTAAGGTATCCGACTACGTTCGGAACCGGGATTTTAAAAAAGCGCATAAATGGATAATTTTCATGATATTTAGTGTCACTTAAATTAGAATACATGTATAAAATTGTTTTAAGGACATTATGACAAAAAACATTATTTAAATACAATATTTTGGCAAAAAAATTAGCTTAGAATAACCTTCTTTCAAAACGTTCTCCTTTTATAAAAAGCTTCTATAATAAGAATGTTTTGCTTATAAAGTAAAGACTTCTCCAGAGAGTTTGTACTAGGATTTTTGAAAAATTCGCAATATTTTCAGAGTTGCCACCAATTAAAATAATTACAGGCTTTTTTTTTCTTAAAATTTCTTCCCTCTGTTTTATTAAAATATGGATAAATTCACTTCTAAGTCATATATTTCAAAAATCCTAGTTCAGCCTCAGCACAGAGATATATACAGGCAAAATATTATTATAATAGAAGCATTTTTCATAAAAGGAGAACGTTTTGAAAATGGATCATTTTATATTCATTTTCTGTCAAAATATTGTACTTAAATAATTTTTTATTGTAATACTATTCTTAAAGCAATTTTATATACGTTTTCTAATCTAAGTGACACTAAATATCATAAATATTATCCATTTATACGCTTTTACAAAATCACGGTTCCGAAAGTAGTCGGATACCTTAAGGTAAATTATTCCCCCTCAAATTTGTTTCCCCCATGATTCGTACAATAAAAATATGTTTAAAATCAATAAAAATGTAATTTTTGAATAGTAAAAAAGGATTGAGAATGTAATATGTTAGATATATTATCATTTATTATTATCACACAGAATCTCAGCCTAGTTCTTATCTTCGTTAACAGAAAAATCTTTTTACTCGTCATTCATCTGTAATTTCTTGCGGGAAAGCCTTTTCAAAACGGAGAAATTAAAAAAAAATTGAGTTTTGGATTTCGTTCTTTTGCGGTTGAGAAAGAAAAAATGTGCTAGATTGCTTAATAACGTCGCACGTACAAGTTACATGAGATTTATAGGAATTGATTCTCTTAATTTTAAAATACACAGTAAAAGACGAGGGAAATATCTTAATTGGCACCCATATTTTCTATAAATGTCCACATCTTGACAAAATGAGGACCTCAACAGATTTAAACTACTCTTCGATATAGCAGTTTGCTAGTAATTAACTTTTTCATTTAATTTTTTTTCTAATGAAATTTCGCCAGATACCAGGCACAATAAAGTCACTATATATAATTCTATGGCTAAAGATTTATTACTTTAAAGACAGCCACACACAACACAAAACAACATAAAAAGAAAACTAACTACGATACAGTTCATATTAATTAGTTAACATCATCTTTCTTCTATGCTCGCCGAAGTCACCTCCATTCCCGCTCGCTCCGCCATGTTGTCTATGTATCTGTCTCTCCTACTCTGTCTGATTTCGATGCCCGCTCCACCTATAAAGTTTTTAAATGCCAAGCGAATCTTACACTTGTGGAATCAGGACTCGAACCCAACAACTCAACTGAAACACCGCCAACAAAAACCAGGTGTCCGTTTAGAGGAGAGGTACTCAACCTTTTACCCTGCCTGACCGCAAACATAGACTAAGGCAATATTGAACGTTTAAAATGTGGAAAATTGATCAAAATATTAAAATGCATTTTTGGTTTTAATACTATATTAATCTCTATCAAAAACACCCCCAAATTTTTTTTCGGTTTTATGCATTTTTTTTTAATTTTTTTTTTTGAGTTATGGGGTAGTATTGGTTTCCTTTCATTCATGACCAAGAGCCCAGCTTTTACTATGATACATAGGAGAGGAGGGTGCCAGCTCAGGTGTCGTCCACGTCACTTGACCATGGTTCAAAATTACGTGGTCCGTCGCCAAAAGCCCTCGTGTAGCTGAACAGTGCGACGTTAATATTCACTCACTCACTTTACTATCAAACAAACATAGCTACATTGCCGTTTGAATATATTTGATTTGTTTTTCTTTTGGCAAAGTCTCTCTTGTTTTTATTTCAATTTTTAATTTATCAAGTGCAGAATAGCAGCAAAGAAAAGTTTTGATTGAATTCCAGACTGAAATCAGTATTAATTTAACTCAGTGGCGCGACAGCCCATGAAGGCCAAGGCCTACTGTGCCCGACTCAGTATACGCGACCTTGAGCCCTGAAGTGCACGAGCAGATGTTCCGTCAGGGGTCAATCTGACGCGAAACCTCCAGTGTTAAGTTCCCAAGCAATCTTGGTACTCATTTATCGACCCCCTGAAGGGATGAAAGGCTGAGTCAACCTTGCTCAACCCGGGGTCTAAACCTCGGACCTGTGGCTTGGAAGCACGATGCACTAACCACTCAGACACTGGGCTTTGAAATTAATATGTTTATAAATAAAACTCAGTTTTACCCATAAAATAGTCCCTACTCCAATTATGTTCACTACTTCACTGTTTTTGGCTTTTACCAACCATTACAGTTAAAAGGGGGATCTTGCTGTTCATACCCGCGCGACATCGACAACAAAATTGGTATATTTGATTGCGTGATTGATAGAATTTCTTGCTACATTTTTAATACAATGTTCTTTAATAATTGAATTTTTTAGCTCAATAGAGGCTATGAACGGGCCACTCAAAAATGCCCGGAGAGCACCATGCGGCCCGCAGGTTGAGTATCACTGGTTTAGAGTGCACGTTGTTTATAAATTCTCAATTTCGGAGACACTGAAAAGGAAAGATTTGGATTTAATACGATGATATTCTCCCATTTTTTTATGTCTGTTTCGGTCCATTTTAATCGAAGTAAATATTTTCAAACACAATAAGAACTTTCTTAAAGTTTTTTTTCTTTTTCTATCGAACTGATTTATTGTTTCTTATTTCGCTTAAACTCAGTTTTTACGAATATTAGGTACTTTTCTATCCTAAACAAGTTTGTATTTCCATATAACAAAATGACTTCATTGTGTCTGCTACATTTTACACTGGTGTGCAAAACTTAAGCAACAATGTAAAAATTTAGCAGATAGCCATGAAATTGCAGAAAAGGAGGTCTGGAGATCAGTAGAGGGAACACGTAAGTCAGTAGAAACGTCATGCGTATGCAAATATCAGGAACAAAACGTCAGAAGCGATGTGAGCGTACGCAAAACGCGTGATGTCGGCGCGCGCTGCTCAACAGTAGAATGAAATGAAGGACGGAGACGCAATTCACCATATTCTCTGCAAGTGCCAGTGAGTCAGTTCGTGAAATATGGCTAGAAGAAATCACCTGGACGACTTCACACGTGGAAGAATGATCGGAAGCTGGAGGAGGGGCGTACTGTCACCAGTGCAGCTGCACAGTTCGGAATCAACAAAAGTGTTGTTTCGCGCGCTTGCAGCGTTCCAAACCACAGGTACAGCTGTTAGAAAGGTTGGTGTGGCCGCCCGAGGACGACAACTGCAGGGATGACCGATATATCATCCTGCAGGCGAAAAAAGGTCAACAGCAGTCAGCAAGCGCCATTGCTAAGAATTTCTGTACAGCAACAGGTCGACAAGTGTAGTGGTTTACTGTGGCCAGACCCTTCACAGGGCCTGTTCACCCGCCGTCCTGAACGCTGCCTCCCGTTGAAAGATGGCCACCGAAGCTACCGTTTACAGTGGGCCAGAGAGCACAAAAACTGGACAACTGATCAATGGAGTCGTGTCCTCTTTAAGGATGAGAGTCGGTTCAGTACCAGAAGCGATTCTCAACGCGTTTTGATTTGGAGAGATCGGGACCCGGTTTTATCCCAGTAACATCAAGGAAAGACATCGTTACGGTGGTTCTGGAGTTCTTGTCTGGGTTGGCATTATGCTGAACGGCGGAACTGAGCTTCACATTTTCGACAGAGGGTCTGTAACCGAGGATCGCTATTGTGAGGAGGTGCTTCTTCCCCATGTGCATCTTTTCCGGGGTGCCATTGGCCCAGACTTCATTTTTATGGATGACAATGCACGGCCACATCGCACTCTTGCTGTTGAGGAGCTGCTGGAAAGTGAAGATATCACTCGAATGGATTGGCCAGCGTGCTCCCCAGATTTAAATCTCATCGAACATGTGTGGGATGCTTTGGGGAGACGTATTTCCACAAGCTTACATCATCCGGAGTACAACCAACAACTCAAACAGATGTTGATTGAGGAATGGGCACTCCTACCTCAAGAAATGTTGCACCAGCTGGTTCTGAGTATGCGGAGACGGTGCAAAGCAACCATTGTATTAGGGGGGGGGGCATATACCATATTAAGGAACATCTGCTTGTTGTTCTTCCTGTTGGATAGACAATCATGAGTCATGATACTATGCGTTCAATAAAGCTTGTTTTTGTTTGATTCCATACCGTATGCGTTGTATTCCTTTTTCAGCGCCGATGCTTTCGTCATCCTTTACATACATAATACTCTCCCTCATTTCAGAATTTCATGTCTCTCAGATGATTTTTCGTGAAGTTATGGTAATAAACACACCTGTTGCTTAAGTTTTGCACACCAGTGTATTTGAGCATCTGACTTTGAATTTAAAATAATAGTGTTCTGACAATAATGTGTTAAATTTTTTAAGGCATTAACTTTATTGAATGTTATGCGCCACATTCAAAAATTATACAAATATGATAAAGTTTTGCAAAATATAACCTCATTTGGCTTGGGTGCCGAGGCCGGTATATTTGAGGGCTCTGCGTTAAATCATCTACAAAGTGTTTTAGTAAAGAAATAAAATCTATCTAATTTTATTATTTTTCCTTTCCATGACTATATTATGTTGTTTTTAAAGTGACCTGAAAGTAATTTGTGTAGAAAGGGTTACAGTTTAGAATTTCATAATCGTCTGACAAGCCTGGTGATGGAAATTATCGCCACTATTGACGTCAAAGCTAGTGATGTCATTGAATAGATTTAGAAGACACCAATGTGCAAAAGTTAAGAATGAGATATTCTTTTAATGTAACATGGTGCACAAATGTTCCAATTCGCAAAAATAATACCATAAGATCTTCAAGAAATAACAGCACTAAAAAGTGAACTGCCACGTTCGAATTCTGACATGTACTAGTTACCGTTTCTTCGTGAACGAGGCATTAAGCTATCTTCTCATAACCAACCAACATTCGAATGCGATTTCCAAATGAGCCACCCGCTGCGTTATTTTCCTTTTATACAGGTTTTAAGACGTTCGGTTTCCCATCTGCGTCGTACGATTGCACTTTAATGTTAATCATTTGCATATCCCGATATCTTTTCCTTTCATGCGAGTGAGCGTTTATTAAAGTCCCACTTGAAGCAATACGAAGGCTATTGACGATGGACCTCCAAATGTTGAAGCGCTGTCAAGTGACGAGGATAACACCTTCCTTTTCTTGCGAATTTGATGCTTTAAGGATAGAAATAAATAAATCATAATCAATATCTATTCACACAAATAGAGAGAGACATTGCCACACAGCCTCTCCCTTCAAAATCTAGTTTTATTCTGCTTACACCAGTGGTTCGCAAACCTTCACTTCTGGCGACCCAATTTTCAATCATAATTTTTATCGCGTCCCCCTAAAAATAATAATGTATTGAATGCAATAATAATGCACTTTGGCGCTAAAGCTACAATACGATCATAATTATAAACCGTACAAATTAACAAGATAAGTATTAAATTTTGTATATGTGTTACTTTTAAGTAATATATATTTTTATTTTACTTTTTAGTTTGATTCACTACAAAAGCGTGTTTTTTATAGTTTGTTTTAAAACAATAATTTATTTTATAATTATTTTTACTATACACGATAAAAATCACAATTCCAGTGAATAATTTAATTAAGAGAAAATACACTTACCTACTTTCAAGGACTTTTAAATTTTGCTTTGATAATTTGAGAAAAAATCCAATTAAACTTAAGAAAATGTTCCAAATCTGCGTGTCCTTAATAAAGGACATAAATCGCAGACACTTTTCGCTAACAATACAGAAACGTTATTTTCCAGCAAAACTGTCATATTTTGTTTTCGTTTTTGTAGTTTTGCTGTCATTTGATGATCTACAAATAACATTTTGAACTTTTTCTTCCTTGTGTTTTTATGACAAGGTGAAGTGCTACATTATGGCTTCATAGTCTTCTTCATAGAGATCTTTAGGCAGCATTTGAAAATTTCAAATAAACTCAAACGTTTCATGTCTAACGCTTTTCTCATATTTACTTTCGCTCTATCTTGATTAATATACATTATTTCAGCAGGTTCTTCAATTGCTTGATCAGTTTCAACTTCCTTCAATAGGGATCACAGATGCCCATTTTTTTTTTTACATTATGCTCATTTACATTTATAAACCATAATAAGTCGTACAACACAGCAATCAAAACCACAAAATTGTTCATGGGAAAAGTGTAGCATGTTCTAAAAAATAATGGTGTAAAACGTTTTTCATTATATCTTTCAGAATACTGATAAAATATATCTTGGCGAAATAATCCTTCAAAGTGCTCAATATATCAAAACTCATTCACATGGGGGAAAAAGGCAACAGAAAAATATTATTTACAACTTTCATAAAAGAAAAAGAGACGAGTGAAACATACCAGAAAGTTTGAAGGTCAAATATATGATAATCAAAAGTAATATTTTAGGTATTAAAAGAAACTTAAGAAAAAAATCTCTCATCGTGGGATTACAGTAAAGCAAACAAAATGTCTTTTTATTTGGTTATAGGATCAAAGATGGCTAATGAGCGTTTGAAGTGGAATCTTTTATTTTTGATGATCACCAGATGATAAAAATAAATTATATCAGTGTAAATGTGTATTTTTTATTATGTCAGAAAGCATTTTGTTTTACTTCATTCCAAAAATTTATTTTTTAAACCTTTTATTTTCAATATGCTCGCGCCCCCTCGCAGGATTACCGCGCCCCACAGTTTAAGAAACACTGGCTTACACTGATCAGCAATAAATTATAAGCGATGTGCTGGCTGGCGCCATTGTAGACAAAATAAAGAGGAATGTTTCGTTTCAGCTCTTTCGCGGTGCTATTTAAATTACTAGTAGCATACACAAAAGCTTGAATATTTCATGTATTTTTAAACTTTTCGCCATCGTTTTTAATTTTTCTTTAAATGGTCTTTACTGTTAGTAACATGATCCTCGTTTGTTAATTGTACAAATATCCTATTTTTAAACCTTTTTAAAAACTGCTTCAACAATGTAAAACTTTTGAAATGCAGACTAATGGAATGGCAGAGTCAACTCCTGAATGCCAAGGCAACATCTGCTCGGGCGAATGCAGAGCTGCGCGATTTACAACAGGCCTGTAAGAACCTCGAGAATCTGCTTTTGTCTTCGCAAAACAAGGAAGAGGGAAAAGAAAGCACCATGGATGAACTTTTAATCAAGTAATTAGAAATATTACGTTATATGTATCATTACAAAACTTCCACTGTTGTTTTTTAAAAAATATTTACGATTCTAATCTAGATTTTATCATAGTGCTTATCGCTTGGTCGTTTGGGTTCTCATGCAATATAGTGAGCGCCTGGCATATTTCTTTCACCTAAGAACCAGCCTGTAAGCTCTAGGCTTCTTCTACTGTTAGAAAGTGACCTAAAAAGAGAAGTAGAGAAAAGAACCAGTTCGGAGAACTGGTTTGTTATGCATCAGCTGACACAAATTCCTTTCAAAAGCTCGCTTGGAAGGTAGTAGCTCTGTGAGGCATGCGGTGGGTGGATGGGGGTAATTCCGAAAGTAATTCTGAGTGTTGATGGCTTCATTGTGATGATATGGGATGGATGCGTGAAATCTTGATGCTAATTCCACAATCAGGGTGTGGACTGGTTCTATTTTGAGTTCTTCGTTCAGGATTGTTCTAGGTAGGAAACAAGGTGCTTTCTATTGTACGAATTGCTCTGTTTTGGAGACGCTGCAGATTGTCTAGATGAATGTTACCTGCCGACCCCCAGATCGGACAGTATTAGAATAGGATTGGGCGGAGATATTGTTTGTAAACAAATAGTCTATTCTTGAGCGAGAGTTTTGATTTTCAGCCGATAATGTCTATTAGAGAGTAGAATCTTGCCCAGTATTTTTTAGTAACTGCTTCAAAGTGAGGTCTGTACGTTAAGTTGTCATTTAGTAGGAGTCTAAGGTAATTAATTTCAAAGGTCCATGTTATTGTTTGATGAAACATTTGGAGAGGAGGAGGGCTATTGAGAGATCTATTTTTCCTGAAGACTATAACGTTCGTTTTTTCAGCATTAATGGTTAACCGCCATTTGGTTAACAATACTTGTAATTTCAAAATGTATACTTGGGTGTAGTTGATGGCTTGATTCACTGTGTTACTGTAACATAAGATTGCAGCAACATCAGCTAAGAAGCAGACTGTGAGGTTACCATTCGTGGGAAAATCACTGGCGTAGATATTATAGAGAGCCGGACTGAGGATTGATCCTTGCGGTGTTGAAGCTAGGATGGGACATTGGTTGTATAATACATTATTCAGTTTTACATTGAAGGTTCTATTGTCCAGATAGCTATGGATGATCTTGATTAGATAGGTGAGGAATTTGCAGAGAATCATTTTGTATTTTAAACCATTTTGCCACATTCTTGCTGAATCCGTGCTGGAAATCTGGGATAGTATGGTTTTCTTAACAATGCTTGAGGATGTGATTAAGCAGAATTTTCTCAAATATTTTGCCCAGTGAGCTGATTAAACTTATGGAACGATAATTTTCGACGAATCTTGAATCTTTTCCTGATTTAGGTATGACCGTAATGAGTGTATGCTTCCATTCCTGTGGAAAGTAATTTAACTGCAGGAAACGATTGAAGATTTTCGTAATATTTGGGATGGCATTGAGTGGGAGTGCCTTGAGAGCGATGTTTTTAATTCCATCTTTCCCAGGAGCTTTTCTGTTTGGAAGTTTGAGAATTATGTCCATCATTTCTTGGGGAGGGATCAATGGCGCGGAGTGGCGTCTGGAGTTGCGGTGCAGGAAGTTATCGACTCTTTCTTCGACATGATCAATAAAGTCATCATCGTACGGTTTAGGATTCTCTTGAAATGAGCTCTCTAACGAATCCGCAAACAAGTCGACTTTGTCCTCAGTACTATAAGTCTTTAAGACCCGAATTATTTTTATCTTCAAATATTAAATTCTTCTGGTTATTAATACATATAGAGCCCAATGACATTGGGAAAAATAATAAAAAAATTCCCGCCCCCCGGAATGTAGACGATACCCGCACGATCGTGCTGGTTGGGCGTTATCTGTGAAACAGGTCACCCTTGAAATTTTACGAGTTATGCATTTTTAGCTCTAAGTTGATAGAAGAAACAATCGTAATCCAACTAAAATAAGGAAATTATTGGTGTATAATTAACTCTTTTATTAATTCATTATTTATTTACTGCAAAAAATTTTTGTTTTGTTTTTGACAAGTATGAATAATTATTGCATTTTTCACAACATGTTTTCGAACTGCTTTCGTAGTTTTCAAATCTGCACTTGTGAGGCCTAGAAATGTCATCAACACATGAAAAATGTCTATACATTTCAAGCCTTTTACCCTGGAATGGCCAGGATAAAAGCCATGACATGTATAGCACACACAGGTGAATTATAACGCTTCTACCTTTATCTTCATCATCAATTAAAATACGTTTGTTAGTAGGTGGAGAGGCTGATAACGCTTCACTATCTCTAAATTAAATTTTAAGCGATTCATCTTGATTTGGGGGAGGGGGGATTTTATTTGATATTGCAACTTGTTTGCACAGAAACGAAGAATTTGCAAAAGCTAAATCAACGTAATGAATGTGTTCAAGAGACTTTTATGGTAAAAAATAATCTAAAATTATCTTTCTATATCAAATATTCCCATGTGTTTCTTCATCGCTCTCATGTGAACTTGATTCTCCTTCCAATATACGGGATTCATATCTTTTGTTCGCAGCATTGTCATCATCCGAGAGATAACTAAATTCTGATCTAAGTTCAATCTGATTTATTCATCAATTGAAAAATTTCTTCTGTAAGAATTCTTCTCCTTTTAGACACCTGAAAAAGTTTTTGGTTAAAAGTTAACACAGTATTCCATGAAAAATAGTAAAATGTATCAGAAAATTTTATTATTTAAAAAATATGTATATTTAAACCACATCATACTAATTTCCACCGGAAAACCCAGATTTGGTTTTCTTTCGGGGGTATGGATGCAATATCTGTGGAAGGATAAAAATGCCATACTTACTCAACAAATGTATGAAAAAGAAAATTAATTGCAAAAGAGAGAGAGAGAGAGAAAAGGGACTCAACCATGGCGACCCCCAAGAAAAATTGGTATTAATTATATAAATATATATTTAATTTTTATGTAGGCTTTCATCAAAATTATTGAAACAGAAAAGAAAATTCGCATGATAAGTACTTACCTTTACAGCTGCAGTAACTCAAGTAACGCCGCACAATCGAGCGGGTAACGAAACCCCGAGCCCTAGAAGCCACATTAATAGAGTATAATTAATATTTTTTTCTATTTAACAATTATTTAAACATTAATACACAAAAATTTGTATCTAAGCAATTAGAAATATATTGATAGTCACATTTTTACGACAGATAAAAGAAGACGTGTGTTTTCGTTGTATTTGAAATCAAAGTTAGATTTGCCCTCTGAAAGTAAAACATGAAACACAACCATCGTCTGTACATAAAAAGTAACACCTTACACACACTTTCTGCAAACCGGCTCAATAGTTAGATTCATGGTTTTCTTACATACGCTGACTATTCCAGAAGCAAAAACGTATAAGAATATCTAATCCCCGCGATCGTGCGGGTTGGGTCTTAAAGTGATAATGGAGGTCCATGGAGCCAACAATAGTAGGAATATGAAAGGTTTTTATTAGAGATAGTTTTTTGACTATTTTATAAAGCGAATCATCGTCAGGGGAAGCTCGACTAATAATTCATTTCATTTATTATTTTTATGGTTATTTAAATCTTTTTAATTTCTTTCTGCAATTTATTAAGTTGAGTTTTAGAAATTTGCCATGCTTTTCAAAGTCTATTTTTATATTTAATTTTATCCCTGATGAAAGAGGGGATTGAATTAAGAGGTTTTTTAATGCACTTAAATAAAGCTATTAGAGAGGACACTATTATAACAGCTATTAAAATTTTTAATGGCATTTTCGATATCATTAGAATTAGAAACTCTTGGGTTCCCTGGGAGGGGTGTTAGCAAGGATATCCTGAAATTTATTCCAGTTAGGAAAGGAGGAGGGCAGGTGAAGTATAATTATCCAAGCTCACCTCAAAGAGGACAGGGTTGTGATCCCCAAAGAGCTCGGGAATGGATGTACAATCAATAAAGGTCATACCTTTGCAGATGGCTATATTTATTTTAATGCTTATACACAGGAACGAGTACGTTCGGGTGGAGCATTGAGAGAATATCCAGCGCTGTCACAGAATCACATTTCCTGCTACGTTTTGCTGGGTCAATGGGCTCCAAGATTCATGCTTAGCATTCAAATCGCCAGCGACGAGGACGTAACCGTGGTTTCGGAAAATTTGATGCAAGTCATGCTCAGTGATGAGCTTCCTTGGGGGACGGAAGGCAGATACTATTATAACGGGCTGGTCATTTTTTCTGATCAGTTTAATAGCGGTATTTTCAAAATTATTTTACTATTGATGAAAATTTGATGATAACTGATGCTTTGAGATCATGATGGCAGTTCTTCCACCACTAAAGGTGCGATCTGTCCTATAGATGCTGTAGTCGGGGAAGATGAAGTTATGGCAGGGTTGTAGGTGTGTTTCTTGTAAATTAACAATGTCCGGGTTCCAGTCCGCTATGAAGCTCCTGAATTCCTTACTCTTGATCTGAGGCCGTTAGCGTTCCAAGAGATAACCGTAAGATTGGATCTGTTCCTTTGATTGGGATTAAAAGTTAACTTCGTCTCCGAGCAGGTTTTTTTATGGCCCGGAGGCGTCCGTATCTGATTGGGATTGTTGTGGTAATTTGTATAAATTCCTCAAGCAAATCGAAGGTTTCTCTCACTGCCGGGGAATTTAGTTGATCGAAAATATCACTGGCCGATTCGGTGTTGTAGACGGTTGAGGATGTGGCTTGGGAGGACTTTTTGGAGGTGCTGGGGTTAGTCTGCTGGCGTTGTGTGATATTCTTGGCTCTCTGCTCCCAGAAATTGACTTTTGGAGGTGCAGGAGTGTTGTCGACGACCTTGGTAGACTGGATAGTTCCGTTGTTGGTGTTCTTTGTCTTTTCCACTTTATTTTTCGGATTCTTAGGGCATCCCAGGAAATTTGCGGGATGCTCTTCTTCACACAGGCAGCATTTCGGCTTTTGGTCAATAGGTTTCACACAGTCCTTTGCAAGGTGTTCACCTGCACACTTGATACATCTAGGGGCGCGTGTACAGAATTTGCTGGAATGAAAAAAGCCATGGCACCGGAAACATTGGGGTGGACCATATTTATGTCTCAGGACTTCCACTTTGACTTTCACGTGGCCGATCTCAGGACATAAAAAGCTGTTCTGTTCTGCTCCGTTTTGTCCATAGTGATGAGGAAGAGGAGCATGGCTTTTCCTGTTGTCTTGCTTGTCATGATATGACACTCGTTCACATTGATGTTTTTGGTTGCGAGACTACTGATGATCTCAGCTGGGGGCATGTCTGTAGGCAATCCTCTGATGACGAGTCGTATTTTTTTTCTTCCGGGAGCATGTAGGTGTAGGCTTAAAGTCTGTTTTCGTCTATGTATTTACGGATGCGATGGTATGCGTAGGCCGTTTGTGGGTAAATTCTTAATTTGGTGCCGGTGAGCTTGGCTTCCAATTTCTGCTTCATAATGTCTTGTAGATGTTTCAACAGTGCAGCTTGGCTTGCAACATTCTCGATTGTTATCGATGGGATATGGTGCTTCTTCGGGGAGGCCGGGATGACCGTTTTCTGTTGAAGTGCCTTCTTGTGCATAATTTCTTCTGCAGGGAGCTGGGAAGATCGATTCTGGTGTGGTGTCAGTAGGTGTTATTTTTTTATTTTTTTTTTTGCACTGTTATCCGCATCAGAATTTGAGATTTTCTGCCCTTTTTGTGGACAATTACTTGAAAAGGAGCTTCGAGAGGCTTGAGAGAAAGTCCCCAGGCATCAATTTGGGCTTGCAGGAGTTTGTTCTTCTCAGCTAATTCTTGCTTATTTTGGCGAGTGAACTTGAAACGGGCTTCGTTGAGGACGTCACTCAGGTTTCGAAGTGCAGCCGCTTGTTCCTCTAGAATGTTGAAAGAGAACTCTCTTGCAGAAAGTTTTCTTATCCCTTTCTTTTCAACCGTTTTAGTTAGGAAAAGTTACCTTTCACTCAGCTTAGTAAATAAACAAAAAAACTATAATAAAAATATATAAACAGGACTAACACTAGCAGGAATTATATTCAAAAAAAAAAAAAATAAGGTGGGTACTTAGCACTCTAGCGGAGAAAAGGTGCAAAATTCGTTTTCTCTACGAACTCGCATTCAACTGTATTTGAACAACGAGTACTTGTTTTCCTTGGTAGTTTATTGTTGCCATCTGGTATGAATGTAGATAATTGAATTCAAAAATTCAAATCAAATTGTGATACAGTTGTGGCCAGAATTGTGGACACTTTTTTTAAATTGTTAGATTTTTTTAATTTGTATGCTTATAGAAAATTTTACTGCTACGTATTTTATATCATTTTAAAGGGAATTTAATACTAAATTCAATACAAAAATTAAAATTAAAATATATGCAAAGAAAAAAAGTTATGTTGTAATAACTGTCGATATCCATTTGATACTGATGATAGTACTGAGTTATCAGAACAAAGTGAAGTTGCCTTTAATCTTTATTACAGCTTCACATCGATGTTTCATTGAGATGGAAATAGTTTTAAGCTCTTTCTTTAGTTATTACATGATGACAGGAAACAGTTTTATCCTCAATAAGTTCCTTTTTATTTCATGGGTACCTCATTCGGACAAGAGTTTTCAAACGGGGTCGCAAATTTTCGATAGGATTGAGGTCAGGAATGTTTTCTGTCCAGGATAACAATGATATTTAGTCAAAAAGAGCAATGAGATCAAATAAAAGAGTAGATTAGACTCATGTGTGACCAGAAAGTGGTATTTTCTTTGTTAAAATTACATAACAAGTGGATAGTTTAGTGACTACATTTGGAGACTGAGAGTTTTGTTTAAGATGTCAAGAGACAAATTTAATAAAAAAATAGCAGGAAATGGCCGAAAAATGTGCACCACATCCGTTAATGACAGAAGATCAAAAATACTATGTTTTAGAGGTAAAAGAATTTCATGGACATCCATCAGAAGTTATCTGAGCGATGCTGGTGTTTCTGCCAGTTCAAAAACAATCAGGAGTAGATAAGCAGATGTAAGATTAAACGGTAGAGTTCCAGAAAAAAGCAGTATCTCAACTTACAGAAGCACTAAAAGGGACTACATTGGGCAATGGAAACATTAATTGGACAAATGATTATTGGTCACAAGTTATATAGAGGGACGAAACTATAATATCGTTATTCGGTAGTGATAGCCTAAAACAGGCATGTCAAACTCAGATGATATTGCGGGCCACATGGTCTATTTTGTATTGAGTCGGGGGTCGCATGTTTTTAATGTTAACAAAATTAATAAAATACGATTTTTAGAATGATTGTATTATGTATTTATTAGACTCGATGTCAAGTGTTCAATGCATTTTATAATACACATGCATAGTCGTTTCATATTCCATGTTAGTTTTACAATCAAGCTATAAGTATTTTAAATTTTTTAAGGTATCCAACTACCCTAAAATCATGATTTTTTTCAAAAATTGACAAAAATTTTTTATGATTTTATTTTATAGAACATCTTATTAGATTTATAAAATAACCAAATTTTTTTATTTTTCGTTCACTAGAACAAAAGTTGCAACTGTTTTAGTAAGAGCAGATAACACTTCCGGTTGGTAACTGCCGACCAAAAGTGGCATTCTGAAACCAAAACTGAAAGTTGCTTTTTTCACTTTTTCAAAAATATATTTTGAAGTAAAGTTTTTTTTAAATATTTTGTTAAAACGCTATTAAAAAGCCTCACTTATTTTTCTTTATAAAATGAGTTTTCTCATCTGGCAATTTCAAGATATTTGTTTATTTATTTCTTAACGTTCGATATTGTTGATAACTTTTTTTTTCATTCTAGTTCTTACTGAAATAAGTTCATTTTGATTTTCGTATTTTATAAAATTGCTTTTTAATTATTCTTTAAATTTCTGCCATGGAATATGGACGAAAGTTACGTCAATAAAAGCGAAAGTTTCATGGTAATTTCCACACTAATCAAAAAAAGTTAGTGATGGAAGTGTTAGCTCTGAAAAATTGCGAAGAGGATTAAGTGACACTTTATTAAATGTTGACTCTTTCTGGTAATAGGATTTTCGACACCGAAATACTCATATCAATATTCTCTATACTTTCTTGTCCTGTTTTCTATAATCAAGAACTGTACTTGATTGAAGACTCAAGACTTGGTTTGAAGTCAAATTTGTGTCTCAAGTGTAAGACTTGTTCATTCACAAAAGGTTCACTTCTACATCAAAAGTGAAAAATTTAAATGCAATAAACCTTCTTGTCTTTGGAATGAGAATTATTAGCAAAGTATTTTCAGCTGGAAAGAAACTGTTCAGTATGCTGAATATTCCTCATATCCGTTAAAATTTGCATACAGACCACATGAAGTTAAGTTGCATGCTGCGTCACAAGCTACAAATAATTCAATGTTGGAGTCAGCAAAATCCATTGCGGTATGTTCAAATGAGTGCGGCGTTAGTGTAGATGGTACATGGCAAAAACGTGGCTACTCCACTAAATGGATGTATTTCGGCAATTTCTGAAAAATATTAGACATTGATGTGCTCAGTCAATATTGCCGAGTGTGTATGAAAACCGAAAAAACATCGGGACCCTCCAAAAAATGCATAGTGTCACATTTTTGAAAAAATCACAAAGGATCAGCGTCTAATATGGAAACTTGGTGCTTATAGGATTTTTGAAAGGTCCGAAGCAAACCGCGGTCTTCGATATACGTCTTACTACGGGGATGGGGATTCAAAGGTGTTCAATAATGTAAAAGACATTTATGGTTATGAGAGCATAGCTAAATATGAGTGCATAGGACATATGCAGAAGAGAGTTGGCTCTCGTTTACGAAAGCTGAAGAAGTCTACAAAAGGTGTGACGGGCTCACGCGTCTTTTCTGTAACATAACCTCTGGGTTCTTTGAGGGCCAAGATTAATGGCAAATCTTTTCCAACCCAAATCCAAGAAGTGAAATGCAGTGTAGATACAAATAAGATAGTCTTTAAAAGAACAGAAGTTTTAGTAAGAGGGAGGGCAATTTAGAGAAAGCTCTGTTTGGAAAAGATAGAAGTGTAATTTGACGGCCTACCAAAGAATCACGGATTCCTAGCCATTACTACAAGATGCATACTATTGCACGCGCGCCCAACAGCCTATCTGAAGGTGTTTGAACCGTTGCGAAGAATTCAAGGTAGGACAGATTATTTGATATAAAAAATCGCAATATTATTAGAATTGAGAGTAGGCGGATAATATAATTATTTAGATAAGTGATCCAAGTTGCGCGATTCGTTTTAGCTACGGCTACGTGTTTTGGTTTATTCTCACTTAATATAAGTTTGTTCAATATATTAGAAATTTAAGTTAAACTCTTACTAAAGTCATATTAAGAATTCTAAAATGTCTATTCATTTCGAGAACCCCACACCTCTAATTCACGCCGAAAACCCAAGATATGGTCGACAAAGATCGACCATATTACAAAGGTTTAGATGGGAAAGAGGTAAATTGACCGACAAATTCATCGACAGATTTCAAAATTATTTTGGGATTGCAATTCTAAGTAACGTCGGCAATTTGTCTAACATGCAGACTGCAGTCATTGCTGCATTTTTTCATTGTTGCTCCACCGACAAAAAACCCATGCATGGACAATGCCCTTCTGGATCCGATACATGGTGCAAATACCCAAAGGCCAAGTAAGATGAAAAACTATATAAACATAGAACACCTGGCTTACCAAATGCTGTATTGAACACAATGAAAACCACCTATATGGATTTATGCGATCAATCACTTCTCGAAAAATGTTTACACGGAAAGACCCAAAATGCCAATGAAAGTTTTAATGGCGTTTTGTGGAGCATAATCCCAAAAGAAACTTTTGTTGAACTTCTGACATTACAATTTGGTGCATTCTTAGCTGTATTACAGTTCAATGATGGATCTAAAGGGATTATTTACGTGTTGGAAGATTTACACATCCCAATAGGTTGTTTCATTGTGAAGGATTTACAAAGGTTGAGGACGAAAGAATTGTCGACTCGGAGAGACATTCATTGCCAACTACAAAAAACAAGAGAAAAAACTCAGAGGACTTAAAAAAAGGAACTGTGCATTATCTGAGAAAAAGGAAGGTGTCACGTATAAATCTGGGGAATTTTAAACCTGTATGTAAGTATTAATATTTAGAATAAAGTATTTCAAACTTTAAAATGTGTTTTACTCGAAATGTGTTTTTTCAGAAAATGTTCAAACGGGGACAAGGATTGCTGAAAAAGTTTTGAAAATAATTTACTGAAATTTTTTTGTGTATGTTCTGTATAATAGTAGAATTATTTTGATCTTCAAATTTTTAAATCACTGCATTATTACAAAATTTACAGTCCCTTATGTGAATATAACCACTGTTTTTTTAAGAAATTTCGAATAATATAAGATAAAGTGCTCTTTTTTTTCTAAAAAAATAAAATACCCCTTATCCTGAAGATCACTTGAAACATTAATAACAAAATAACATATCAAAATTGAAAAATTGAAGATTTGTTCATAAAATTTTTGTACAGAGCGGGCCCCGTTTATGCAATTTTTTGTAAATTTTCACCAGTTTTTTCCCATTTTCATAATAATAATTATTTTTCTTTTTTTTAAATTTTAGAATTTTTTTTCTTAAATAGAGACCAAATAAATCTTAAAATCACAAAAAAAATCCCCTATACCTCTGCGACATGGCCATCGTTCGATAGCCATGTCGTGGGGTGTCAGCGTAAGTTAGAGGTGTGGGATTCTCGGAATGATGAGACATTTTAGAATTCTTAATGACTTTTACTAAGAATTTAACTTAGATTACTTAGATATCGAACAAACTTATATTAAGTGAGAATAAACCAAAACACGTAGTCTTAACTAACTCAGATCGCGCAATTAGATCACTTATCAATATAAATATATTATATCTGCCTAATCTCAATCTCAATAATATACTAGCGTTCAGAATATAATCTTCCTACCTTGGTTGAAAACTCAACGTCTAAGCTATTTCAAATCTTTCTCCAAAGATTGTACAATGGTATGTACCTTGGTATAGTTGGCGGGGGGCGTCTTGATTCTAAGTAAGCCGTCGATCAACACTTCTATCTTCTCTACACTGAACATTCTCTAAATTGCCATTTTTGCTCACTAAAATTTCTATCCTTTTAAAGGTTATCTTATTTGCATCTATGCTTCGTTTTACTTCTTGGATTTGGGTTGGAAAAGTTTTGCTATTAATCGTGGCCGTCAAAGAACATAGAGGTTGTGTTAGAGGAAGAACGCGAGAGATGTCACACCTCCATTTTTTCAAAAAAAAAAAGGTCGCAAGTAGGCGTATAACTTAAGAAAACAAAATAGTTATAGTAAGAAATTTATTTAATATTACTTTTTATAAAATATTTTGCATCGCTTTTCAAAAAACAAGTCATCAAAATTTAGTTGAATGTATTAAGATGATCAAATTTTTATAATTGATGATAAATATTGATCTGTGTCAATCTTGACCTTTCTGAATTTTTATTATTTTTCATTAAAGAAAATAGTTGCTCACATAAATCAGTTCTACTGAACATATTCATTGAATGCATAGTAAACTATAACATTTTAGGAAAGCTATCTACAGATAAATATGTATAAAAATATGGAACTTCAAATTCTGTACATATTTGCTTCAATGAAGAATTGCATTGGATTTCAATTAACCCAAGTTGTAAGTTTTCGTGTACAATTTCAATATTGATAGATAGTGTGGAAGTAAAAATACGGAATTGCAATTTATAGCTTTTAAAACCAGAAAATCTTCGATTGAATTCTGTTTCTATCAATTCAATTTGTTAAGCCTATTCTGTAAATTTTAATTTAGATTGATTTAATTAATAAATAGACAGGTCTAAAAGAGTAAAACATTTTTTTTCTAATTGTTTTCACCGACTTAAAAATTTTTATTTGAAAGCGTTAGATTTTTCAAATAGCGCTGTAACATGATTTTTGCTTGAAGCTTAATATTTAGTTTTCCTTATAATATAATCTAAGAAAACCTCTCCCCCTTTTTCCATTGTCCAGCTTTTAATTCTTTTAATTTAGCACATTTGCAACTTTTTGTTTCTAAGAAAATTATTCTTTCATCCAGCAACTTGAAGAATCATTTTGATATTTGATTATTCAAAAGCCATTAAACTTCCATATGATGTGATTGATGGATGCATTCACATTCTAAATCTTCCAGAAATGAAACAAAAATTGAGGATAATTAATCTCGAACATAATTTACAATTTGGGTGACTACTTTTTTTTAAAAAAAAATCTGATGTTTAAAGCTTTAGAGCACAATACTTGCTGGTGAATAATGCAATGAAAGTATTAAAAATTATTATGATGCTACTCTTGCATGTTTCTTTTAATCTTTTTTTATTACTACTACTTTTATAGTAATCCCAGTTTTAAATACAGGGGCTGTAGGCCTAAATGTGGTTGTATTCTTCCTTCCTCACTGGCATGACAGCCCAAGGCCTTCCTAAGAATTCTATTCCAGGGTGTCCTGTTCTTCGCCTGACTTTTCCAATTTCTGACATTAAGTCTTCGGGTCTTTTTCTAGACAATCGATCCACCTGAGCCTTGCACTTTCTCTTTTTCGAGTACTATATGGTAGGTCCACATAATATATGGTCTTTTTTTCTTCTTTTTGTGACTCGATTGTCGTGCAATCTTATCACGTATCCTGCTCATCTTAACCTTTGTATTACAATGAATTTAATAATATCTGGTTGTTTAAAAAGTTTATAAATCTCTAAATTAGTTCCTTTTCTCTAAATATTATCACATTTTAAACCTCTAAAAATACTTCTAAGGACTTTGCTTTTAAATATAGTAAGAGTCTTGCAGTCTTTCTTGGTCATTCCCCACGTTTCTGCAGCATATGTGAGAATGGGCATTATAAAGAATTTGTAAATGAGTAGTTTTTTTTCCTGCTGATAAAATTAGATTTTAAATATATTTAAAGCCTATGAAAACACATTTTACCAACAGTGACTCTATTGGGGTCCTCTGAGGTTATGCCATTGAGTGTGTTCAGTTTAGAACCTAAATATTTGGAATCATTCACAGCTTCAAATCTGTATTCTCCTTTTACAAAATAAGGTTCATTAAAACTAGTACTTGACATAATTTTGGTTTTAAATATGATGGGATATACTAGTATATTAAAATCAATGTCGATAATGTTCAGTTTTTGAGGGGAAAGTTAACTTAAATCTTACACATAAGCTTAGATTAATTATCACCAACTTGAAGTAATCAATATCAACACAATATTTCGTCGGGAAAGTATTTTATGACAAAAGGCACTTCCGAAAGCCCAGCTGACCGCGGTAGCCGAGTGGTCAAGGTATCGGATCGTGGCTGGCCTTGTCACGAGTTCGAGCTCAGTACCACTAAAGGCCCACCGTGTAGGGGAGCGATGCACGTTAAATCTGTCGAGAGCTCAAACGTCCTCCCATTGGTGTGGTGTGGTAGTTAGGAGAGGGGGTGTCAGCTCAGGTGTCGTCCGCATCACTTGGCCATGGTTTGAAATTACGTAGTTCGTCACCAAAAGCCCTCGTGTAGCTGAACAGTGCGACGTTAATATTCACTCACTCACTCCGAACGCCTAGACAACCGGTATTATACGCCCGCTCGGTATGAGTAAGACAAAGGAAATGAGAGTTGATGAAAAAAGGCGCGACAATTGCAGGAGTATACAAGGTACTAACATAAATCATAGTAAGTGCACCATCAGTTGCAAGACAAAAACAACTTTTTCCAATGTGGTGACTTATACTTCTTTAAAATTTCCATAACTGTATCAAAAATATCAGCTCCAGTGGTTGCATTACACACATGAATGATTTCCAAGAGTTCTTCACTTATTTTAAGATTACCATGACATCTGCGAATAAGAACGGGCAGTTAAGTGATATTTCAAATTTTTAAACTTCCATCAATTGCAATAGCGAGTGAGGGTGAAAAAACACCTCACTCTGAAGCAACACGAGGGTTATTGGGGAAAGACATCATTACTTTGACCTACGGTCAAGAGATGAGGACAACATTTGAGCAGCATCTTCTCTTCAAACTACCACACCAAGCCAACGGGAGGACTTTGAACCCCAACAGATTCAACGTGCATCAGTCCCTCTACATGACGAGTCTTAAGTGGCATGAGTACTCGAGCCCGTAGCTCAACAACGTAAGCCACTAGCTCATAACCTTAACCCCAAGGCTAGTGCAACCCTCAATTGTAATAGATTGGGCTTGAAATGTTGTTGTCGAATTCTCAGCTATTTCATCAACTCAGCTGGCTACAATACTTGAACTTTAAACTTTTTCAATTTGAAATGGAAAATACTTCAGCAGCTTTAATTGAGCATTCACTAATTAATTCCCCTTCGGTAGATTGTCTTGATCTGCATGCGTTTAAATGTGACAATATATACAACTAAATTTTACAGCAGCTAAATTTTTCAAATTGATTGAACACTCATTGTTGTTTTTGAAGATTTAATTCCCTTCTCGACAATTTCTATTTGGTCATTGTTTTATGATTGTGTCGTAGTCCTTTTTAAGATTATATTCTTTTGCATCTAAAATAATTTTCTTTTAATATTAGGCATAATATTTTATTCTAGTTTTGGGAAGAGAAATATTGCAGTGTCCATTTTTCTTGAAAGAAATATGATTTTCCTGTTCAATTAATCTCTTTTCTTACACATTGTTCATGAAATAAGAATATTTTTTTATTAAATAAATTTTTAGTTTAATATGAATGAAAACCAAAGTCCACTTTCATTCGCAAAAGACTGAGCAAACATTGCACTCTATCTTGATCGCCTTTTAAAAGCTTTACTTTTAAAAAAAACGCACCTATGGTAGTCTCTGAAGTCACTCTGTTGTCTTCCAAGCAGAGACGGAGGAAAAGAAATAATTGTTGTACATACAGAATGCATCTTGGTTCCACTTTAGCAAATAATATGCCAAAATGCATTGAAAAATTTGATAAAAATTAATTTAGTAAACAAAAATTAAATTAATTAAAAAATATTAAAAAATAAACAATTTTACTCTAAAACTTATTTCAATTATCACAAATAGGATTTCTATTTAAACAAGAATAAGTGACTAAATTTTTTTAAAAAGATGACATCAAATAAATTTCAAAATGGAAAATGTTCAAATGTTTAAATTTTTTTAAAAAGTCTCGGCGACAAGCCTGGCCTAAAATATAAAAAGTGTAAAACAGCAGAAATGCTACATCCTGACTGCATCCAGGCAACTGTGACGTGCCCACATAGTTTTATCACTTAGTCATGAATATCAGCAGATGGTATCGGTCGCCTTCATATCATCGATTGGGTACTGAATGTCATAAAATACATTGACACTGCGACGTCTTCGATTGGGGCGAAGCTCACCCTTCCATTCATTCTAAGTTTTTATGGCTTCGAACAGGTGTGAGTGACAAGTACACGTGGCCATGGGGTCATTCTTTATTGTCTGACCTCGGGCAAACACCGACACCCGGTCTAGGAGTTATAATGGTCAAAGAGAGCCGAGACCCCATTGACAATATGCGAAGCCTGTATGAAGAATCCTGTCACCTCGGCCGGTGTCGAGAGAATGGGATTATAGAACCCAGGCGGTGTGATGGATAATGGTGTTCAGAAGTTAGATAAGAATTATGGCGCCTTTAGTTTCCAGATGGACCAATATGTATTTGTGTTTGCCGCACAAATAGTACACGAATGTGGCCCGGGGACGACTTTTGTGGCCTGTCAATGAAAAGAGACGAGGGGCGTGTTGTGGACCCACCCCTGGTGTTTAAAAAGGGTTTTTTTAGGAGACGAGAGGAGAGCCCTGGATAGAGAAAACTTGAGAGGAGCCCTGAAAAACAGGGATTGGAGAGGAACGAGAGGGGAGACGAGGAACGCCGGTGGCGTTGAGAGATGAGCGAGTGCTTTCGAAAAAAAAAGGATTGAACTCCCGTGAGATAGACTAACTGCACCGGCTTGGCATATTTATTGGACTTTATTACTTCATATATAGTAACCTATGAAGCAAATAAATACTTCCTTAATTTTAAAATGAGGCTGTGGCAATATTTTTCTTTGTTTGTTATCTACTCACGACGTTACAACACCATTCTAGAACCCAAACTTCTGTTTTAGATCAGGGATCTATTTACCAGCAATGCTTCCTTTATTTTTCAGCAAGATTCTGCTCCTTATCATACAGTAAAGTAATTGAAAGACTCTGCCGCCGTTCTAAGATCATTTAGTTGTTGCCTTTACCAGAAAACAGTCTTGACCTCAATCCTATCGAAAACTTGTGGCACCATTTGAAAACTCTTGTTCGAACAGGGTACCCATGAAATAAAAAGGAACTAATTAAGGATATAATTGATTCCTGTCTCATCATGTAATAACTAAAGAAAGAGCTTAAAACTATTTTCAGCTCAATGAAACATCGATGTGAAGCTGTAATAAAGATTAAAGGCAACCTCACTTAGTTCTGATAACTCACTACTATCATCAGTATTTAATGTATATCGTCAGTAATTACTACATACCTTTTTAGGCGTTGCAAAAATTTTAATTTTAATTTTTGTAGTGAATTCAGTATTAAAGTCTCTTTAAAATGATATAAAATACTTAGCATTTCGTGCAACGTAAAATTTTCTATAAGCATACAAACTTAAAAAACCAAACAATTTAAAAAAGTGTCCACACTTTTGGCCACCACTGTATGATTAAAATTTCCTTAAATAAAACACGCAATCGTATTCTTAAATATAAAATAAACGATTCCAGTTATCGAAGAGTGTGGACGTGTCATCTATACGCTCTACGCAGACTCTACGGTCACGCACTAGGACGGCAAACGCCTCAGAGCAGAGTTGCTTCGGCAACCCCTCCCAGCTATCGTCAAACTATAGAGCATCTGACTCCTGCAGCCCTTATCAGGGCTATTTAGACAGAGCAGACTCTAACTCTTCTCTCCCCCTCGCTAATTACGGAATCGACCTGGACATGGCAAACTTACCTACTGATATGGAACTGGAACAAGTTATGATGCAAAGGAACTCTTCACGCCCTCCATCGCCCCAGCTCTCTACATGTGAGCAGTTAAAATACAACAAAGCTCAACTGGCAAAGATGGAGACTATCCGGAGATGCCAACAGACATGCGTCGACTCACTCCGACAAATGCCCGACCACTACCCTGAAGAGCCCTTCTATACAAGAGCACTCACCGAGCTGCAAGAGATAGAAGTAACCATGGCCTTAGCGGTAAGTGATATTGACTCCTACCCCCCATGTACAACCCCTGGCTGCCCTCATCATGAAAAAACCCCTGTAAAATCTCCTACTAAGAATTTCATAAATACCCCTAGAGGTAATAATGTAAATAACCCCGGCAAAAGGAAGGATGTCTCATCTTACGAGTATCCCCCATTAAGGAAAACCGCACGTAAAATAGTGTTAAATCACCCTGAAAATGAGGAGATTAATTTATCTCCTAATAAATACGCCCTGTCACAGGACGAAAACGATATCAACCCAGAAAATCCAGGTTCTGAAGTCAACGAAAATAATCCCCCGCCCCAAATCCGAAACTCCAATACCGAGCCAAAAAATCCGACCAATCAGAGCACTGCTCAAGCCCAACTCCCCCCACCAGTCATGCTGTTAGTAGAGAAAAATTATAAAGCCCAAATGGCCGCAATAACCAAGGAATTCCCTAAAATAAGATCCCGACTAACGGGTGACTTCCTAAAACTATACTCCGATAGCTCCGAAGAAAGAAGACAAGTAGTACAACTACTTAAACAACTTAAATTTCAATTCTACACAATAAAACCTAAAACCGAACGCCCAATCAAAGTGGTAATAAAAGGCCTCCCACGTACCACAAATCCTGATGAAATTAAAGAGGACTTAGAGTCACTCGGCTACACGCCTGAAAGAGTAAATCAGCTAGTAGGTAGAAAAACAAAACGCCCCCTCCCCATATTTTTAATAACACTCCCCCGCAACCTAGATAACTTAAAAATTTTCGATCTCAAAACTCTCAGCTACCTTAGCATCAGAGTCGAGGGATACGACGGAAAGGGTGTAACGCAATGTTACACCTGTAATAATTTTAATCACAGTTCAGAGAACTGCTACCTAAATGCTAGATGCCTGAAATGTGGTGAAAACCACATCACCCGTGACTGCCCAATTAAACAAAAGCTGGAAACAGCCTATTGTATTAATTGCCAGGTCTTTGGACATATGGCAAACTACAAAGGCTGTCCCTCTTTCCCCAAACCCCCAAAAGGAGCCGCGAAAAATAAAAGTAATTCATTTTCAAATATATACAATAGTTTAGTACGGCCAAACATTACCTATGCCCAAGTTGCAAACGGAGCCTCTAACTCCAAAAGCATCCCACAAATGGCGACACGAGGACCTGGATTTTCAACACAAACTGAGGCCAGAAAAACAATTCCCTCTTCAAACAGATATAACAGTAACAACAATAATTTTCCAAATATTCCAAATTTCAACCATAGAAGTAACTTTAATAGCAATAATTTTAATATACAAGCTACGCTGCAAATGACAATGCATTGTCTCATGCAGCTATCGCAAATTCTATGCAACAACAATAATTTAAACAGTAATAATCAACAACTAAATCCAAATCAGATGTACGCCCAAATAGAGGCATCTTGCAATAACGTTAATAATAATGTATAATTCCTCACCAATTGGCCTCAGTTTGTGTTCTTGGAACGCAAACGGTTTGCTAAAACGTAATGCTGAATTACGCATATTCATAGAGAAGCACTCCCCAGATATCTTTCTTATTCAAGAAACCCACCTGAGACCCTCACACACATTTAATATTGCCAACTACACCTGCCATAGAAACGATAGGAACACAGACGGGGCGCGGACCGCCGGTGGAACTCTCATTCTAGTCAAAAATTCACTAAAGCACTATTGTCTCCCCACCCCTTCCCTCCGCGCTATGGAGGCCACTAATATTATACTAACCCCTCCTAAGCATGACCCAATTTCCATTACAAGTGTTTATATTCCCCCTTCATCTGACGAAAACTTGTTTACAATAGACATTGAGTACTTTATTCAAACAGCCAGTAATTGTATTCTTTTCGGTGATTTTAACGCCACCCACAATGCATGGAATTGTAACGTAAATACTAACAGAGGTAGGCACCTCTTTAACTTTGCCAATATGCTAAACTTAAACATAGCCTTTCCCCCTACTCCTACTAGATTTGGTTATAACTCTGCTAATACAATAGATATCGCTCTTATTAAAAATTTCTACTATCCCTTTACGATCAACTCAATCAGCGATCTCTCGTCAGATCACAACCCTGTTTTCCTCTACTTTAACTTCAAACTAGCAGAAGAACCCTCTAACCCAAGAGCGATTTCCACTAACTGGAATGATTTTAAAACTAATTTAAACAATAATCTCTCTCTCTTTGACTATCATCCAAACAATATCAATAATACCAACGACTTAGAGTGCAAAATCGCAGAGTTCACCGACGCGGTCATCGAAACTCATAGCCACGCCTCCCGACCAATAGAAAACGACCACCGAAACTTCACTCCACATCACATAAACCAGCTCATTAAAGTCAAAAACTACTTTCGTAAAAGATATCATCAGACCCTTAATCCTGTTTTCAAAACACACTACAACAAAACACAATCAGATCTCAAAAAGAACTTAAAAAATTACAATAATACATCTGGCAAAAGACTGGAAGCACTCAACACCGCAGACAATAGCCTTTGGCGAACGCAAAGATTTTTTAAAAATAAAAGGCCAAAAATTCCCCCTCTTAATTGTGCAACAGGTACGGCCATCACAGATCAACAGAAAGCTAATTTACTTGCCACTAATATCAAAAATAACTTTGTTGAAAATGACCGAGATAACGATGAATATAGCCAAAATGATGAAATAATCTCCACCACTGTAAATAATTTTCTTTCCACCCCCCCTACCTCCTTCCTTGAACCTGCACTTCCTGATGAAATTATTCACTACATTAAGCATGTTAATCCCAGAAAGGCCCCTGGTAATGACGCCATCACTAACCGCATGTTAAAAAGCTTTCCAATCAAATTAATCCTTATTCCTAACTATTCTCATTAATAAAATTCTAAAATTTCATCACTTTCCAGACAACTGGAAGGAAGCCATTATTTTTCCAATTAGTAAACCCGGCAAAGACCCAAAATTAGCTACTAGTTACAGACCAATTTCTCTCTTATCAACTTTAGGTAAACTAACAGAATCTATTATTCTACACAGAATGAAAACATTCATTAACGATAATAACCTTCTAAATCCCAACCAATATGGTTTTACTAACAAACTCTCTACCCTACATCCGCTATTACAACTAACTGAACGTATCTCGGAAGGTTTCCAGAAAGGAAAAGCACGGAGCTGTATTTCTGGATATCCAGAAAGCCTTCGACCGTGTTTGGATTAATGGACTCACTTTCAAACTAATATCCTATAATCTACCTCCCCCTCTGATTCACCTCATTCACTCATATCTAACCAACCGCTCCTTTAAAATTAGAGTTAAAGAGTCGTTATCTAACTCTCACAATATCTCTGCAGGGTGTCCACAAGGTAGCTTGCTCGGTCCCCTTCTTTTCAATCTATACATAAATGATATTCCCAATTACTCGCTTACTAAAATCAACCTTTACGCCGACGACACTACCATCCACACAACATACAAAAACTTGACAACTATATCCTACGCATTAAACAAACACCTTCTCCTCTTACAAAACTACTATGATAAATGGAAAATCAGCATCAACGTTGAAAAATCTACAGCCATTATTTTCACAAAAAAGCACTCTTTGCCACCACCGCTCATAATGTACAACAAACAGATCCCCTGGTCTCAGGAAGCCAAATATCTCGGAATTATTTTCGATTCTCACCTTACCTGGAAAAATCATATCTCATACGCTCGCGATAAGTTCCGGAAAATCATGTTTAAACTCTACCCCCTAATAGGCCGGAACTCATATTTAAGTATAGAAACAAAGTGCTTCTCTATACAGCCGTTATGCGCTAATTATAGCTTACGCTTGTCCCAAATTTTGGGGGTATGCTGCCAATACAAACATTAATAAACTTGATACCCTGCAAAATTCTCTTTTTCGTATGATCGTCAAAGCTACAAGATATATGCGCAATGACGACATACGCAATGCTATAAAATTCTAGCTTTAGAACTCATATTCAGAATATTGCAATCAACTTTTTAACGCTCTACCTGATACCAATAATTCTAATATGCAAAATTTAATTCCTTACACCCCAATGATAATACTAAAAGGCCAAGAAGAATACTTCTTGACTCTTACAACCCTCCTTAATATCTTTTCTAATGCAATAATTTTTATTGCATCTCAGTCTGCTATTATTTAACTTTCATAATTTTTAGTCAATATTTTTTCTCTCCTTCTTCCCACTGGACAAGCGCCTCCCATGAACTGTATCTCAGCCCCAGGGCAGCCAATCGGAGTCACTTATCACTAGCCCAGCACCCAATCAAAAGCAGTCTCTAAGCTCTCACCAAGTCAAAATTATCACTCAACTTTCAACCCAGATGAAGTACTGAAGCCACGACTCCCGGATTCCATCGCCCAACCAATCGCCGTCATGCCACTAAGCAGAAAGGAAAACCCCACATTCGTCAAGCTCCCCATCATAGACTTATCATGATATGGGATTGAGGACTGTCTTACAGTCCAGATGCCCAAAACACAACGCCCATTCAACGCCCATTAAATATAAAATAACCCATGATTTTTTTTAAAAAAAATACTTTTATTCTTTCTTAAAAAATTCTTATGCACATTTTTTTTCTTTGTATTTTAAATAGTATTTATAGATCATAAATGTAAACCTGTATTACTACATTATGCTGCATTTAGACTGAGATGGCAAGAAATTAAAATCTCAACGAAAGCTATTTTATTATAGTGTGCATTATGCAATGTTATATAATTATTTTAAGAATCTTAATACAAAGTTATTTCTTCTGAAATTTTAAATGAATTTTTTTTAATTAAGTTGTTAAAACGTTCCAAGAAAACTATTTACACTTCATGTTTTTGAATTTTTTGGGGGGCCTCTAAATATTTACTTTTATTTTAAATTATCCGGCTACTTGCTACAACTTTTTTTTTTTTTGAAAAAATTGAGATATGGAGATTTTTTTGTGATTTTTAGATTTATTTAGTATATTTAAAGAAAAAATTATAAAATTGAAAACAAAAAATATATATAATTATTAAAATGGTAAAAAACTGGTGAAAACGTGCAAAAAATTACATAAACGGGGTCCACTGTGTATAAAAGTTTTATGAACAAATTCTCAATTTTTGAATTTTGTTATATTACTTTGTTATTCATGTTTGAAATGACCTTCAGGATAAGAGATATTTTAATTTTTACAAAAACTAGAGCCCTTTATCTTAGTGACTATATGAAATTGCTTAAAAAAACAGTAATTGTTTTCACATAAAAGACTGTAAATTTTGAAATAAATAAGTGATTGATAAATCTGAAAGTCAAAACACTTCTATTGTTATAGGGATCATACACAAAAAATTTCAGCAAATTATTTTAAAAACCTTTCGAGAAATCGTTGTCTCCGTTTGAGTTTTCGAAAAAAACACATTTCGAGTAAATCGCATTTTAAGGTTTGACAGCTTGTGTAAAGTTATGGCATCTGCTTTCACTGAAACACTTGTAATTTTTATTCTAGTGAATGGAAAATAAAAAACTTGGTATCTTTATTAAGCTTATAAGGTGGACTATTAAATGAAATCATAAACAAAATTTGTCAATTTTTGAAAAAAATCGTGATTTTAGGGTAGCCGGATACCTTAAGAGATATTTCAGGTGTTTATAAATAAATTATCAATTCTTTTAAAAGACATTATATACTAATCACATAAAGGTTATTTTTCAACCATGCCGTCTGACTTCAAAGTGCAAATTGTTTTTGACGTTTTCCACGTATTAACTCACAAATGACATTAAAAACTTTTTGGTGCCAATTATTATGAAATTAATTCTTAAAAACCACTAATTGTAAAAATGTAGGCATTTTTGTGACCTATGCGGCAGAAATTCTTTTTTCTGAAAAAATTTTTCTCTTCTTTCTGAGATATTTACTTGAAACGTTAAGAGTAGCTAATCGGTCTTTGGTTGTACTTAACGTTCATTCCAATTGAAAAACATCATACAAGCAGGAGCAGAGAGGATGTCATAATATGTTCATCTTTGAAGCATGGAAAACAACTGACAAAAGAGAAACTATTTTCTCTGTACAACTTTCTACTCTTAAGGTATCCGACTACGTTCTGAATTTTGATTTTGCAAAAGCGTACAATCGAACATTTTTTTGAATATTTAGTGTTTTTTAGATCAGAATGCACGTATAAAATTGTTTTATTGCAATAAAAAATGATTTAAACGCAATATTTTGGCAAAAAATGAATTTAGAATTATTTATTTTCAAAACAAACTCTTTTTATGAAAAATGCTTCTGTAATAATAATATTATGCTTACATATAGCTGAGACTTCTACAGAGAGCCTGAACTAGGATTTAATAAAAAAAAGTCACATTATTTCCAGAATTACTACCAATTGAAATAACTATCGGTGTTTTTTTGTCAAAATTTCCCCACTCTTATGTATTAAAATATGAATAAATCTACTTCTAAGTTAAATATTTCAAACATCCTAGTCCAGACTCTATACAGAGGTCTAAGCTATATATAGGGAAAATATTATTATTACAGAAGAATTTTTCTTAAAAGGAGAATGCTTTGAAAATGGGTCATTCTATGCTCATTTTTAAAGAATGAATAAATAATAATAATAAATAAATAATAAATTTGATATTCGGAATTATAGGTCATACTCTTGATGGTTTAATGTACGATTTTTCCATTTTGAGCTTTTTTGTGCTACACATTATATTTTTATTCTATACTTTTGTTTAAAGCTTACACCATATAATTAAATATCAAACAATAAATTTACAGCCAGCAAAGATTTTCGTTGTAAGTTCTCTTTGTTCTTCATGTTATATGTGTCTGAAGGTATCTTTTTTTTTATCTCATCTCTCTCTTTTTTTTTATGTTAAGGCAAGATATTGAGGACGAAATACACAAATTCCTTTTAAATTACTGGCAAATAATTGGTGCTAATACTAGTGGACTTTTCCAAATCTACACAACAGGGGTGGACAGAACAAAGAAAATATTTATCGACACGCTGAGAAAAAAGAGGAAGAAAATTGGTGATAAATTCACTGTTACTGCAAACCAAGAAGGTTCTATTACAGAAGGATCTGCTCAGGCATCAGAAGATAATGAATCGCAGTCCTCTTAAAATTTGTTTTTGTTTCTTTTTTTCAATCACATGTGGAGCTATTTTAATCAACTTTTATCACTTGCAACATAAATAATAAAAAGAACTATATATAAAACAGTGCTTAGATAGTTCTGGTTCGTTATTTTTATGCAACCCGTAGAATTTCATTACAAATATTAGTTTCAATTTACAAATAACTCCTTCAATTGAATAAATTAATAAAAGCGCCGTTTTATACGATTATAAAAAGTTTCGTAACTTTAAAAATGGGTAGTTTAAAAATATATTAAAAGAAAAATACTTTGGATCTGCCTTACTTTTAAATCAGTGGAAATACATTTATTATGTACTATAACACGATTAAATTAGTAAATTAAATACTCGATATTTTTAATATTTTCTTCTTGCACTGTATCACACCTTAAAAGCTTAATAACGAAATGTTCCCCTCACTCGTATTTTTCAAAAGGATTTGTAATTTTACTGGATATTTTGGACATATTTAATTGTGACTAATTTATCGTCATTACTTTCAATGGTGGGTAGATTAGTATCGGAAATTTTAATTCAAATGCAATGAGAAATGAATATTTTGACAGTACGTCGAACACAGTCACAGCTGGTGTTAAATTTGAACAAGAATGAATGATTGCAAGTGACTGTGTAATGATGAAATAAATATTTTCAACTATAAGGCCTGAGACCTTTAACAAGAGGGTCATGGTAGACTAGTGGTAAAGGTAACGAACTCGTGGCCGACAAGCCATGTGTTCGAGACTTGTACCGTAGAAGACCCGCCGTGTAGGTAGGGAGATGTACGTTAAATCTGTCCAAGTTCAAACGTCCTCCCTTTGGTGCTTTGGGGAAGTTAGGAGAGGGTTGTGACAATTCAGGTATCGTCCTCGTTACTTGACCATGGTTTGAAATTAAGTGGACCATCGCCAAAAGCCCTCGTGTAGCTGAATAGTGCAGCGTTAATATTAACTCCCTCATTCACATGAAATATTAATTTTAAAAAAAAACAACAGAAAAGAGCAACTTTTGTGTAAGCAATTTTTTCCCCACAAAATGAAGTTTTTGATATATTCAGCTACATGAAGGCTTTTGGCGGCAGACCTCGTAATTTTAAACCATGATCAAGTGACTAGGACGACTCCTGAACTAGCACCTCCTCTCCTAACTTCCATACCACACCAAAGGGAGATTCCAACTGAGCTTTGACAGATTTAACGTGCATCACGCCCTTACACGGTGGGTCTTCAGTGGTACTAGGCTCGAACTCAAGACCCGCTGGTTACAGCGGCTACATATTACACGTGAAAAAAGTTCAGCTATAAGCACATAATTGATTGCGTTAAATTGCAGATTAACTGGTTAATTAGAGAAAATAGATGTATAGTTAAGTATGTTTTTTTACAATTATTAAATCAATTGCATAATTACAACAAAACAAAAAAATAGAATACTTGAAAAAATATTTTTTCCTACAATAGAAATAAAGAATATTAACAAAATATGAATCGGAATTTCATAAGAGTTTTAACATTCCAATATTTTTTAAGTAAATTCGCATCGATTGATCACGGAATGACAAAATTTAATACGCAAATTCGTACGAAGTTAATTTTTTTTACAGATTATGGGACTAGAATAAAAAAATGCTCAGAGAATTGGCATTGAGAATAAACAATTTCTTCTTTTAAGTAGCATTTATAGACCTGCCCAAGCACCGCAGAATTGTGCATTATAAAAAAATCCCACTATAGCAGCTAGAAAAATACAAATATTCAAGTTAATGTTTGTACTTAAAAGTATATTTCCAGATTTCACTTCCTTGTCTTCAGCACTGTTTTTAATACTTTGTGAAATTAAATAAGTTAACTATGTATATGAGAGGTAGAACTCCCGGTATATTGAGACTTTCAAAATTTGCTATGATTTAAGTCAAATTTTAGCTAAATAACTTTATTTTAATGTGTTTAAATTGTATTATTATTTCACTAATTCTATTATTCCTTATTTCGAGTCATTAGCATAAAGAATGAACTGAGCTTTAAGGGTCCCGTTGATACACCACCACGAAATCTCGAGCGTAATGTTAATCCTATGGAGTTTCTTTCTCGTATATTCACATCTAGGGTATTGCTTTCAATTGCATGGAATAAAATGCATCTATAAAAAGCGAAAAAAAATTAAATTCTTCCATTATTTCGATTTTTTTAAAAAAATTTCTAAATATTTTTAAGTATTATTTAAAGATCTGAAAATTCAATCTACCCTTTAAAACCCAAAAAAAATATTAAAAATTATCGGATAAAAAAGAAAAACAGGGAAAATTTTTTTTTTTGTGCTCTTTAAAACGCGCATACTTTAAATTTTTAAATTTAAATTTTTTTTTTGGAGTAATTATTAAGAAAACATTGCAAAATTTGGGAAAAGAGGGGAAAGAAATTGGTTTTTCCCGTCTTCTTGGGGAAGGATAATTTGTATGTTTCATTGACGAATAATTTATGACTGTTTGGGGGGTTATGAGCGAAATTAGTTTTCTTAGAAATTTTGGGGTTAAAAAGGATATGTGAAAGGAAAAAAAAAAAAGAAAGAAGGAAATGTATTTTAAGTCCTTCTTTCCCAGGAAAGTTACTGTTTTTAAATAAATATCACGTTGTTTGCATTTTTAAAAAAAAGTAAAATATGCAATGTGAGGGGAACTATCTTTGTTTTTTTTTTTAACTAAAAAATATTTATAAAATTACTCTAAAGAAGTTTTATTAATCACTAAAGTGAGCAGTGGTTTTTTTGGGATAAAAGGATTAGGGGTTTTTTAATACCGAAAAACCGGGTGTATAACCTCATCTATATTTTCAAGCAGCATTTTTTAAATTTTTTAGGAAATTTCGCGTATAACGCGTACCTCCTTTTTTACGAAGAAACTTAAATAGTACGTATATAATGCTTTATGTTTTGAAATGGTTTATTCGAGGTATTATCTTAGGTTTTTGAAAAATTAGGGCTTTTTTTTTTTTTAAATTTAGGTAGTGTATTCAGAACTACAACCCTCTTTAAGTTAAATTTTAAGTATTCAATTTTTTTTAAACAACAGTATCCAATCAATGGGTCAAATTTTTGTGTATTTTTTTTTTTTTTAAAGCTATCATTTTTATGCCCGGGTATAACGTCCCCCCTTAAATTTCGTTTTTATTTTTGGCTAAAAGGGTGTTGGTACTATTTTGTCACCCCGACATTTTTCTTTTTGGCACTATTTTAAAAAAAAATAATAATCGTGATGTTTTATTTGCTTTTGTATTTATAAAGCAAGTTTGTGTTTTCTTTAAAAAAAGGAAAGAAGCAAAAAAGAAAAGAAAAAGAAAATTTTAATGAATAAATATAGAAATCACTGGGAAGTTCTAACATCAAGAGAGTAAGAGAAAATTTCTAAGAGAAAAGGAAAAACCAATGCATTCTTTTGTATGAAATACATTTTATTTTCACCACGGATAATGATAGGACGCACCTGAGTTTTCCTTTCCCCCACTGCCAACAAGACTGAGCCTCACAGATTTAACATCTATAAAAAACCCTACATCAGGGGTTTTTTTATTAGTATTATTGTCATGAAAATTTGTTTGTATTATTGAGAAACTCTAAAGAGGGGTTTCCCAAAATTTTATCAGAAATGATCCCTTACGAAAAATGGTTTTCCTTTTAGTCCCCCATTTTCGTAATATATGATCAATATAAAAAATAGCAAAACAATTGCTTTCAAAAAAATTTTCAAGAATAATTTAACTAAAAAAAATTGTCAGAAAATTGGGGGAAAACGTTTTATAAAATTTTTTTATTTTTATAATTTTTCAAATATAAACAAGATTTCAGAAAAAATAGATTGTAATTGATAATAGTTCCATTTCATTTAAAATAGCAATAGACTTTATGTATTGATACAATTTTATTTTTTAGTATTTGGCCCAAATTGCTTTTCATTTTTCACGTAACTAACGCCAAAATAGAAATATTTATTTTATTAAATAATTTTTTAATTTTACTGAATTAAATGTAATGTTTTTAATTTTTTTTAAAAAACTTGCCTTTTATGCTTTTTTTTAAAAAATTTTGCCGCCTATACTGTATAGTGGTTAGTGCCATGACTGGTCCGTAGGCCTTGGTTTGATTCCCGGGAAGACATGGATGGTTATATAGGCCTTTTTCAAATGATAAGACTCCAAATACCCAACAATAAAAGTCCTCTGAGGTTAGGGGCCCCCCTACCCCAGTTTTATTATAAAAATTTTTTATTTTTTTTTAATTAAAATTAGGTTTGAACTTTTATTTTAATATGATAAAAAAAATAAAAAATAGATGAAAAATTTTGCCAATTTAAAGGGGAGGGAACAAGTTACTGACATTCAACGGGTTTGACGTTAAAATCAAAATTGACAAGTGGCTCCTTATTTCGGGGTTTTAAATTCATGCAGAATGCACAAAAACTTTTTTACACAGCTCTAAAATTTTAATACCAATCAGAACAATGTGTTTCAACGTTGGGGAAACAAAAAAACAGGTGTCAAAAAAAAATTAGACGCAAAATAAAGGGCTGCAAATAATTTGCATAGACTCACTTGCAAATAATTTGCGATTGAATGAAAAATGCAAACATATCCCATTTACTAAGTATAATAAAGGGTAGGTATACCCAAGTTTTTTATTAATGCTGAATTATATTAAAATAATATAATTTTTTTATAAAAAAAATAATACTTTTTTCAATCCATGAAGTACCTATAACAAGTTGATTAAATTTAAATATTGTTTCAGGATATATTTTTTTTAATAATGGAATGGGTCCCCCCAAATTCCTTTTGTGTTTAGGTTCCCCATTCAAACTGTGTTCCACTGAACCCTGGGGGTTTCCAGAGTCAAATAAAAAATTTAAAAAAAAACTTTTAAATATCTATACAAAATGGATTCACGTTCTTTTTTGAAATTTGTATAGTTACAAATTTAAGGGGATCTTATTTTTAAAACTGAAAATTTTATTCATATATAATAACTTCATTTTACAACAACTTTTAAATTTTTATTATAATATAACAGAAGAATATTAAAACACACATTTTATCTTTGTATATATTTACTTCCTATTAGATTGTTCTACTGTTTTTATTACCTTGGGTTCCACGAGATAATTTTATACTCTTCAGCACAATGTCTAGCAAAACTAAATAGTTTTCTAATGGAAAATGCACCTTTTTCCATTTGTAGAAAAAAACACGTAAAATGAAGGAGATGAAAGAACTTATCGGCGTATCAACAAATTTTGGATGCTAAAATCAATTTAAAGAACTGTTCTAAATTTATATTACAAACTCTCTCACGTAAAAAATACACAGTACATCTCACACAGCTATAAATATTTTAATAAATATTCAGAAAATTATAAGTTGCTGAAATATATTTTTTCAATTTTATGGGATACAAAAATAAATTAAACTCAGGATACGTAATGTGATTGCATTTAATCTCAATAGACCTAGACTTCGAAAGTTTGTATGAAAAAAAGATCATTGATTCATTGCATTATTATTATTAAATTATCTATGCTTGTATGGATGAAAAATAATGAAATCAATAATAATTCATTGTTTTTTATTAATTTTTACTCCAATAAATGTTTGTAATAGGTCTAAATCTAATATAAATATATATAATCTTTATGTGCAATCCGTATTATTATAATGCTTTCTCTGAAATGGCTTGCAAGGTCATTTGGACTGGCCATCCCTGTTCTAAGTCAAGATCAGACAGCGTGAATGACACTTGAGAGCACAGCTTTGTATTCATGACATTTTTTGAACTTGGAATCTTGAGTCTTTAGTCCATCACAAACGTGAACGATGGGGGAAGAGAGCAATAAAAGATCGGTCATATAAATGGTGTCACAGACTGTAGAAGTCAAACTGGAACCCCACCAATCGAGAGGAATGCAGAAGCTCTCCTTATCTTTAATTTTGAACAAAAGTAGAAGGGGAAGAGGGGTTTTAGTGTTTCAAACGGTTGAGAACGAACAGAAGCCATCTCTAAACGTGAAAAGTGGAATTTAAAGTGATGTCATTTCTTCACTCATGACAGCCGTGAAGATAATCATCAGAAAGTTGAATAGCGCAAGCTGCAGTAAAATTCTACAAATAGGTATAAGAAAAAAAAAAAATGTTTATTTCCAAAAATCGAGAAAAATAATGGAAAATTTGAAAAAAAGGCATATAATTCATCTTTATGAAGGAACTATTATATCTGACGGCCAAGTAACTAGTATCATTGGCGAGTACTCCACCGTTCCTTTGGACACGTCCAATCCCCCCTCCCAGAAGAGGGCACTTTCATCGTTTTCGAGTTTCATTTTCTGTCTAAGGGCCTCTTAAACACGGGATTAAAACATAGTTCCCCTTCACCCGTCTGTTATTCCAAAATGGAAGTGACTAACAGATGACTCATGGTCAAATGATTGACTTTTTGACATGTCAGAAAGGTCAGTCAGAACTTCTTCCTTTTCTAAAAGTGACGTTCCCCTTCTCCCTCGTTCGTTGACCGGTTTCCCTTTTTATATTATTTTAGGATTGAAAAAGAAGCTAAAAGTCTCCAACAGGCTTTTATGAGCACATATATCACATGCTTGACTTTTGAGGAAACTTGCCTCAGGAAAATATATCAAGAGGGATGATTTGTTTGCTTTTACTTCTCCTTTGTGCGTTTTCCACATTTTTCACCATCAGATTCTAGTTGAAACACATTCTAGAAATTATTCCAGGAATAGCACACCCCATCACTTCCTTTCGTCCACTGTCTCTCAAAGTGTTTTCTAATAAATTATAGTTTCAAAAAACACGCTTTTATGGTTAATCGAACTAAAAAGTAAAAAATAATTCTTAATACACTGCTGGCCACCGTAAATGCAACACCCTGAAGGAAGCATGCAAATGACATGAAATTTACAACATGCATTAGCGGAGGTGAGATATGCAAATGATTAGAATTTCAGCGCAGACACACATCACGCGCGCCTGTGGCGCCACCTCAAAGCGCTATTTAAGGCTTGGAAATTTCAACGATTTCAAGTTCGGCAATTGTGTTTTTCTTGTGCTTTTTTCAAAAAATGATCAGTTATGTCTCGTAAAAAACAGCGATCAGCTTTTGATCAAGTATCCGAGTTCGACAGAGGAAGGATAGTAGCCCACCGAGATTGTGGATTATCTTTCAGGGAAATCGGTAGTCGTGTTGGACGAAACCAAGCAACTGTAATGCGGATATGTGACCGTTGGATGCAGGAGGGTACGACGGACCGAAGTGGTCGATCACATCCACCTCAGAGCACCACTTCACGTGAGGACAGGCAAATTGTGCACATGACAGTGACGGATCGCTCAGTAACATCACGAACCATAGCACAGCATATTGAGTCTGTAACGCATCATTCAGTGTCTGCGCATACCATTCGACGCCGTTTACAGCAGAGTGGTCTGTCCGAAAGACCTCCATTGCTTGGTCTACCCATGACGCAGAACCACAGATGCCGCCGCCGCCAATGGTGCAATGAAAGAAGGATGTGGGCGGCAGAATGGAATGAAGTTGTCTTTACTGACTAGTCACGCATCTGTCTGCAACACCGTGATGGTCGGTTTCAAATCTGGAGACACCGTGGAGAGAGGATGCTGAACAGCTGCGTTATGCCCCGCCACACTGGTCCTGCACCGGGTATTATGGTATGTAGCGGTATTGGATATCACTGGTGCACTCCTCTAGAATGCATTGCCGGTACTTTAAACAGCCAGCGCTACATCTCCGAGGTGTTGCAGCCAGTTGTCCTTCCTTACCTTCAGGGCTTGGCCACAGCCATATTTCAACAGGATAATTCGCAACCACACGTGACACACATTGTCCAAAGGTTCTTCGTCAATCACCAGATTGAATTGCTTTCCTGGCCGGCTCGCTCTCCGGATCTTTCACCGATAGAAAACATGTGGTCCATGGTTGCTCAACGATTGACCCAGATTACACCCCCATCTGCCCCACCAGATCAACTTTGGCAACGTGTGGAAGCAGCTTGGTCTGCTGTACCCCAAGAACACATCCAAAGTCTCTTTGAATCAATGCCGAGACATGTAACAGCGGGGATCTCCAACAATGACGGCTACTCTGGCTACTGACTCTGGCATGAACTACACTTCACAGAAGTCTATAAATTTAATCATTTAATACTTGGTCAAAAACATGTTATCTACAAAATAAATTTTGTTGTGCTATCTCTTGTCTTTCTTGGTGTTGCATTTATGGTGGCCAGCAATGTATAAGAATAAAACCGATAACGAGAAAATTAAGATTAGTCGGTACCCCCTATACCGACAATGTTAAATTGAGCCATTTTAGGAACCTGTTTCTCAGAAACCGTTATATATGAAAACTTCACATTTTGTCTGTATATTAATTAAGTTTTTTTATTTAAATAATGGTAAAATGTTTCAAATATATTGTTTACTTTTTTCAAAAAAATTCATCGTAAAAGTATCGCTTTGAAATTTGTGAAAATTGTCATTTTTTTTACGATAACTGCTTTTCAGCAAAATATTTTGGGAAAATCTCCAAAAAAGTAGCTCCATTACATATAGTTATATATTATTTATGTGCAGTAAAAATTGCAATTACTTTCATTCAGCATTTTCTGTGAAAATGGTACACGCAGTTTGAAAACGATCATTTTGAGAAAATAGCATTTTTAGTGTAAAAAGGCACTTCATCAGAAAAATAATGAATTACAACATGTTTGTGCCCTATTTTATTAAACATTATTATCTTCTTAATTTTTTAAGCATAAAATAGGAAGCAAAAATGTCTTAAAATGTTCAGAAAATACATATATAGTATTTTTCAGTTTTTGTTCAACGAGATTTTTAGCTTTTTTTAAATTTTCAAAAAATTATGTAACAATCTGGGAAGAATTTTTAGCTTGATGCATTACAAATATCAAATTTGACCCTTTTAACATCATAAATAAATGTAAACATGATAAAATATAAAAGTAATGATTTAAAAAATGTGATTTTACGACATTGCGAAAGGTATTATTTGGATTTTTTTAATGCAAACACAATTTCTAAAAGTTTCCCAAAATTTTCTAAACTGTAAAAAAAAGAGATTTCAAAAAGTAAAAAATAAACTGTTTTATTTTTTTTAAACATGAAATTTGTGATTTTTAGCGTATCGCTTCTCGCGACAAAAAAGCATTACGCATTTGAGTTTTAATTAGTTACCTTTTATTATAATATCTTTGTCATGAAACGTAACGTGAATTTTATTTGTTTAACTTTTATTGAACTATGTATCATTGTTGTGTTGAGGTTGTGAGATACGTTGTCATCTCATGCTTAATAAAATAATTTAACGAAGCGGGTGAAATGTTCGAAGAACATTCTAAACCAAAAACATAACATGGTGTCGGGGTTTTTAGCGATTATATGGGGTTTAAAAAAATATCCACGTGGCTATGGAAGCCCCCCACCCCTGCCTACGCAATTTTCGCTGGGAAATGTGAAAAAAAAAATGGCAAAAAAATGGAGGCAAGAACGGAGAATTATCTGCGGCAACAAAAAAAGACGATCGAACGGATAAAGAAAAAAATAGAATCCTGTTAACTTTTTGGGGAGTGAAGGACTTGTATACAACACCTTCAGTTAGAATCAAAAGGGAATTTTTTCGGAAGTTCTTCAAAAGTTTAAAAATATTGCTCACCACGACAGAATGTTGTTTATGAGCGTTAAAATTTTTTTCATGTGTCCAACTGGGGGCCAAGTAATTGAGACATATGTCACCAGCTAAAGCCCCAGCATCCACGGCGAGTTTGAAGAGCAAAAAAAACGGATTGTTTCGAGACCGCATCCTTGGGAATTAAAGACAGTGGGTTACAAGAACGACCCCCGCGAGAAAATAACCCGTTTAAAAAAGCGATTGAAATCGTCCGGGCAGCTGAAGCGGGGGGGAACAAACCCGGGAAATATGAAGCACGATACAGCCATAATAAACTTCGTGAAGGAAAATCAGAGCAAGCCAAAAACCCCAAACAACTGAAAAAAAGTGTGGACGAAACACAAGCCTCGAGGGTCCAGCGTTGGGAAAAATTTGTGAAGGCAAGAAAAAAACCTTTTTTGTTAAATGTTTCCAGAGAAAAAAAAATTCATGAGATGAATTCCAAAAAATGAACTGGTTTAATTGACTTGAATGAAAATGAAACTAAAGGGCAATAAAAAATAACAGACTCTAATTTTAAGAATGTAGAAATGGTAAGTGAAACTATTTGATATAAAAATGTTTCATTAGATGTAAATAATGATGTAAATTTCAAAATGGGTACTGGAGCTGAAGTAAAATTTTTTCCACTTTTTTTTGAGTATGTTTGTTAACGAAACTTAGTAAAAAATAATATATCTCTAACTACATATGGTAATTTTTAATTTAAAGCCAAATGGTTCCCTTTTTAAAATTGCTGTACTGATAAACCAAAAATTTTTTTTGCCTTCAATGTAGTAAATGTAAAACCAAACCAATATTAGTGTTAAGAGGTTGTAAGGAATTAAAACTTATTGAAAGAATTGATGCTATTGAATTTGTATAAGTAAAAATGAATTAATTGAAATATAAAGATGTATTTACTGAGGTAGGGAATTTCCAAATAAACCATATCACAATTTTAAAAAATAAGCTGTACCAGTAATTCACCCACCAAGAGTGTTCCTCTTGGTTTACAGCCAAAATTAAAAAGTACTCTAGATGATTAGAAAAGAAGGAATAGTGTCAAAAATTAATAAGCCAACTGATTTGCAAAGTTTTGTCATTGTGAAAACCCCAAAGGAAATTTAAGATTATGTTTAGACCCTAGAGACTTAACAAAGTAATTAAAAGAGAACATTATATCAAATTCCTTTTTACAGATGATATCATTAGTAGATTAGAGGGCAAGAAAATATTTTCGTTTTAGATTTGAAAGATGGTTTTTGGATGTACCTTTTGATGAAGTTAGCTCTGAAAATTTGTACATTTAATAACCTTTTGAAGATACAAATTTAACAAAATTATTTGGGGTTTCTCACCTGAATATTTCAGAAGAGAAATCAAAAAATTTTGGAGATATTGAGGAGTAGAGATTTATTTTTTATGAATTTTAAAAGGTGTGATGAGGATTCACATGATGCAAATGTGTGTCTAGAGTTCTAAAAAAGCCAAATTTTAAATATAAAGTTTATATAACCAGATAAACTCAATATAGGGGTCTATAAAATATGTAGGTCAAATTATATCTAAATCAGGTATAAAACCTGATCCGGGATCACATAAAAGAATTGGAGATGCCAACACCAAAATAAAAAAACTGAAGTTAGAGATTTTTAAGATGATAAATTTTTTTCAAAAATTTATACCCAATGTATCTAAAGTTACTGCTCCATTAAGAGAAATCATTCATAAAAAATGTAAAATTTTAAATTTGGGGGAAAAAAGAAAAGAATTGTTTTTGTAAACATTAAAGAATTGAGCTAAAGCCCCAATTTTAAAAGTTTTAGGTTGATGTTTAAAGTAATACTAGGCGGGACGATGTGACATTTCTACACGTGATATTTCGGAATTTTTAATCGCGTTTTACGATGTATCAGAAAAAACAAAAAAAAAACGAAATAAGGGCCACCGCTTTCGTACATTTTAAAAAAATAAAATGATTGACCATATAAAAATTATTAATAAGTGAAAAAATTTAAAAAAATGGTACACTTTCAATTTAAAGATAATTTAAAAGAAACAGGTCGAAACATAAAATGAACCTGAAAAAAGAATTAAAAAAAAGGCATTCAAATAAAAAAAATACTATACTTTTTAAAAATTTTTTTATTATGACTGGAAAAAATTTCCTTGCATGCTTGGGGAGAAGGGCTCTTGTCTTGTTATAACGCTTCCACCCAACAAAACTCTTCCGGGGCACACTTAAACCCCCTGAATACACAAAATTTTTTCTGGCTGAACCGAGAGGGGAAAGATTCGTGGGAACCCTTTCCCAGCAATCGGGGGGGATCAGTTCGGTTGGCATAGATAAATATTCATTGAGCTCTTTCAGCTCGGGGAAGGACTTTGTTTTTTTTAATTACTATTTGAACCGAACACATAAAAAAAATTTACCAATCCTTTTTTTGTTTTGTTTTTTTGTCCATTTTTAATATTTTCAAAATTATCAGATTAGATGTCTTCTGTGTTGTAAAATGTTCCTCTTTTTTGCAAAGCAAATTTTTTTTATTTTTCGGGAGACTATGTTTACCCGGGAATCTTGGATCACAAAAGTTGATAACTGTAAATTTGATGACAGGGGATGAGATTCATATTTATTTAGGGACTCTTTTTCTGTTTGATACTTTTAAGTAGCGAACTGTCTTCATCCTTGTTTTGAAGATTTTTTTTTTATTTTCATATAAAAAGGTAGTACAGCTGACGCTGTTGTATATTGCGCCGCCAAGGAACTTGTTATGTCCTCTAATAACTCAGTCGCTGTTTGTGAAGTCTTCTAAGGCTGAAATTTCATTTCCTCAGATCAAATGTTTTTTATTTGGGTATCAAAAAGGGTTTTTGAAAATTTGGGCAGTGATTTTCCAAAAATCGTTTCATAGTTTTAAAGTGCTCCACCATCGAGTAGGACAAGCAGGGGGGAAGTTTTTTTACCCCATTTGTAGTAATTTGGGGCTTTGGAGATCTCTTCATTTCCAACTCATTGCAAATGCATTTTGCAACTTTTCCCGGGGAAAGCTCTTTTAAATATAGGGAATATCCAAAGAGTGATTAACCCCTATGTTTATATTGTGATCAAAACAAGAAATATGAGCCTCTAAATTGAGTTCTTCAATTGATTTTAAGATGTTACGCCCATTGTCAGTAGTGATTGACATTATGTTCTGGACATCAAGCCCCAACATTTAAAATACTCCTCAAAAATTCAGCAATGTTCTTTCCATTGTGATCCACAAAAAGTGCAATGTAGACATTTTATTTCAGTGCCCACCTGATGTGATAAAATGCACTGTAATAGTGATGTATGGTGTATTGGCTGTAAATGTCCAGAGCAGTTGTTGAAATTGATCTTTTTAATTAAAATAGTTCCTGCCAATCTTTTCCCTGACTTCATTATATAGAGTTTTGGAACTGCTGTAGCAGTAAAGGGTTTTTCCAGGTAAGTTATAAGAGGGTTTAAAGGGCCTTCACCATATTTATGAATTCTTTCTATCAACAAGGTTTTATGGCTGCATAGTACAAAAAAAATTTTGTTACTGAGTCAAATACGTTTAGAGGTTGGGCATCCAACCGTTTAAAAATCAGTCATAAACTTTGTCTTTTATGCCTATGATTGTCAACAAAGTTTAATTGATTGATTCAGATGCAGCCATATTTTAATGTGGGGCGGCTCATCAATTGACCCCATCAACAGCAGCCAAAATGGGGAATATTGCACTGTCCCGTGACTATTTACTTTATTAGAAACCGAAAACTTTAATGGATGAGGCCTGAGATGACCAAAAAAATTAGATGTACTTCCATTTTTGCTGAAACTGGGGACCAAAAAGTTTGAAACCGTTTTATCTTTAGAAACGATTTTCCCCCCCTTTTATTGCTTAACCCAAAATGTTCCAAGTCGACTTTTTTACTTCTTCTTTTTAAAAGTTGAGAAAATACTGACATTCTAATGTTCGATGAGCAACTGACATCTTTTTCATTCAAAACTTTTATCATAAATTCCTACAAAAAAAATTAAATTATAATTATTGTATAACAGATGTCACAAGCAAATCAATTTTTCCCATGTTGTTGTAAAATATCCCCTTTTTTTTACCCTGGAAAAAAAAAAAGTCTTAATAATTTGATCATTGGGGTAAATTTTAAATCCGGGTTTCAGACTTTATACCGTATTTTTTTTTTCAATACTTAGAAATTCCGCATTATCGATTCGAGGTTCCATTAACTAAATATCGATTTTTGCGAATTGCCGTTTTATTTTTTTACCCAATAGCACCCATAATCAGAAAAATTGATTTTCCGGCATAGAGTCGATCATGACGATGCCGGATTATCGATGCTGTACTTACTCTGTACCACACTCAATAAATTACTCGGAAGATTATTTTTATGATAAAGTATATCAAAGATAATATTTGTAAAAAAATTGAAGCCTGCGAAAATGTTTAGCTCGGATTATTTATTTATTTAGGCAAACTTAAGAAAAAATTGTGGTTTTAATCCACTTAATTTAAATCAGATATCTAACCACAAAATTATAAAACATTAGCAAAAAAAAATTACATTTGATACCGCCTACGGGCCGAACCGAAAACGAAATTCCTTGATAAATACTTTTTCCATAAAAATAAAGTTATCTAGTTTGTTTTAAATATTAAAATAAAACTCATTTATTGAAAAAAGCACATGTGACAGACGAGATAATTTTCGAAAGAAAAAAAAATTAACTCTAAGAAAACATCTGCCGCAGGATTGATTATTTTGTAATACATTTTTTTCCTTAAACACCTTAATCAAAAACATAAACATTTTTTTTTCAATACGAAATATCATATATATATATATATATATATATATAAAGGTTTTAATCAAAACATAAAAAATGCTTACCTTAATGACAGTAACAGTTGGTGATGTTTGCAAATAAATCAAAATATATTTCCTCTCTGGACTGCAGACTTGTACATCGATCGCTGGTCTGAATTAACTATTCACCACATGCTGATATAAGCAATGCAACACAACACCGAACACAGTGATACACGATGAACGCCAAATCGATTTATTTTTCATCGGTTTGAAGTCGAGCAGTTAAGAACCCTAAATCGAAATGAAGCTCATCTACATTACACCGGGCGCAAAGGTTTGTCTCCAGCATTCCCCACGTGACACCAGAAACGCGATTGATACAAAACTGGTTTTTCCTCCCTCGGTTTTGTCGAACTTACATCGGAATGAAGCTCAGCTCTACATCGAATCTTCGGTGTATGGCTACATCGAAATGGTATTTATGGCTGCACTGGTTTAGAGATGCATCATTTTGGATAGAAATAAAACATCGGTTTTTCGATGTAGTGTTTACACCGGTGTTTACCGATGTATCGATGCATCGTCCAGCCCTAAGTAATACAATGTGATAGTTCAAAAGATGGGCTAGGATCCTGTTTAATCCAAAAAGGTCAACCAGTATCATTTGTCTCACGCAGTTTAACAAACAGTGAGAAAAATTATGCACAGATTGAGAAAGAATTATTGGCAATTGTTTTCTCATTTGAGAAATACCATAATTTTGTATATGGACGTAAAGTTGTTGTACAGAGTGACCATAAGCCCTTAATGGCAATTGTTAAGAAACCTATGCATAAAATATCTTCTAGAATGCAAAGAATGATTTTAAAATTATTAAAGTATGATTTTGAAATAAATTATGTACCAGGTAATCAAATGTTTCTCGCTGATACTTTATCACGAGCATTTCCTGTTAGTGAAACTGTAAGGGATGATCCTGAAATGCTAAATATTGTGCATACTATTTCAAAACATTTACCCATGAGTGAAAAGAGACGTGTACAATTTAAAAAAGAAACTGAATTAGATCCAGAATTACAAATAGTTGTTAAATATATCAAAGAGGGTTGGCCTAAATCTTACAAAAATGTAGACAATAGTGTAAAAACATATTATAAAATTAAAAATAACATTTATATTCAAGAAGGGTTGTTATTTAGCAATGAAAAACTAATTGTACCTTATAGTTTGAGAAAAGATATGCTGCAACTAATTCATGAGGCTCACTGTGGGATAGAGATATGCAAGAAAAGAGCTAGAGAAATAATGTGTTGGCCAGGGATGAACTCTGACATAGAAACATTAGTATCACAATATGTAATATATAAAAATTTAAAAAAGCTAATAGTAAAGAGCCATTAAAACCTCATACAGTTCCCTATAGACCCTTTGAAAAGATAGGAATAGATATAATGGATTTGGGTAATACAAGTTATCTAGTTGTAATAGACTACTATTCAAAATGGATTGAAATTGCTGACCTTGTAAATAAGAGTGCAGATGAGGTAATAATTAAACTTAAAAAACAATTTTCTCTAGATTTGGTGTTCCAAATATTGTAGTATCAGATAATATACCATTTAATAGTTATATTTATAAAAAGTTTGCAAATGATTGGGATTTTAATTACGCATTCATTAGTCTTCATTACTCCCCAAGTAATGGAATGGTTGAAAAAGCAGTGGGAATTTGTAAAAGCATTATGAAAAAGGCAAGGGAAGATAGACGAGATTGTTTAGTAGGTTTAATGGAGTATAGAAACACCCCAATATCAGGTTTTGACCTATCTCCAGCTCAAATGATGTTTAATCGTAGATTAAAAACAAAATTACCAATCTCGAATAAATTGTTAAATGCTGAATTATTTAATAATATTCGAGAAAAGTAAATAAAAAGGCAAAATGTTCAAAAGATACATTATGATAAAACTGCTCATCTATTACCTGAACTTGAGCCAGAAGATAATGTCAGAATACTAAATTTTAAAAACAAAACTTGGGAACCGGCTAAAATAGTTTCAAAGCATAAATTACATCCTAGGTCATATTTTGTTAAAAATCAGTCTGGCAATATTTTAAGACGTAATAGAAAACATATAAGAAAATCAAACACACCTTTTAATATAGAAACAGATCCTAATGGCATAAGTACTTTCAATTCTGATTCAGAAGTAATTGTAAATCCTCAAAATATACAGAACTGTAAAGAGTCAGATTGTAATGTACAAAGAAGAAGTAACCGTGTTTGTAAACCACCATCTTATTTCAATGACTATGTTATGTGATTAATAACTTAAAGGGGGGATGTCATGATAACTGTAACTGTGAATGTGTACTTGTGTTAACTGTGTATTGTAACTATATATCATTGCTTGTGTTGTTGCTGTTGTGAGATGACGTTGTCATCTCATGCTTAATAAAATAATTTAACGAAGCTTCTGGTGCAAATGTTCTGAAGAACATTCTGAATCCAACAAACATAACACCTTTGAATATTAAAGCTAAAAAACTTGTCTGAACAATAAATAAATATTAATATTTACAATGAATGGAAATATTTAAAATAAATTGTTCAGTTTTCTGAAAAACATGTAACATAAAAATATCACTATGAATTTTTTAAAAAATTGACATTTTTTGTCACGATATATGGATTTCAATCAAATATTTTGGGAAAATCCCCCAAAAAAACTCACATGAATATATTTAGTTACATATCAGTAACATGAGGAATAAAATTTCATATTCAAACATACATTATTTTCTGAGAAAAAGATGTATTCAGTAATAAAAACATCATTTTTGAGAAAATTTAATTTTTACTATAAGGTGTGACTTCATCAGAAAAATAATGAATTACAACATGTATTTGTAACATTTTATTAAACATTAGCATCTTTGCAATTTATTTTACATAAAATAGTAAACAAAAAAGTCTTAAATTGCCTGAATAGCACTTTTCAGTTTTTTTTAACGAGATAATTTCCAGTATTACATCAATTTTCTCAAATCTGTATCAATTTTTGCAGAATTAGTAGCTTTCATGCTTTATAGATATCAAATTTGAACATAAATATAATGTGAAAATGTATCAATATGGTTTTGATATAAATTTGAGATGGTATTAAAAATACCTGATTATACAACATTTTGAAACTTTTCACTAGGTTTTTGTAAAGTTATCATTAGGTTTTGTAGTTGCAGACAGTTCTAAGTTTTAAACTTCAAAAAGTACCCTAAACTAGACAAATGATTTCTAAAACAGCCAAAATAAAGCTGTTTTTATGTTTCTAAACATGAATATGTATTTTTATGTATGTAACAAGCTTCTCGCAAAGACATCAAACATCACATTTGATGTGTCATCTCATACTTTTTTCTCAGAAACTATTAAATATAAATACTCAAATTTTTATTGTATATCAAAAAATTAGACGTTTATATTTATACTGAAGTAAACATTTTTTAAATATATTTATTGGTTTTTTCAAAGACAAACTGTTAGTTCACCGAGCATTAATATTATGAATTTATTGAAAATTGTTATTTTTTGTTATATCTGCATTCTATTTGGATGTTTTAACAATATTTCAAAAATGTCACTTCAATATACACAATTGCATTTAAGAAAGATAGAGTACATGCATACATACAGTAAATTTACGCATTTTTACAGATATAAATTTTAGAAAACAGAAATTTTTATAAATAAATCTTACCTTATCAAAAAAAAAAAAATGTAGCCTATAATTTATTTTCACAGTAATGAAGGATAAGATTCTTGGTTCCCCTTCAATTTCCATTGATTAAATGGATGGTATGAAATGTCTTTTACTATTGTGTAGATGAAAAGCAAGTGTCTTACATATGCAATATTTTAACAACTATTGCCTGTTCAGTATCTATATTGGTTGCAATAAGTGCATTTTAATTTCTGCCATATATCTAATTTTTAAGCTATTGAAATAATTTTATAACAATCATTTTTTTTCATAAAGCACGTTTTAAATCTTTACAAACATGTTATTAAGTATTTAAAAGAATAAAAATTTCGTAAGGAGAAATAATACACAACAAAAAAATTCTAATTACACAACAAAATATTTTCATCATATTTACAAACTTGGCTCCAAAAGAACATAAGTAAACTAACAGCTAAACTTGCAATTAAGTTTCCTTTAATCTGCAGTTAATTGTGTATGATTAAGGTCGACGCCCATATTTTCAATAACTACCTTTATCCAACAGATGGCGTTGTTTGCAACTCGGATGACGTCAAAGAGATAAAGTTTGTAAAAAGATAACCCGTCGTTACTATAGCAACGGGGTGTGGTTAAGAAGTGATTGCCAGATATAGTCGGTTTCAGAACGCATGCGCAGTTGCAGTAAAATAAACAAACTATTCAAAACCATAATCAATGGGGTGCAGTGTTGGTTGAATGGGGGGAAAGAAAGTTTTGTAAGTGCTGTCTTTTATAATTGCTGCGGAAATGGATGAGCAATCATTTTTTTTTTTTAAATCCGTGCAAATATTTTGGGATATCCACAAGTGAATGAACAAGTACGTTTACATTTTCTTGAGAATCATAAACATTGCCCATAGGGTTAAGAATAAAGATGGAATTTAAAAAAGAGTTTTAATTTTTGGTGGAAGGATTTGATAGACCTCCATTTTTATTTTTGTACAGATATCTTTTTTATTTGTATTAGCGTATTTAATTCAATTTTTTTTGTTTGATAGATATGTAATAAATTTCTTTCTGCTCATATCTTGGATACAAATTGTATTTGAAATTGCTGTGTAAGAATACTCATCAGGAAATAATCATTTTCAATTTGAGTCTTTCACAAGAAAATGTTACTTTTCCAAGAAAATAACCTAGAGCAATTTTTTCACAAATAGTTTGTATAATTCTGTTTTCAAACACATCTATTTCTTGTTTTACAAATTAATGTTATTATTTCCAATACGTATGAAAATATAACAAAAATTTCACTAAATTACAGTCGTTGCTAAACCTGAAAAAAAGTTCGTTATTTGGAAAATTTCGTGAAATGATTTATCTTTCACAATATAGTTTAAAAACTACTTAAAACAAAATTTAAATTCACATAACTATACATTTTTATAAAATTAATTGTTCACATACCTTTTTTGCAAGTTAATATCTATTTATTTTACATATCTTACCTATCAAAAAGAATTCGGCTAGGAAAGCAGGGGAAAAAAACAGCTTTGTCAAGAAATACTCAGTGTATATATATATATATATATATATATATTTCCAACTTTAAAAAAGTACTTTTGTATTATGATTAACGCGAATTTTAATAACATTTTCCAATTTTAAGCTTACAAGTAATTTTAAACATGCATATTTTATGACCAGTAATTTTAAGAGAATGCGTGTCCTTCAATTTAACTACTGGTGAAGTCTATTAATTTTGTTTTGAGTTTTTTCGTTTTTTAAAAAAATGTTTTTCTCTTTTCTCGCATCTTTGCGGCACGAAATACCCCATCGGGCATTTTTTTTTCACACAATTCAAGTCCCCAACTTTCAAAATGATTTTACTTGCTCAATTACATCACATTTAGTCCAGAAATATTTAAAAAACAGAGAGAAAAAATGCGGTATTCTTATATGATGATCTTTAATTTTTTTAATTTTTTAAAATTTATTAGTCAATACTGTTTTTGAGTCCGGAAGATACCCACAGGCATTTTTCATCGAAGATTCATCCAGTCATGATACTTGACTCATTTGGACATGTAGGAGTTTCAAAACTAAAAAATCATGTCTTCATGTTATCCTATGTGTCTACCCTCTGAATTGAGCTTCTGTCTTGATTCTTGAGATCCGAAATATTTTCTTTTGCATGCGCGAGATTACACAACTGTCCTCCACTCAACCCTCAGGCTTTTCTCCCATTTAACTGGAGGTCACTAATACTGTTCCCATGTACACCCTGCGGATCTGATTGCCCCAAATGAGCTCTTTTCAAATGAATTTTATCCATGCCGATTCTCTATTGGCCCCTTCAGCGCTTAAACAATTTTGGTTTTAACTCGATAATCTGAGGATTTGACCTGTAGGTTCGGAAGTACCGCTGGACTCGACTTCTCCAGGTGCTCTCCCTCGACAGCATTTTGCTAATGCAAATCCTGACCAGCACATTTCACGTTTTAAAACAGTTCAGGGTTTGAAAATAACTTCATCATGGAAGTGGCATTGAAGGGACGTTATTTTAAAATATTGGCAAAATGCTGCTAATGCGAGAATACCTGAGTCAATTGTACTTCCGAACCATTCAGGTCAAAAACCTCGGAGTTATCGGGAATTTAAAAAAATTTAAAATTGTTTAAAAACGTGAAATGGGGGGAAGGAATGGGGCTATTGGGATAAAATTACATATTTGAAGAGCTCATAGGGAGAACAATCGAATCCAGCCGGTGCGGTCAACCAAGGTAGCATAGGATTCGAGTTATTAATGGGGAAGCTCTGAAGGGGGGAGAGCACCGGAGAGGGCCAATTCCACGTAAAGCTTGCGCATGCATGAAAATATGGTGGACTTCCAAAAATCAAGTCCCAAGCTCAATTCTAGATTCACACCCATAGGATTGACATAGGAGCATGATATTTTAGTGCTTAAGCCCTCCCCATGCCTACACAATGGGAGTCAAGTATATGACTGGATGGGTCTCGATGAGTAGAACAATTGGTTCAAATCTTATGTCCGAGACTCAAACAGAAGCCAAGATATAACTTATTTAAATAAATTTTAAAAGTTTAAAACAATTAAAAAAACTATATAAGGAATACCCCTATGAGCATTAAATTATAATAACTGGAAGATCAGTTAGAGAGGGATCGAATGAGCCAGGTCCGAATGGACTGTGATGCTCGAGTGTCGAATTGGCCAAAAAGCTGTAGAGAGGGTGGGAATGCACCGGGGGGATGCGTCACAGCAGATCCTAACCATAACAAAAGTTATTGCGATCCCCCAAATATCAGTCCCCTAGCACCAAAAAAGTGGCATATTTTTTCATTTCACTAAAACAATTCGGGGATTTAACTAATTCACTTACTTAAAACAGGGAGAAGACATCAAAGAGACATTATTGTAACATCTTGCGTGAATTGATCATCTCCTTTAGGGATTTGACGAAAGCCCTAATTTCATCGTTTCCCTGCGACATATATATATATATATACAATCTATAAGCTATTAGAGCATCTAAGAATAACTTGAATAACAATTAACTCTGAATAATTTAGATATACAAAATTTTAATCTGAAAGGGTAAACAAAAACTTTTGCACATAAGGTTTCAGGTATATTATTATAGAAAAAACAATTTTTAGAATAAATTAGAAAAATAATGAGGGAAAAAAGTAATCACATCAGCTCTCTGTCATTAATAAAAAAATAAGTTTTATTATTCTGAAGTTCAGAATATAATATTAAGTAAAACAATTTTTTATTTTTGGTGTTACTAAAATTTATATAGTAATATATTAGAGTGTATGAAAATCCATCGTACGTTATTATATTTTATTATTGAAATACTATGAAGAGCCAATTTCATAAGAAATCAAGAAAATATTCTTCCTTGTACTAGAAATATCGCTTTTTATATTGAAAATTATTTTTATTGCAAATATAAAAAAAATTTCCTTACAACTATCATAAAACAACACGCATTGTTTTTGAAATACAAATATTAAGCGATCTTTAGTCATAGCACATTCCAGTAATTCAAAATCCTTGGTCAAAGCTCGAAAGAGCTACCCTATCTGGTCATCCTTCCCCCCAAAGACTATTTTTAGAAAGTAACGGGGAGAACCCGTATGCAATGACGTAGTCTCAAGGTCCAGGGTTACCTTATATTCTTTTTACTTTGCGATCCCACCCTCTTTTTTATGAAAAAGCAGAATTAGTGTTTCTGAAATGATTAGAGTCATTATTCGTGTAGCAAAATATTCTTTTTCATAAAATATAGTATTATTAATGTGTATTTAAGCAGTTTAGGCGGTAATTTTATTCTAAAGTAACGGTTTAAAAACTTTGTACGTAGATTGCATACACATGGCGCCATCTGTAGCCATTATATTAAAGCTTGCCAAACATGGCGTCAGAAAATTCTAGAAGCAAGGATATATGTATTTTTCGCAGTTTTAACATTTTCTAGACAATAAATGACATTTCTACATTTCATGTTGAATTTATATGAGTAATTTACGTTCTCAGCAAAAGTTTTACACCTACATAACGTGATTTCATTGTGCTAAAGTGTTATTACGTTTTCAGTACATGTGGAAGTCCCCTTAAATGAAATTTTGTGGAGGCTTTGCAAGATCTCAGATTTAAAAAGTCAATATTTACACTTAATCTGTCAACGTGGGCGTGGCCTGTGGCTGTTGGTTATTTTTTAAAAGCCATTTTAAAATACTTCTAATTCAGATAACGGCATATATGTTATATCACCGGAAAGGTAATGATTTGGAGATTTCAGAAATATCAAAAACTCAAAATCGATTTTCAAAAAGTTTTTTCCCTACTGACTATTCTTAAGCCTTACAAATCGGTTAGTACACATGCTGTACCAGAAATTATTTTGTCACTTAATTCGGCTTGGTACGACGTCTGTACAAAACTATCTAAAGACAGTTCTTTCCCCCTTTTACAACTTTCCCTGGCCCTTTTTACAATTCTACTTCTATTGTCCGTAATTGGGTAGGGCTATTTTTCGCCAACACGGTGCGCATTCCTTATAATTTTGGCAACGCTTAGGAACAGCAAGTTTCTATTTAAAAAAAATACTTTATTCGTAGATTTTATGCTGTGTGGGAACAACAATTTTTTTCTCTTGCTTTATCTTCGATTTTTTAAAATGTCCCGAAAAAGATCAGAGTAAATGAATAAAATAGTACAATTTCAATAAAATGAAAATAAAAAATAAAAAAATGTGTGTGTTAGTTAGAAAAGTAAAATGTTCATTAATTATGTTCTACTTATTGTTCTTAAAGTTTTTACTTCTCTTAGATATTTCGTGGAAAAATTTTGAAAACATGAGGTGTTACTTTTTATTACAGTTCTTCAAAGGTGCAGTTAAATATGTAATAATAAGTGCATAAATAAAGTGCGCACACTAATCCATACCACTACACACCTATTTATATGTATATATACATATATAAAAGCATTTGAAATAATTATTACGAGTTTAGGACTGAACAATATAGCGTACTCTCAAAGAGTGTTGTCATGAGATTACCGAAGATATTGATTTAATAATATTTTAACGTACTTGCTTCTAGAAAATATTTTAAATAATTTAATATTTTAATAAGTATCATAATATTTATTTATAGTTATCATTTTCTTTTGTTAATTGTTTTGTTTGAAAATATTAATTTACGCATTACTCGAATTAAGTTAAATTAAACTTTTTACTATTAAAACTAAAAGTTTATTCATTATACTCATAGGAACATGAAAACATTTCACCAAATTAGGAGCAATTTTTAAAAAATTCTAAACATTTTAAAACACATATTTATTATATAATGCCTTATTAATACTTTCATGACATTTTTCTTATACTGAAGGGATAATAGCCTATATCGCTCCGGATCCTTCACTAATCTGTGTCACATTTAAGAAATAGATGCAATAAAATCTTGTTTCAGAATAAGTTATTTTTAGTAATTTTTGTAGAATACATGATTTCTTGTAAACATACTAATCATATATATATACTACTTTCTTAATACTTCTGAAGTGCTGTACATTAAATTCAAGAAAACATATTTTTTTAACTTTAGAACTGACTTCAAAATAGACACGTGCGCATATTTAAAAATTCACAATACTCGTAAAATAAAAATAAGCATTTGAAAGTTTACAGGTCTTTCAATTAAAAAGGGGAACCGTGAATTCAGAAAATTATTGTAAAATGATATGGCGCCAAGTATTGGAATCTTTGTTACTCGGGAATGAATACTGACTAAAAATCTCAGCAACCCTTGCTATCTCCACTTTGTAACGAGAAAAATGTAACAATACCACATTGGCTTACTATGTTCCTAATGGGAGAAAGAAAATTTTTCATGAATTTTAAAAGCACCGTGTGCAAGGGATATTTTGAGTTAAAATCAGTCGAGTTCTAAAGGTTAAATTCGTTTCCAGATACGTTTAACTGTTTGAAGAAGCATGTTCATACTATTTCAACTGTATTTTCATCGACCTATGCCTAAGAGTCATTATTTTTATGTATGAATAACATTAAAGACTGACTTAGAAATTATTTGGCAGATGACTCCAATTCAGCAAGCATTCTGCTAAAAAATAACATCTTACCCAATCTTAATATAATTTATATGTCATCTAATCTGCAACAGCATAAATCACACTAGTGTTACTTTATATAATTTGAAATACACGTTTAACTAAGACATTTACTACCATAAAATACAAAACGTACTTTTCTGTAGTAAATAAAGAACCTTGTGTGTTGTTAGAATATAGTTTTATTATTTTAACAATAATCACAAGTCAAAATTATTTGAGGGAACGTCTATACCTCACTAAGTATTTCTTTAGAAAAAAATGGCACGTTGATCCATAAAGGTTCGCCACCCCTGGCCTATATGGTGCCGAAATAAAAAGTGATACCAGATCTTGGAGAGTGAACTAAGTTTGCAAAGGTAAGAAATAACAATATGCAGCCCCATTGGGGAAAAAAATATGTTACAATGGATAACATTAGAAAAGGGAATAAACCACGGAAAAACATTAGAATTAGACGAAGAAAACGAAAGTCGAATTCTTGAATCTGAAAAACATTGGTACAATTTGTTTCAGAGATTAATTGATAACATAAATTTTTTAGCCTCTTATAATCTGGTGTTTAATGTGTTCACAGAGAATCTCTCAAAACAGAGGAAGACACTAATAATTGTGGAAACTTTATAGACTTTCTTAAATTGATATCTAAATATTACGGGAACGGGACCACAAATATCATTAATAATAAACAACTTACATATCATTATCTAAGTCACAATATTCAAAATGAATTGATCACAATCAAGTCAAACATAGTTACCAGTGAAAAGATTGGTAGGATAAAAGAGGCAAAATATTATTCTTTTTACGCGATTGAACTAGAGGTCATCTTAAGATATTGTAATACACCAATGGGAAGTATTTAAAAGGAAAAACTTTATCAGATATTTTGCTGTCACTGAAACGACTGGAGAATATTTTACCAATGCAATATTGGGAGAGTTAGAAATTCAGAACTATCGTGGACAAGGATATGATCATGGTGCAAATATGGTAGGCATAAATAGTAGAGTTAAAATTCTAATATTAAAAATAAAAATTTCCCAGGGCGTTTTTCACACCTTGCGGTTGTCATAGCTGGAAACTGTTATTGCTAGACGCAGCTAATTCGTCAGTGGCAACAAAAACATTTTTTGGTTTTATTCAGAATATTTTTTTTGTTGCTATTTGCAAACGCTGGAAAATTATCAAAGCTTACTAATTATTAAAGCTTACTATTAAACCTTCATCACACACAAGGTGGGAAAGCAGAATCCAGGTGATGAGGGCCATATTATTACAATTTAAAGATGTTAAATGCATAGAATGCTTTAAAAAAACCAAACAAAATCCAACACACTCAGTGATTACTATTCCGTTTTAAATGAAATGTTCAGTTTGAAATTTTTATCGTATCATTATATGTATGGTATGAATTATTAACGTGTGTCAATACCATAAGCAAATTATGGCAATCTGCACAAGCCCATTTATACTTTAATCATTTGCGTACATTTTGTAGCTGGATCAAAGAGGAAAAAGCTGGATTCGAAGAATGCTAGTCTGACGCTCGTAAGTTTATTGAGAAAATCAGTTATGATTTGCCAAAAGATTTTAAAAATAAAAGCGTAGGCAAAAAGAAAAGAATGTTTGATTATGAAGGCTGCGATCAACCTATAGAGTCTGTCAGAAACAGTATGAAACAGACCTTTTTAACCTTTAGAACTCGGCATTAGCTGAGGCAAAATTTCCCTTCCCTTTCGGATCTGAGAAGGAAATTTCTTTCCCCTACTGGAATTTCTGGTTGACCACTTTCGCCTCATGTGGTATTGTTAAAAGTTTCACTTTACAACACAGGGAAGAGAGAAGGGTTGCCGAATTTTAGACAGGAATCTTTCAGGAGTAAGGAAAGTTGCAATATTTGGCATATTATTATATCAAAGTAGTTTTTTTTTAAATTCATGGTACCCATTTTGAATTGAATGAACGACTTGCAAACTTTCAACTGCATATTTTTGTTGTTTTTTCCTGTCTTTTTTAAGTAAATTCTGAAATTAAAATAGATATTTCCTAGAGTTTGATGCATAGCATTTCAGAAGTACTATGAGAGTAGAATTTATATGAACTGTTGAACAGTAATCATCACACATAAATAAAATGGTTATATTTATTACTTTTATTTCGTTCAATCACAATGTTTTCAGACTTTACTGTTTGCTTAAAATGATTTACTGTGAAACAAGGTTTCTACTGTATTCATTGCTTTAGTATGAGATAATTATTATAGAAAGTTTAAAAAAAGGGGCCTTACATAATAATCATTTGTATCGAAAAATAATTTTAAAGTTTTTAAAACTTTTTTGTTCTCAATTTTGCAAAATATTTTCATGTTCCATAAAAAGGTAAATAATCATTTAGCTTTAAATACTAAGATATCATTAGAGTAGTGTATTACGTAAATTCTTTTAAAAAGTTGACAATCATATATTACTAAAATATATGTGCTCCAGAAAAACGTTAAAATATTATTTAAATACGCCAAATATTTAATTCATAGCTTCTATAATCAAAGCTTCATGACAACACCCTCTGAGAGTACGATAGTTCAATTATAAACTCGCAATAACATCGATGTTTGAAATTATATATATATATATATATATATATATATATATATATATATATGACATGATTTTTGGAGTCAGAAGCAGACTTAGTTTTAAAAAGGTCTTTATTCTAGAATGAGTACATCTCTTCTGACGCAAGAGGCAGAGAGAGAGAAATAAACGCCACCGAAAATCTTAAGTGGGTTAAACACTTAAAACACCGATCGCGGCATTCATGAGTGCTCTTGAAAGTTAATGCTGACATATAGGACTATTAAATATAACGATCTGGAATTAGACATTTATTGGCTAGGCCATATGTTCGGAAGAAATAAAGGGGTGATTTTTTGATACTTGAAAAGGTGGGGAAAAAAATTTTAAAAGGGATATGGATGGGGAATTTTAAATTTTTTAATCAAATTTAATTATCCTTACAAACAAAAAAAAAAAAAATATATATATATATATATATATATATATATATATATATATATATATATATATATATATAAAAATTTTAAAAAATAGGTAAGTAGGTGTCATGTAGTAGCAATTTGTAGAACCAACAAAAAAATTATTTAAGATTACGTGTACACATTCTAACTTCAGTAAAATTATATATATTGTGCTTATATATTCAACTACAATAATGAAAATCAGTTATAAAAATATCCCCCCCACGTTTTAAAAATCATTACAAAATTTCCCAACAGAAGGAAAATTTTAAGAAAATGAGTAAAAATTATTATACTAAACATTTTATTTCACTCAAAAAAAAACAGCTTCATTTTAAGTCCAATAATTAAACCATGTAATAAAAAATAACTTAACAATTTTTTTAAAATTGTTCGACGAAATATGAAAAAACTTTAAGAACAATATGTAGGGCTTTTTTTCTAAACATTTTACTTTTCTAATTAACCCCCTTTTTAGTGCACGAAAAAAATAATAATTGTACTCCAAATATTTTGTGATCAATTAGATTTGAGTTTTTAATAATATCGCGTATTCTAAAGAAATATAAAGGCTACTGGGAATGGACTACAGAACTCTGACCCTCTGACCAAACTTCCCCACCACTCCAACATGAGGACTTCGAAACTCGACAGATTTAACAATCGGTTTTATGAAAAAAAATGAATTAATTTGTTTTAATTTTATTTTACATTATTTTTTTTGTTTCTAAGAGAAACATATCTTAAATCAAAAGTTTTTATAAGTAATGTTTTTGAAATATCTGTTTGTGTGAAAGTGAGTTCTACTTTTTGAAATTTTTGGCTCTTAAAAGAGCCTTTTTTTATTTTTATAAAAAAAATGTATGTTTTAATATGTTGAATTCAGATCTTTTGTTTTTTTATTGGTTTATGTGTTAAGACGTTTTTAAATAAATTGTGTGATAATCTTCGAAGTCAATACAAAGAGCCATATTGCATTCCTTACAGATAATAGTTGTTCTTTTTTGTATATTTTTTTCGCACTATGAAAACCCCTTTGTCTTTTTTTTTTCGTCAAAAGGTCAAAAAGAAAATGTATTATCATTTGTCTTAAATTTTTTTTTGTTGAAGGTTCAATTCTTATGATTTATTTTTCCTATTAGAGATTTAATTAGATTCATTCTAAATTTTTTAAAACTAAATTTTCATTAATTTGGGCATGATTTAAATATTAGAAAAGCATTCAGAACAGCAATATCGTTGAGACTAAAGAATAACTTTTGTCCCTTTTTTGCGTCTAGCAAAAGAATAGGTGGATGCAATGCGGTTCCCAAATCAACATATCCCATATGCCTGTAGTAATCGCCACAACTTTTGGCGGTAGTTGTTAATTTTTCTTTTCGCATACAGAAACGTCACCGTCAATTTTTTTTTAAAAACTTTTTTTGTTCTTCAATGAAAACCTTTCGGGGGTTGTGCATATTGGGCGCTTATATACCCGCCTCTTATCTTTCCAACACAATGCGCATTCCATCCCAAAATTTCACGGCAAGATCACCTTGTCTCATTTTACAAGGAGCCAAATTCTTTGGAAAATGTTTTCTGTTAGATCACACAGTTCCATGGAAGTTAATGCTTTTTTCTTTTAAAAGGTCTTGAAAAAGAAATTATCCAAGAAGACTTAATGTCCTTTACCTTTTATACAATCTGCCATTGTATATACAACATTATAGGAAGCAGATGTTGAAAGGTTTTCTTTTTTATTTTTACCCAGATATACTCTTATATAATAAGTAAAGCCTGTAGCATCCGCAATTTTATACATTTTCAAACCCCAATGTTTGCGTTTTTTGGAATGTATATTGTTTGAAGAACACTCTTCCTTTAAATTTAAATATAACTTCATCGAGAGAAGGATAAATTTTTTGTGGGATCATACACACACTTCTTTAAATATTCTGTTACAAGAATCAAAAATTTTTTGTATTTTCCAAAACTGTCGGGGGAGAACCTCTACTTTCTTTTAAACAAATCAAAAAAGTGAAAAATTTTTAAAATCTTAGGCGATCTCTAAAAATGGAGTTTCTATCATATTAAAAAATTCCAATAATCCTGTATAGATCTTTTCGTGTAAAATTTTTGGGGAACATACCACCCTGGATAGCTATGTCTAGTGGGATCCGGTGTAGAGGTGTGGGATTATCTAAAGATGAGACATTTGTGATTCTCATAATTTTTATTAAGAATAACTTAAATTATTTAAACTAAATAACAACTTTTTTTAAGTGAGAAAAAGCCACAAATTAAACTGAATATTCAAGTCAGATCGCACAACAGATCACTTATCTTTTTTATATTTAATTATCTGCCTAATCTAATTTCCCTAAAAAAATATTCCCTTTTTATAGAATCACCTTCCTTCCTTGGTTGAAGACACTTATTATGTTATTTGTGGTGAGAATACCAGGCCTTATTAACCCTTCTTATAATTAATATTATTAATGACGATGAGCGTATCCTTCTTCCGGGGAGGTCGTCTAAATTGTTCCGAACAGTTCCACACTAAGATATTCTAGGTTCCCCTTTATCTCCCAAAACCCCTCATCCTTTTAAAGTTTTCCCATTTAAATATTCGTCCTGCTTTTTTGGTATTGGGTTGGAAAATTTTTGCCAAATCGGGGCCCGTAAAAAGAACTTAGGAGTTATGTTAGAAGAAGAACGCGAGAGACGTCCAACCCCCCAAGAAAAAAACGTGATTTATTTAAGGGTTCTCAATCCCCCCAAAAAATTCGTGCCAAAATTTTTTTTTTGAATCTCTTCGCTTTCTAAGTTTTATTTAAATTTTAATTTTGAATCCTCATTTTAACTTCTAAAAATTTCCAATATTTTCTTGATTTTTAATTTTCAATTCATCATAGAATTAAATTTAATATTCAACTTAATTTTAAATTTAAAACTCGTGACAATAATTTTATTCCATTAACTAGGCCAACATTAATAATTGCGTTTTAATTATGGTCAATTCTCCTTTTACATATATACTTTAAAGTAACTTATGTTTATACACTTAAATTTTCTACTTGATTTTTCCTGGGTGCGCAGACCCAAACTCTGCATCTGTAGCATCATTTCATATGGAGCTGGAATTTCTGCTCCACTGTTTCCGTGTTGGGGTTTACATATCATCTTTGACTATTTTCGGGGTCTGTCACCTTGAAATAAAACTCTTGAGTTTTTTTTCCAAACTATGTTACATAATACCAATAAGTTTCCCCAATTTTTATGCATTATATATTTTTTGTAAATCACCAAAATTTCTTTTTTCCCACCCCGCATCTGGTTCCCAAAACCCCAATGAGCCGCACAGCCCTTTAAATATTATTGTTATGCCTGACTACCCGGGCCCTGAACCGGGTGCCTCATAATCGGAACAATACCACAGCATATATATATATAACATTTTATATAATTACAAACATTTTTCAAAAAACCATTAAAACAAATAACCGTTGTCGCATCTCACGAAGTCATACACGAAGCAAACAAATGTGATTAAATTGTTTTCTCCAAAAGAAAAAGTTTTTAACAAGTCAAAAGTTCAAAATAAATATACACTCATTGGTGTCACTTTTGCTTGGCATAACTTTTAAACACCGCCCCGAGACTTCTTTTCTTTGCAAAATTCTTCCGACCACTTTTTGGAAAAAATCATAAAAAAAAAACAATACAACCTGATTTTTTTTTTGTCCCCCTATAGGGCTTCCAATGACGAGGTGCTACCACTTTTTTTTCCTTTTCTTTTTCCTTGGGTGCATTGGAATTTTTATGATGCCTTTTTGTAGGGCTTGTAGTCTCCTTGTCTGGTTTTTTCCCTTTTAGGTCTTGTTTCCTTGGCCCGGTCTACTCCTGATCCTTTCTCATGCGTGGCCTCAGGTTGTAGTTTCCATCTTGAATTTCAATTGCCCCTCTTGTTCTTTTTTCCCGCTTATATAAATGTACTGGATGACAATGGTCTTTTTTTTAAAATTTTTTGTCCCCTTTTGTACTTTTTTGTGGTCCACTTGCCCCGATCCGACCTTTTTATTTTCCCTTTGCGAGTTTTGTTTTTTACTTTTCCTGTTGTTCGTAAATGAACTAGGAAGGATCTGACCAGTGATCTGGTTTTTTTGGCCTATCTGTATTTTTTTATTGTTTTGATTGGGATAAATCCCTTTTTTTCCTCTAACTTACGTTTCACCGCAGATCTTTCTTTTCCCAAATGTGACTCATTTAATCTTTTTTATGCATTTTCGAAGTACTCGTTTCCTGACGTGATCTGATACTATCTGGGCTACCTGTTCCTAACTCGACCTCGTCACATTTTCCTATGACGAAATTCTTATTTGATCAACGTTAACCGTTTAAACTTTTTTTTCCCGATTTAATCACAATATTTTGTTATTTTTTCCTTTTAAAACTCTATAGGGTCCTTCAAATTTTTTTTTAAATTTAGCACAGATTTTATTAGCTGCTGAACTTGGGGTGTTCTCAATAACCCAACATTTACCTTAATTTGTATATTCGCCCTCTATTTAAATCTTTTTCCCCCCTTTTTCCCGCTTAGTTTTCGTATTAGTCAGCTTCCCAAAATTTTTTCAATATTTTGAACTTTGAAATTCCCAACCCTCTGAAATATTACTAATTTTGAAATGGGGTAATCAATTTTTTGACCCAAAAATAATTCAGCAGGTGATTTTCCCCTTGTTTCATTCACCGCCTACAAAAGCGTAAGCAAACTCAGAAATTTATCCCAAGTATCGTGTTTATCATTAACATAAAGAATCATTTGTACTATATCCGATTAACTTTCGCCGATTTGCTTGTGGCCTATATGCAAGCTTCACATGCCTTTTCTTAATCTTTCATTAAATGTTTAAAAAACGGGTATAAATTGGGGACCTTTTCACTTTTTAATTTTATTGGGATCCAAAGCGGATATAAAAATTTGACGTTCCCCCGCGTCTTTCTGCTAACATAACTCCCATTTCTTTGGCGCCACGAAAGGCAAAACTTTTCCAACCCAATAAAGAAGATAAACAAAGATATTATGCAAAAGATATACTATAAAAGGATAGAAGCTTTTTATGATAAGATATAGCGCGTCAAGCTTAGAGATAGTTTAGTGTGGAATCATTCTGATCGTTAGTGCGGTAGTTTAAAGATAGCTTATTTAGTCTTACAGATCAAGAGTTACAGTCCGAGAGCTTTAGAAGGAATAAAACCTAATAATAAGAAGTCGGGAAACCTCTTATTCAAAAATGAATTTTAGCTTCTCTTTTGGAAA
>BMAV01013163.1:0-90231 GCA_019973955.1 Trichonephila inaurata madagascariensis
AAGGGTACAAAAAAACCCTTCCCCTTCGGCCCGTGTTAGCATTAAAATTTCACTTGTCACCGAAGTGACCGTACAACACATAGGGGGAGGCACAGCCTCTTCGTTAAAATTCTATCAAACACCACGCCATTCTAAATGTCTCAAACCCCTTTGAAAATTCATCGGTAGTCATCAGTTGGGAAACAACGTAAATTACTGTGGCGTGTATCTATAGACCTCCACACGGCTCCATTAATACTACGGAACTCGACGCAATCCCAATCACAGCAACAAAAGTTTTCTTTCGGCGATTTTAACGCTAGACACCCCAGCTGGAACCCGGGCAGGGCTAATGTAAATGGGAATATTCTGTGCAATTGGGCCGTAGGGTCGGCACTGGATATTCTCGCTCCCGACACTCCCACACATTTCAACAGCCATCGTACCAACGCTATTCTAGACATCGGCTTTGCAGCTAATTTATCTCACACTGAAGTTTTTACTGTAAATGCACTTAGCAGTGACCACAATCCAGTTATATTTGATTTTGTAACTAATAATATTCTACCACCAATTCTAAATACTCTTAAAACTACGAACTGGACTAAGTTTCAAGAAATAATTTATCATGACATTCCCGGCAACCCCCAAATAGATGATTTGGACTCAGCCGTTCAAAATTTTACCAGCATGGTTTCGAATGCCATTTCAGCTTCCACATCCACTAAACTAGTGAACTCTACTCACCTCCGCCTTCCTGTAAACATACGAGAGCTTATCAGAGCTAAAAATAGATTTGAAAACTCGGGGAATAATACCAATACCCTCCATACAAACGCGAAGTTAATGCTCTCATTAGGCAGACCCAGGAGCGAAATCACAACATAAAACAGGACCTGGAAAGAATTTCTTTTAACTTTAAACCCCGAGGACAATTCTCTCATAATCTCCATGAGATTTTCTAAAAGATACCCCCCTTCCGCCTCTTCATGGTCCGGGCGGAATGGCCTGTCGGATTTCGATAAGGCGGAGGCCTTCAAAGACACCGAAGTCACATTTCAGGAAAATACAGAACCTTATTGTGATGACAAGATCGAAGAAGTCGAAAATTTAGTGAATCACTATTTCGACAACTTCAGTACAAACATTCCCCCTCTCTCTTCCCCTAATGAAGTCCGAGGCATTATTAAAAAATTGCAGAATAGAAAAGCTGCTGGCCCCGATCAAATTGCAAATATTGCTCTTAAATATTTAACGTTAAATGCAATTACACACTTAAGGGGGCATAGTACCTTTACACGGCAAAAAAATCCATTTTTCAAAAATATTTTTAAAAATTAATACAGACTGTTAGGAGCATTTTAAAAAAACCGCGTCAAATCGGAAAAATTACGGCAATAGCAATAAAAATATCAAACGTCAGCACTAGATTGTCCATTTTTAAAACCCCAAAGTAAACAAAAACCCTGTTCGTTAGTTTCTGTTTTGAAATCGATGGCGTTATTGAAATTATTTTCCCCAGTTGTTGCTAATTTTAATTTGATCTATTTTTTTAGAGGGAAATTTAAATAGCCTGCTTACTCTAATATTTTTTAAAAATTGTAATCAAACTACTGCTGTTTATTGAATTTTCTCTCGTTATTCTCGTAATTCGTACGCTTTTTAAATTTTTGTTGATTGAAGTTTTTTTGCTTCTTATTAATTACTAAAAAATGTCTAGTAAAGCTCAACGTAGAGGCAGTGACTATCGCCGAAAACGAAAGCGTTTTCATCGAACAATATATCGCAAAGTGTCAGATACGCATGAAGTTGACTGCATATCTGCTTCAGCTAAGAAATTGTGCAAAGAAAATTATCTTGACAAGGAAGTTAAATATTTCAATCAATCTAATGGATATAGATTGATAAACATTGATATTTTATTATCTGAACTATCTAAATATTTAATATGTCCTAACTGCAATACTAAAGCAGTTCTAAAAGAAAAGACTTTGTATGGATTGGTGTCTGAGTTTAATGTTGAATGCTACTCATGCAGTACATTGACCACTTTAAAAAAGTTCCTCAGTTATTGCTTCAAGTAAGGACTATGAAGTAAATACACGAATAACCTATGCTATGCGCACAGTAGGGTTTAGGTTTTTGGGAATAAAGAATTTTTGCACAGCAATGGATTTGCCACCACCAGTATCACAAAAGTCATACGAAAGGATCCTGCGAAAAATAAATTTGGCCAGTCGTGAAGTAGCAGACGACTCCATGAAAAATGCTGCGAAAGAAGAAGTATCAGCTTCTGGAATTAACGAAATCTGTGTCAGTGGTGACGGTACGTGGGAAAACACGTGGACACACTTCACGAGGTGTGGTTAGTGTCATTGGAGATGTTGAGGGAAAGTGATTGATGTTGCTGTTCTCTCTTCATATTGTAAAGGAGGGAAAATGGCAGGCCCAAAATCTGGACATTCATATGAAGAGTGGAAATTGAAACATCAACCACACTGTGTAAGAACCATATTGGTTCTTCCAGTAAAAATGAGTAGACGGGATGAAGGAAATTTTTCCCAAGATCGGTGCCACAACGGAAATGTAAATATACTAAGTATATCGGCGATGGGGACACAAACCTTTCCCAGAGCTTCAAAGGACAATACCATATTCTATTGAAAAAGTTGAATGTGTTGGCCACATACAAAAGCGTATGGGTGCTAACTGCGAAATTAAAAACAATGAATCTGGCAAAAATTATCAGACGGTAAGAGTATCAGGTAAAAATCGTCTGACTGATAGATAATTGATACAATTACCACCTATTATGGCAATGCTATTAGACAGATAACAGCTCTGTTAGTGATATGCGTCAGGCCATATGGGCAATTTATTGTCATTATAGGTCCACTGATGAGGAACCCATGCATCACTTCTGCCCAATTGGTGATACTTGGGTGCAAATATCAAAAAGGCAGTTGCTACAAATAGTGCTGCTTCATTCAAACATAAAAATACTGTGCCAATTGCCATAATGGATGAAATAAAGCCTATAATAGCAGAACTATCTGCACCAAAATTGCTGAAAAAATGTGTGGGGGGTAAAACGCAAATGAGTCGTTCAACTCGACTGTTTGGAAGTACTGCCCCAAAACTTCTGGGTCATCTAAAAATATTGTAGACGTAGCAGTAAATGAGGCAATAGTGATGTTTAATGAGGGAATGACGGGACGTATAAGGATAATGAAAGCTCTTGGATTTAAAATAGGACATTTTACTGTTACCTCTGCCTTTAAGGCCAATTATGCACGCATAAAAAATGCCGAAATTAAATCCAGATCATACATATTAGAGGCCCGTAGGGCTAGCAGAATGAGAAAAAAAGCCACGAATGAGCATTTTACAGAACTAGAAGGTCCTACATATGAAGCAGGATCATTTTTAAATAGTATGTATTAAATTTTATTTGAAATATTGAAATGTCAATTTTTAAACTTGATTTTCTCAGTTTCAATTTTTACACTTTCCCAAGATTGTAAAAAGTTTTTACTCTAGAGCTAAAAAATTGGTATGCATATTCTAGTCATAGTTCTTTTTTTCTGTATGCCACAATTATTTTTATGGTTTAATACATTTTGATTTGCGACTGTATAAAAATTGAAATTTTTAAAAAATATTTTTTATGAATTTTTTTAATTTTTAAAATATTAAAATACAATATATCTTTCAATTAAGTGGTATACAGAATAAAGGTTACATTTAACTTCATTTGCAAAATTGAGATTCTAAAAATGTATAATTTAAAAATTATCTTGGAGGAACAGGAGGTAAGTAATTTTTTTTTAAATTGGTATATATATTTATCTTTTTTAAAAAAATTTTTTATTTATTAAGAACAAAATTTCTCTAGTTTTCTTAAAGTTTATACATTGTTATAGATATTATATAAAATTCAGATCAAAATTAGCAAAATTTGTTAACTTATGATGAATCGTAACATGTATATGGCAACGAACAATTTTTTTTCTCGCAAGGTACTATGCCCCCTTAACTAAAATATACAATCAATGCCTCATTAAAAATCACTTTCCTACACTGTGGAAGCAAGCAAACGTCATCATGCTGGCCAAGCCAAATCAGGATAGGACATTTCCACAAGGCTACAGACCAATTAGTTTGTTAAATGCCACTGCTAAGATATTTGAAAGAATAATTTTAACTAGAATAAAAACCACTGCAAAGCCATAGATTGCATTCCCCGAGCAATTGGGTTCCGGGAGGGCCATTCAACGCTACACCAATTGATACGTGTTACAAATTTTTATAAATGAAGGGTTCCCACAAATTTTAAAAGTAGGTGTCTTTTTGGATTTAAAGGGATTTGATAAAATGTGGCATGATGGCCTCAGTACAAGTTAATTAAACTGCAGTTCCCTGACTATTTAATTAAAATTATACATAAATTTTTACACAATAGAACTTTTAGAGTTCGTGTAAACAATTCATACTCTAACTCTGGATCTTGCCTTGCTGGCGTTCCTCAAGGCTCTGTACTTTCACCCTACTTGTACAACATTTACACCCACGACTTTCCACAACACTCCACCGGCCAGTACTTGCCTGTTTGCGGATGATTCCGCGAGTGTTAGCACAGGGAGTCCAGCTGAAATACACTATTAAAACCATTCAAAATTTTCTCGACAGATTAGAAGTTTGGCTTACACACTGGAGGATTGCAATTAATGTTGACAAATCTCAAGCAATTATATTCAGGAAAGGTGTTATAGACTCTCCTTTCCAACTCACACTTTTTGATGACAACATCCAGTGGGTTTCGGTAGTGAAATATCTGGGCCTACATATAGATAGCCGCCTAACTTTCAAAAAACACATCGACTATCTCTCGGATAAATTTTGGGGTAGAATTCATCTAGCCATCTCCTTATTGGGAGAAGATCACCTCTATCTCTTGAAAATAAAGTAATCCTTTATAAACAAATTTTGCCCAGTGATCACGTACGCTTCCGATTTGGGAGCGGCGGCTCACCCACATGAAAAATTCAAGTAGTTCAAAATAAAATACTTGCGTCATGACCAACGCATCTTGGTAGTAGGAATGACGCATACACTAACGATCTACACATGGAGCCGATTTGTAATTACATCACTAAACTCTCTAGAAATGTTTTTAAATCCATCGAATCTCACGAAAATCCAATTATCAAAGCACAAACATTATTCACTTATCCTCATCCTAAAATTAAATATGCATACTCTTCAACGAAGTGGGAGGAACCCTCCCCCCATAACACGACATGAAACACTCTTTTCACACTCACAACACCTGAAGCAGTCTCGCGACAACGCATCATCCAGATTGGGTTCATTCGGCGAACTGTCACCGTCTTGATTGATGGCCTCTGGCCTCCTCGCACCCTTCCTGCGCTCTTCCACTCCACCCGCCAGCGCTCTGCTTCGATAGGTCGCTGCGCTTGGGGGCTCGCTTCATCCCTCACCTTCAAAGTGAGATCGCGTTATTTGTTTAATTTTTCATCCATATGGTTTTTCTTTTTCTCCCATTCTTCTGGGAATAGGCGCCTCGCGGCGCCGGTGCCCGCGATCATCTAATTTCCGTATCATTCATTTTTATTATTTATGTGGCGTTTAATAAACCTTAAATAGATTCTAACTTCACGCCACGTTTCACATTCTTTAAAATATTAGGTATTTGTTTAAAAACATTGAATTCTTATATTTTCTACGCTGTTACTGTTATCTCAATCGAAATATATTCTAAATTTATTTGAAAATATGCTCCAAAGAAATTTTGAACTCTAGATTTCATTGTATTGCAAATAATCTTCCATTGTGATCCTTATTGAGTAATTTCATTAAAATTTTATATGTTTATATTTCTTGGATTTGTTTACTATGCACATATTCTTGTAATAATTTTGAATGGATTATGTTTTTACGTGGCAAAAATCTTGTTTACTTTAATTACTCATTAAGATTTTTTAAAATATATGTATAATTTTTATGCTTTAGAGGGATTATATTAACTTCGTATTTATTTTTTCGAATATCCTTTTAAAATATTTTGCATTTAAATTGGGCACATATGTTATAATCCTAAATAATATAGAGCAGAGCTTTTAAGTCAAATTCTTTGATAACAATGTTGAATTAGATTTCCTTGTGAATTTATTTATGTTCTATTTCTTAGATTCGCTCTCGGCAAGAGCCAGAAATGGCATGCAGCAAGGCCGATTTTTATTTATTTATTTTTGTCATTCTTTTGAATATTGGAGTATTACTCAATTTTTAATATTGTAATGTACATATCAACTGATTAATACAAGTAACTAATAATACTATTCTTCTAGTGTCTTTTTTTTTAATTTTATTTTTATTATTATTCTAAGCATTTAAGGTATAAGTCTGGTCTTCGGGTGAAGTACGAAGTAACAATTGTATTTAAGGTTAAAAATATCATACATATATATAAATACATGGATATTTTCTTGTAATTGAAACCACTCAAGCTACCTCTATGTACAAATAAACATATTACACAATCTATAGAAGCAAAATACAAAATGAAACTATCCATTGAACCCAATTTAACTAGTTATAGAAAGTTTATACATAATACCCATTTATATAACTTGTTAAATTATAATAGGAAAAAGTAGAATTAATTTTTCTTTTAATGTATTATAATGGCATTAGCGATTAAAAAATATAACTATATAGAGAGACAAACAAATGGTTTAAGTATAAGTTAAAAGTTGCGGCAATGATGAATGTCAATCGTATTGTTGTTTTTTATAAATTAAAAACTATGGATTTTATTACGCAATCGTTTTTATTATTACGTTAAAATGAGCATTTGTCAAAGAGTAAAACTTTATGTAAAAATTATAACTATATGTTTTTCCATACAAAACATATTGATCAATTCCTTTTTAAATTCTTCTGAAGATAGTAACTGAGACAATGTTTTAAGATTTAGCCAATATAAATAAAGTAGTATATATTTAAGAGTAAAATTAAAAGAAAGTAAAGTATTTGACACATTAAATTATAATAAACATTTTGATATACAAACCTAACTTATCAAATCACGCAATTACAAAACAAAAATTAAGTTCAAATTTGTCCATTTAAAACGTAGGTCGTGGACGTCAAATTTAGATTTTATACAGGCATGGATTCATTTATTTTAAAATGCACATAAATATCAGTAAAAGATTATGTATTACAAAGCTTGCATGTTATTTATTTATTTATTATTTAACTCTTCAATAATTTTAGAAAAGAAATGTTTGTTTCTTAAAATAAATTCAAGAGAAATATTTCGTCTTCATGAATGGAGAAATTAGAATTACGTTTCTTTCTGTAGCTAAAATTAGATGTTACGCTGATCTGATGTTTTAACACCTAAATGCTCAAAATATTGGAGAATAAAGGAAAAAAAATTATTTTTAGTCAATTTTGGCAACCCTTCGTAATTTATCATACTCACCAATGAAAAAAAAGTATGCAGGCGAAATCCTCATGCTACGGCTACTGTAAAGATTTCGCTCACTGTTTAAACAGTTCTGATGACAATAATTCGAAGATAGAGATGTGTCTTTTCTGCTTCCCATAGCACTTTTAAGAGAACCATCATTTTTTTTCGTGTTTTTCACTTTGATAGAAGGAAATTAAAAGCTTCTACAGTGATTCTCAGTCGTGTGATTTAAAAAAATATTCGGTTTGAGTTCATCTCTGTCGGAAAAAATTCACGAAAAGCTTATAGGTATTCATATATGCGGATAAACGTTGAAATTTATAGGTCTGAATAGTGTCATTAGTAACTGAATTGACTTTTTTCGAAAAGAACTTCCTCGATGGAAATAAAAAAGAATTTCAATTTTCCCATGTCTTGGTGGGAAGGATTTTGGAAGAAATTCATAAAAATTCTAAAAGACATAAGAAAAATTTTCAAGCATGCTTATTTTTGTTATGAAGGATTCTTATTGTACTCTGCGATTTTAAAAAATTAATTAATAATAAAGTTTTAGAATATAGGTGGGTGGTATGATTTTATTTTGTTAAAATCCTCTGTCTTTGCACAGAGCAGCAGCATGCATACTGTAAATGAAATCAATCCGTGAGTATGATTGGGATTTTAAAATACTATGAAGGGTTATATATATATATAGAAATCATTTCAAGATCGAATAAGCATGTCTTTTTCGAAACAATTCAAAAGGTAAGAAATAATGAAATCAATGACGTTTTCCACTTTTACAGTTTTTATTATAACGTAATCTTTGTATTTCCTTTGAAATAGTTGTGTTGCTATTAACAAAATTTAATCACATTCATCCATACTTGTACTTTTACACAACATTATTTGCTGTGATGTTTTGTCTGTAGAATCAAATGCAGTTATGGCTATTAATATATTTTAAAAATAATTAATTACTTAATCTTACTGTGTTGAAGCTTCACTTGTAATTATTGATTGAAATGAATAGAACCAAGAATGTGGTTTATATTTAATTGTAAATGTTGGTTATAAATTCAGGATGGTGCTTCATGTTGTAGTCAATATGTTGCTTTTGAGTACAACATTAATAAAAACTGATTCATTCAGGATAAGTTGTTGACCGATTTTGCGATAACAAAACTCATCATGTTATGCAATTAATAATGGAAGACTGCTCCCTAGCATCTTTGAAAGCAATAATAATGATGACGGTATGTGGCAAAGTTGCTTGACAGTATAATATATATGTATGTGAAATTCATTTAAAGTAAAATAATAAACTATGATACACGCAATTGGAAGTTGAATTTAAGTTAAGGGAATAAATTTTTGAAAACACTATAATTTTAATTCTGAAAAATGTGTAAAGTTTGTTCAGAGACTGCTTATTATTATTATTTTTCTAATTTTCTGATTTCAAATTCATTGCAAGTGGAGCTTTATCTAATATTGAGATATATTGTAACATTTAAATTTTATTAAAATTAATTTTATGCCCTTATCAAAATCATAAACAAGCTTTTTTAAGTATCCTTGAATTACATTTTTATTTACTTTTATTGAACTAAAGGAATTTGTAAAAAAAAATGATGCTTTTCCATTGGTGCTGTAATGCTGTTTGAAGATTATGGACAGTGTTATAAACATAATGAAGAAGACAATATAAAATGAGTTCAGGAAGTAAATATGGGGAAAATATATAAAAAATAATTATAGTTGGCATATATTTTTCTCTGATGTGTATTTTTGCCAAGCTGCAAACCATGATTAATATCCAGGATATACAGTCAATAATGAAAAGAAAATATTTTATTTCTCAGTCTGAAACATCAATCTTTTTAAATTCTTTTTATTTTTCTTATATTTTTTGCATAAAAGTATGTATGTTTGGGATATAATATTATCTATGGAAGAGAATGTTATGGGATCATTCATTCAAAAGAAAAGTGGTTGTCTTACTAATGTCTTACTAAAGTCTTACTAATGCCACTTGATCAGCAAAGGCCAGATCAAGGCCCATGAAATTCATCATGGTAAAGGGCTAAGTGACGCCTGTCATTAGCCGCAGCTTTGAGCACCATACAGGTGACAGTACGATTTGGCCCGATTTCACCCCAATTTAGAGGGAGAACACTCTGGGGTTATAGTTCAACCATCTAGATATGGTGCCATTGGCTTACTCCGATATAGTCAAACCTTGTGATTTAATTTTTCTTAGTTTTAATCTCAAACTAGTATTATAAAAGAGAGAGAATTATTGAACTGTAAATGTGTTAAAATGTTTGTTATATAAACTGATATATGTAGCTAATCTGAAATATAGGTGGTATTTGTATATGCATAAATTATGGGTCTTTTTTTTTGCTTCTAGTGTAATAGTTTTAAGTTTTGTGTTCAACTTTTTAAAATTTTTTTTAGTATATTAATCTTCCTGATGGCGATGAAAAATCTTGAAGATTGCTTCTTCTTCTTAAATGATATTTGCTCATTGGTAAGTATATTTATGATCAATGTGTTACTTTTATTTTATTGTGACTATTTAAATGCAGGCTTTCTTTTTTAAATGACACTTTTTGTAAAAAGAGTTTATGAAATAAAATAATCATATTAGTTCTTTATTCCTTTGGAAAAGTATCAAGGGAAAAAGTTGGGGATTAGGGAATATATAGAAACAGAAACTGTTTGAAAGATATGATTTTGTTTGAACAGAATTTGAAAAACCAATATAGCTTTTTCTTTACTTTGAAATACATGCTTGCAGAAATATAATTCTGTTCTTCAGTGTACATGACAAACTAATATGAAAAAGCATGTTTTAGGCCTTTTGAAAAAAATACCTAAATGGATGCCTGTGGTTACTAAGTGTCATAGGAATTCTCTTTTTTTAGTAAAAACAATAGTAAAAATCTAGTTACTTAAGAAATATAATTATTAGTTGTAAACATAAATTTGTTCAAATGCCAAAAAAGATAATTTTGAAGTAGGAATCTCATTAAAATGATAATTAGGCATATTGTAAGTTAATTTAAATGCAATCCATTACTATCTGAAACAGTGTAAAAAAATCATACAAAACCTCTTTAAAGAAATATTTTAATCCATAAGTAAGCAGATTGGAAGTATGTTCCCAGCATCTTTTAGGATATTACTATTCACTTGCACCAAGCCCGCATTCTGATTATTTCAAACTTCTTTTATTACTTCTGTTGTCCTTTAAAGCTAGAGGTGTTTCATCAAAATATTAAATCATATTTATAAAGCCTAATAGAAGTTGCAGTTTTTATTTCTAGCAGTTTCAATCACTTCAAGTTAGGGCAATAATACTGTATTTTTTTCATTGGTAGAAAACTTAAAATTTCTTTTTTATAAAAAAATTTTTTACGATGTAATGATTTTTCATTCCATTCATCAGAATTAAAATTTCATTAGTTTTTTAAATTATTCTTAAAATGCATAGCTCATATTTTTGTAAGCATGCAAATTTGTAATATTTGTGTGAAATTTTATAGGGAAATAAGTGCCAATACAGGCACTGTATGGCTGCCAAAGAGAGAGACATTGTTTGTCCTTTGTGGCCTAAAAATTTATGCCACAATCCTAGCTGCTCATTTCGGCACAAGAAGATTAAAGTAAGATATTTTTTATATTAAAATTACTCAATTTGATTTAATATTTTCTTATTAATTTAGCTAATGTATATTTTTCTTTTTATAGTTGCCAAAAAATTCCTTCTGTATTTTTGAAACCCTCCCAGGTGGGTGCAGAAAACACAATTGTGCTTTTCTGCACCGAAAAAAAAATAATTTCAAACGTAAGTTTAATTTTTTTGGTTTCTGTTTATTTTCTAATGTTTAAATTTCTGTGATCTGTTATGATTGTACATGAAATTTATCATATTACTGTGTCAGTGGCGTACACTGGAATTTTTCAAGGTTGTGGATATCTAGGGTTGAAAGTCCACCATTCTGATATCAAGTTCCATTACACTGTCCAACATATTCTTTTGATTTTGTCAGTTTTCAGGAACAAAGAACAGTAAAATATTAATTATTGAATAAATAATTAGCATTAATTAATAAAATTAATTATTAATAAATATTTTATTAAATTTTACATACTATATACATAGGATTATGATCAATTGAAAAAAAAATCAAGGGCTTTGGGGGTTCTGGATGGACCCCTCAGTGTGCACCACTGTACTGTATTCAGTTGAGTTTACATGGGAAATGTTATAAATCCCGGCATTTCGTGAATTCTCATACTGCAAGTTTTTATTCAGATAAGACAAGTTATAAATTTTCATAAAAATTTTATAATTTTCACATATCTGCTTTTTTAAGGACCCTAATCTATCAACAATTTTTGAATTTGGTTTAGATTTGCAATCTTCTGAAATGATTTTTTTGTGTGTATACCACTAGAGAAAAGGCTTTTTTTGTGTTCATAAAAATTTGATAGGATTTTTAAATTATAAATATTACAATTTGGTTTACATTTAAGGCAGTTATTTAAGAATTTATAACTTTCTTCTTTTGATGTTGCATCAGGAACCAATCTTAATTTTGTTAACCTTAATGTTATTAACTTTTCCTAATCATTAATTTAATTTTGTTCCATATGTGCTCTGCAACTTGAATGCATGTTGAAGGTATATTTTTTTTCATAGATTCAAGTATCATCTTATCTGCGAACCATACCTTAGTTAAAATGAATAAGTGCCATGAGATCTTATTTCATGATCTTTCATTTTTTGCATGAGCTTTAAATCCATTTCTTTTATGAATATCAGAATAGTGAAGATAAAAAAGTAATTTTTGTCATTGAGATTACCCACACTGAGTTTAACATTTCCTCCTTAACTTTACATAAATACTTGTATTTATTTGAGCTTGGAATTTTTCAAACCAATTATGTCGTGTTTGGAATTTTAGATTGAGAAAATACTTTTTGAACTAAACTGTTATCATAAGTATGATAAAAGGGGAAAATTTATGGCTATTCATCTGTATGATGTATGCGTAAAGAAATTTAACTAAATAGTTTGTTTTCTATGACAGGAAAATTAACTGATTGATATTGAAAACAAGAGCAAAAGTTCTAAATCATGAGTTTAAGAAATTATATTTTATTAGCAACAAAAATAGCCTTTCTTGATAATCAAGCACAACTAAAGTTGTAAGATTGTGGTGTATTAGTGCAATCACTGTGTAGTAAGAGTTGCTGAAATTGAGAAGTATGGCAGAGACACTGTTTAATGATAAATATTCCTGTTTGTTCTAATTGTATGTTGCCAACTTTTCATACCATTTTGTTTGATTTCGGTTTTTTGATACTTTTTCCCCCTTCCATGTATTTTTCTCTTTTAATGTAAATTTCAAAATCAGATTGTGGGTTTTACTAATGAGATAAAATGTGATTAAATTGTTTAAATTTACAGCATTTTACCTCAGAAACATATATGTTAAAGTTTGCATGCTATGAGTGTAATTTTTGGAAAGCAGGCATTTTTAGGGAATATGTAGTTAAAAACAAAATGTTTTAACTAGAAGTGTTAATGATTTGAAAACTGGGATCTGTTTATTGGCCAAACTATCAGATCCTTTAGCTTAGTGGTGGTAACATTCATGTCAGAATATAGACAAGTCCAGATTTCATAAACTGAAGTACGATTTAATTTGGATTCTGCATAGTAAATTCATATAGCTTGAAAATCCCTAAATAATTTATTGCAGAAGTAAGGACTATGAGATACCTCTTTTGAAATGTCATTTTTATCATTTGACATAATATACATAATTTAATGTGTACATTACATTTTGCATTTTTATTGGTTTTGTAAATGATGCCATTTCAACAGCTATGTAATACTATTATATTCCTATATCTAAAAAGGGTAATGTATTAGTGATCAGTGAGGACATGAGGAGATAGTAATAGAATGAAGAAACTGTTATTGAAATAACATATAATGCAGGTGTAATTCTGGAATAAAACTTGTTTTTAAAGAAGTTGAAGTGGAATTTAATAAAAAGATAGTGAAATAAAAAACCATACTTTTAAATTATTCGATAATATTTAAACTGAGTTATTTATTTTGGATATACTTATTTTCTCACTAAAAATTTGGTTTATATATATATATAGTATGTATGTATATTATTATTATTATAAATTTGAAGCAGGACATTATTTATAAATTTATATTCAAAGAAAAGAAATATTCCAAAACTTCTTATAAGATAGAAAGACATAATTTTTTATTTCAGTATACTATATATGATTTATGTTAGACATCTTTAAAATAAAAAATTTCTTTTTGACATTTCTAAAACCAAGTATTTTTTTATGTAATATAATTGAATTTGTCAAATAATGGAAGAAACTGTATTTTGGTTAGTAGTATTAAATGGTATAATGAATATAAAAGAATTTAATAATATATTAGTTTTAAAAAAATATAACTAAAAATATATACATATTGTAATATATTACTAACTTTTGAAAAAAATTTATATGAATTAATATTGATGCTATGTATGATTGCAGCAAATCCATACATTCAAAGTGAAGTGGGAGAAAAAAACAAACCAAGTATGTAGTTCTTTTTAAATAATTTTATTTAATCGTTTTTGAGCTATTAATTTTTATTTTGGCAGTTTCTTCTATTTTAATGTATGAAAATATTAACTTTTGAGCAGTTTTTTCCGTGGTAAATAAAAGTTAAGCAAAATAAATTGTGTTTTTCATTACTGTAGTAATCTAATCAATATTTGCAGTTGTATTGATTGGTAAATAATCTTCATATTCTTCTTAAAAGATATGAAACAGGAGAACTTAATGTTTTAAGAATACTGTAACACTAATTTAAACCATATCTATTAAAAATAATAAATTATCATAAAGCGTCATTTTTGTTGGAAATATTTTTCTGAAATTCATACCCAGATTCTTAAAAAGGTTTCATTTCAAGTTAGTAGACTTTTTTGTTGAAGTTAAGAGAGCAACAGTTTATTTTTTTTTTTTTTTTTGTCTTATTCAACTGTTAAGTATTTCTGTGGGAAGGGGAGAGAAAATAACAAAGGGAAGAATGGTAGTTTTATGAATTTGACTAGAATACATGATTGCTTTGAGGGTTGTGAATTAAAAAGATAGCTGATTATTCATTTGTTAACTGATAATTTATAAAAAATATTAATTTTTTTTTTATAAATTTTTAATAAAGTATCATGAGAAAAACACAAGACGAATAGTTTGCATCGCTAAGTAAGTTAGCAATATTTTTTCGTTACAAAAATAGTCCTAAATAGCCTTACAAATACAGATGATTACACTTTGTTATTCATTTTTTTTAAAATTAGGAATATATTAGTATGAAATAATTTTAAACCAGAAAAATTCTTTTTTTTGATAATTCTTAACTTTTAATCTGAATATACAAACATTTTAACATTCTCACCATATTAGTTTGCATTCTTATTCATTAAGTTTGCATTCCTATGCTGTAGCTCAGTGGTCATGGTAAGAAGCTTGTGATTTATGTTGGTGCAGTTAAAATTGAATGTCTCATCCTTATTGAAACTTGCATTAACAACATCCTTTTGTAGTAGTATAGGTGAGAAGTTTTGTAAAGGCTAGTAGTAATTTTTAAAAAAATGGGCTATTTTTAAATTGAATTATGACTGGATTTATATCTTAATGGAAATTAATGAGGAATATATGTGTGTTATGAGAAATAATAATTTTTTTATTTGTAAGAAAGAAATTCTTATTTCAGATGTAGCTGTAGACTCGGAAGAGCTAAAGCGGCTACACCAACTTTTCAAAGAGCCTGACTTGTATAGTTTAGGTAAAGTAATTTGAATTACATATGAAATTTATTTAGTTGTTAAACTGCATATACATTCTAGTATTATACAGTTGTGTCTGAAAAATTTCCATACTGATGATTTATTAATGTTGCATGCAAAGGATGTTTTTCTTATGCTATGATGAACCAACCACAATGAAAAAACCTGAATTCAAAGAAAAGGAAATGTTATATTTTACCAAAAAAATTATTTAGAAACGTGACAATGTTTCAACATATTTGTCATTAGATTCAGGCTATTGTCAAATTTCTGCAAAGGTTTTCTAATGTTGACTGTGAGAAATTTACAACCATTGATGTAAGGTGCATGTTATTAATAAAAAAATATTGTTCCAAGAAAATGTCCAATATTAATGAAACATTTTGATAAAAAAAATTTATATTGAAAAAATGCAAAAGCTGAGGTTAAGGTATTAAAATGACAAAAATATACTTGAACTAACAGAAAAATATGACTGGTGTGGGACACTGTTTGGGCTCAAGAGCCACATTATAGAAGTGGAGAATACCGAAGGACCACGCTTTCTTAAAAGGATTGCATTCATTAGTTAACTTTGTATTTCAGAAAAGGTGTAAATGGTACCAAAAAATAACTAAATATAGGTGAAATAGAAGGGACAATTTTATTCAATTTATTGTGTTAATTTCATATACTAGAGCTGAAAACACATTTAATTTTGGATTGAGTTCAATGAGACAGACTTCAACCTTTTCGGACTGTATTCTTGGAAACAAGAAACTTATTTATTCACTTTCAGTAATACAGTAAATTGCCATCAGCAGTTGTCTGAAAAAACTGAGGATGTACAATCTGTTTATATAATATTGCACATTATATATCAATTTTGTTTGATACTGTAAAGGTTTTTGCATTGACAAAACATATGTTCATGTAAATGCTTTAATGTCACCATGTCCCAGCAGAGAAAAGTATTCCATCCAAAATGTTGTTGTGATATATAAAATTTTTTAAATCATCAATAACTGTAAAGCTTCTTCTTTGTCTAAAAAATAAAATTGTATATGGGTTGGTTTTTTTAAGTTGAAGCATGGAAATATTAGGACACTTTCTAAAAATTAGCAAATTAATATTTAAATATAATTTTTGAATATGTGAATTTTATGCCATGTCTGCATCAAACTATTTAATGATAAAATGCTATTTTTAATCATATATTTAGTATCGTTTTAACTAATTCAAGATAATACTTTTTTAACTTCTTGAAAATTAATTCTAAAAACAAGTAAATAAAAATTACATTCATGTGTAATTTTTTAGGAGTATGTAATGTGTTAATATTATTTTTATTTGCGAGTGTGATACTTCTTTTTATTGAAAATTTAGCAGCACTAAAAAAATTACATTTTAAGATAAATTAATATGTCTGAAATGGGAGTTCTAATTTTTATATTCTCTGAAGTTTTGAATCACTTTCGGGTAATTTATAATGTTTTGTTTGGCTTCCTTTTACTTTCAATTAATAAAATTTGTGTCAATTGTTGAATTAAGGGAAAAATATCACTTTCTATATTTCTTAAAAACAATTCATTACTGTAGAAATTTTGTTTAAAGAATATTTATATTCTTAAATTATATTATACAAAATTAAATTTTTTTTCAAATATATATACATATATATTTTTCAGCTTATAATGCTCCTACTCAAAAGGCTGGGCAAGTTTTTAAATGTTATGAAAAAGGTAAGTTAAATAAATGGAAAATCATATGAAATTGAGTTGAACTAAAACGAGTTTTCTTGTTAAAATTTTAACAACATTGACACATATGTAGAAGTTTTCACATTTTCTAACTGGTACAATAACATCTTAAATTTCATGATCTTTTTTTGCTACAAATAAAGAATGAGTTATTAAAATGACAACAACAAAAAAATGACTTGGTGTGTATTGTAACCATAAAAGTTATAAAAAGATTAGCCTGTGAATGCAGTATAATATTTTTTTTTCTATAATGCTCTTAAAAACTACATGGAGAAATAAAGGTGTAATTTTGTATTCAGCCAAAACACTAATATGATTGACTACCATATAGTGGACCACTATAACCATGTTGTCAATTAATTTTGTCTACTTATATATGTCCTGAAAAAGGAACTTCACACAAAGTAATATCAATGAGCTGAAGTATTATGCTGCCAATTTATCATGGTTGCCAACTATCACTTTCAAATCTCACTAGATGCTTAAGGTAATGTCATTGTCAAATATATAACTGTAATTTCATTTGGATCAAACTCTTTTATAAAATTTCAGTCCACAATATATATATATATATATGTGGTGATGTTATTTTACAATGAATATTCCATTTTTTTTAATAGTACTAAAAAAGTTCCAATGCATAAGTGTTATAGTTAAACTAGTTATAATTAACAATCACGTGTTATATAATAAATATTTCTTTTGAAATGTCATGCTTCCTTTCTTCTTTCATAGGTTCTTGTGAAAAGGAACATAAACTGAAAGATTTAGGAAACTTATATATATAAAAATTTTAATTTTACTTTTCTTTTTAAATATTTTTGTAAAAGTTATGAGGCTAAAATACTTTATGCTGAATTGCTTCAAAAACAGTTTGAGATTACTTACAGGAAGTACTAATCTATTGGATTTGAATAAATGCACTATTTTAATAAGTTTTAAAATGTAAAATATGATCTTGCAAATACATGTATATATATATATATTCTAGCTGCCACATCTAAAAGGTTCATGCCTTTCAAAAAACAGCATAAAATGGAGGGTAAGTGTTTCTTTTAAATAGTTTTATTATCATAACCTTTAACTTTTTATTGAGCAGTTGAGAAAGGATTTTATAATTTTATATGGCAAAACAATCTGCAATTTGCCTTTTTTTTAATATTTGTATTTTTGTAAATTAAAATGGCACTTATATATATATTCCATGGAATTATTGCAAATGTCTCCTTTATTTGTAAGAATTTGTATTATATGTGGCAAGATATTATGTTTCAAGAAGCTTTTAATTTAAATAATTACATTTCCTTATATATTGCTAGATGGTAATGTAAAAATTAAAAGTAGTTTTTATACCTCCTTCCTTTTTCTTTGTGAATAAATAGCATTCTTCAAAAGCTCTGGATTTGGACTGCTAATTTTAGGCAGTGTTGAATTAGTTTCCATTTATGGCTCGATTAAAAACCATTCCTGTTGATTTTTAATGAAGGAATTGTTTTTATAGAAATTGGTTTTAAATATTATGAGAGGAAAAAAGGAAAGTATATCTTAAATTAGAAATGCAAATGCAAAAATGATGTAAATATACGACAGTTAATTATATTTTGCCTAATTAGAAGAAAGAAACTTCTTTTCTTTAGACTGTTGTATAGGAAAGTTTTAATACCAGAATGCATATATAACCTTTTAAATTGAAGACTTCTTAATGGTTGGAAAATTTTGTGATAATTTTGGCAAGAAATTGAACTAAAGAGAGCAGAAAGAGACATCTTTTAAAAAATGCACCAATACCAAAATTAATGCTTTGCTAGCATGTATAAAGATTTCTTTTCAAACTAGGGAGTATAAAATGCTCCATTATATTGCAGAAAATTTATCTTCCATTATACTGTTGATATATTGAACATTGTGATTGATTTGGTTGCTGGGAAACAATTTAATTTAAATAATTACATTTCCTTATATATTACTAGATGGTAACACAAAAATTAAAAGTAGTTTGTTTGCTGGAAAACAATTTCAAAAAGTGTTGTTTTTCAATGACACAATTTATCACAAAATACAACATATGGTGTAAGACCTCATTAAGCAATTAAATGAAAAAAATCAGCTGGATGAGGTCATCAAAAATATCAAGGAGCTCATTTGATGTAGTGTGTAAGGTTCATATATGGTAATGACATTGTAGATGACCTTTTATTTTTTTATAAATAACTTCACTTATATTTGAAATATTCAGGCTTATTCAAATTCTTTAATATTTGTATATGGGAAAATAGTTTATATTGGCCTTAGTGAGCTAGTGTTTAGTCTGAGACCACTTATTTCACACAAGCAAAGCTCCTGATTAACCCATACTCATATTATTCTCATCAAAGTGTATGGATCAAATTTTCTGAATCTAACCAGGTTTTTAAATGCGTAGCGAATGTAGTCAATTTTATTAAAATTTATCCATGGAGAGAAAGATTTATGAAATATATCACTGTAATGTATGATAGCAGAATACTTGTCTTTGTCTTTTTTTAGCAGTACACGATTACTATCTCATGGTAATATTCTATTGTACATATTTTAATTGTGCCATGAAATTATATTTTACTTAAATTACATAAAATTAATATTTTACTTTGTGAAATGTTATATTTATAAATCTCTCTCTAATGAAAAAATATTATCTTTTTTGATTAGCATATAAAAGAATCTTATTGAATTATCTTGAACAGTAGTTTGAAAGTAAAGTTTGGCAACTGTTGATCAAATTTGTACTTTCTAAAAAAAAGATGAGTATCTCTTAAGGTTTCATTCATTTTCCAACCTTTAATAGTGTAAAACTAGGTTTTCATTTCATCAAGGAGCAAAAATTAATGTGGAAATAAGACTGAGAGTGACCACATACAGTTTGATTTCAAAATCTACAGTGACCTGCTGGATTGTTTTTTCAGCACTCTAAATAATAATTATATGTAAAAATTTATTTGTCTCATTTTATACATAAATCCATTAAATTTTTATTTACTTTTTTGCGTTTTTATTTTAATGACTTGCTTATGATTAAACATGCTTTGTGACTTAAACACCATCATCACAAAGGTGTTGTGTGTCAAAAATATTTCTGGACTACTGTTGTACATTATTTTCAAAATTATGAATTAAAATGATTCTATGTTTGTAGGAAATCCTTATTCCTTAAATTATAAAATAAAGGCTTCAGTGGAAACTCTGAGTGTAGAAAAAAGCAATCAAGGTAATAACTGATTTTTTTTTTTTTGTATAATGATTTAATGATTAAAGTAATGACTTTTGTAACTGAATGAAAATGAAATTATTTTATCAAGGAGGGATAAACTAACTTTATATATTAATCTGTAACCAACATAATGCCAAGTTTAGAACACATGCATCTTCACTGAGTTAAATATGAAACTTCTTTGATAATTTTATTGTTTAGATAGCTAAATTATAAATTAAAACTAAGGTGGTAGAATAAATAAGAATGAAATAACTTCCTCAGATAACTCTCTCACTTTTGAATGAGAATGTGTAATGGAAAGTGTTCTTCCCTACTTTCTTTAATTGTTTTTGCTGTTGTATAAAATTTATTTTTGAAAATAACTATTTGATTTTACTGCTAAAATCTAAAAAACAGTGTAAAATTGAATACAAGAAATTTCTGTACAAATGTTTTAAAATGCTTTTCTTTTTCTTTTTAAATTTAATAGTTCAGTGGTTTTTTAACAAACTCAAATGCCATGGATTACATAAAATATCTAGAACATAATGATTAATAGATTACGTTTTTATGTTGAATATATGAATTTTGTAATGTGAAAGTTCAAAATTCTAATAAAATTAGAAGAATTAAAATTTTTCACAAAACATGAAATATTGACTATTATTTTATTTCTTTATGAAGCTCTTGTAGTATGAAGCTTAAATATTTAGTATTAAAATTTTTTACTTAATAACATTATAAATTAAAAATTGAAATGTGATTTTTGATTTAAAATTCAAAGAAACCATGCAGGTAATTTTACAAGGAAAAAAATCTACCCTTGTATACGTAATATGCAATATATATAAAGTTTGTGTAATTAGCTTCAGTGATGAGTATCCCTAAGATTTCAATCTCTTTTCAAATTTTTATTAGTGCAAAACTGGAATTTCACTTTATCAAAGAGCAAAAATTAATGTGGCAATAAAATTGAAAGTGCCACATCCTGTTTGTTTCCAAAATATGCAGTTATCTACAGTTTTATTCATATCAATATTCTAAATCAGCGGTTCCCAAACTGTGTTCTGTAGAACCCTGGGGTTTCACAAAGAAAAAATCAAAATGAGATAAATATGTTTTCAAGATGAATTCACGTTCTCTATCAAGTTTATATAGCTACAAGTATCTATAGCTTATCCTACTCATTAAAACTGAAAATTTTATTTAAATATAATAACTTCATTATGGAACACTTTTTAAACTTTTATTATAATATAATAAATTAATATTAAAACACTTTATCTTTATAAATATATATATATACTTCTTACTAGATTGAGAATATTCTATTGTTTACTATCTCAAGTTCCATGAGATAGTTTCTACTTATTAACAAAATGCCTCACAAAACTAAATAGTTTTCTAATGGAAAAATTCACCTTTTTTGTATTTGTGGTAAAAACACTTATAATGAAGGAGAAGAAACAACTTATCAACAGATTTCATGTTATAATTTAAATTGAACTAGAACAGCATCTAAATTTTAGGTTGAAAATTCATACGAAATAAACAGGTTTTCTCATACGGTTGTAAACATTTTAATGTCATTCAGAGCATTGTGTTTAAGTGAAATGTATTTCTCAACATGAGTGGCTACAAAAACAAAGTATAAAACAATTTAAACTCTGAATAAGTAATGCAATTGCATTTAATTTCAATAGACTTCGACAGTTTGTGTGAAAAAAAAGTGAACACGTATCACAGGTATTGAATAATGCATAGATAAGTGACACTTGGATCATAAATTAATATTATTAATGAGTAAGTTGTATTAAATTAGATTATAAATTTTTTAATAATTAATGCAATACTTTTTTAAATTGCTTTTGCTTAAAGTGCCCATAACATGTTGATCTACTTTAAATATTATCTTGAGATACATTCTTCGAAGTATGTGTGAGGAGAATGGAGTTCAACAAAATCACCTTCAAGTTCTAGGGGTTCCATGAGGTGAAAATATTTGGGAACCACTGCTCTAAATAAATTTATGTGAAAATTTATTTGTTTGTTTCATTTTATATATAAGTGCATTAAACTTTTAGTTTGGCATTTTAATTTTTATTAGTTTATGACTGAACGTGCTTTGACTTAGGCTCCCTTCACACCAAACGACTCCGATTCATTCACCATCACACTTGCCTGATCGACCAGGATTCAGCTTCGCAATTTCCCGCTCAAATAAGCCAAGCTTCGCTTCCCGCATTCACACCAACCCAAACCGGTTCAATCCATCGTCATTCTGACTTATGCGTGATTCGGCCGGTCAGATTTTCTTCCCTCAATCACCAGCAGCCGGAAGCTATTTCTTAAAGAAAAAGCGAATTCAAACAAATATTTCTATTAAAGAATTTCTCTGTTAGGGTTAGCATGAGTTTGTTTTATGCCAATAGGTGGCGCTTATATTTTTAGTATTCATAGTATTCTTTTTCATTATGTAAACTAACTCTAGTTCTTGTCGCCGAGTGTGTAGGCTGTATTTTATCCCTGCTAATCTTGTGCAAATAATAAAATTAATTTTGCATGCATTATTTTATTCAATTTTAGAAATTTGAAAACTTTATTCTCTACTTTTTAATGCAAAATGTGTGTGTTTTTGCGGGGGGGAGGGAATATTCTGAAGGTTGATTGAAATAGCTTCAGTGATCAATTTGATAAGAATTTATTTAATTTTGGGAGAGAAAAAAAATTAAATATTTATAAGAATGCTAAAATAAAATAAAACACCGATATTGTCGATAATTTTAATTTTTTAAAAAGATTCCATTTTGTTACTACATAGATCTCAAATTTTGTTATATGAAACAAAATGTAAATGGCATGTAAAATTTTTAATTCATTAATGTATTAGCAAACTATTTTTAGATACATAATCAAAAAAATAGTTGTTATATGCTACAAAAGCTGTAGTATATAACAACATTTGAAATGCCTTTTAAAAGCATTAGATATATTATTTGTAAAAGTAATTGCATTATAATATAGTTACAATACATATTTATTATTTGTTACTACTTTTCAGACTATAATTACACTTGATACTAAAAGGCAAAATATAAAAAAAAATAATTAAATAAAACCGTTTTTATATTTTTTGTTTTAAGTATTTCAATTTGAAAATAAATGAATAAGGATACAGTTGTGAAATTAATAGCTTGAAACGTGAATCGTCTTAAAACATTAAAAACGGCATCCATGTTCGACAGCAACTGATGGAAGAATGATTGACCCGTGTCGGTGAAGGCAAATCTCTGTTCATTCAGAATTGCTGTGAATTGGAAAGATCGCTAACAGACTCGGAATCGTTTGGTGTGAAGGGAGCCTTAAACACCATCATGAAATCTTAGTTTATCAGATGTACTGTGAGTTAAAAATATTTATGGACCACTGCTTTAATTCATTAAAAATGAATTTGTATTAAATTAAAAATTATGTTAAATATGATTCTGTTATTGTAGGAAATTCTAAATCTTTGGATTTTAAAATCAAAACTTTGGAGGAAATTCAGAATGAATATTAAAATTGTATTAGTAAAGGATGAATTAACTTTATATTAATATGTAACCAATATAATACCAATTTCACAACATGCATCTTTACTGAAAATTATATTAAAATTGTATTGTTTTACTTATAAAGGTTGTCTCTGCTTAATGTTAAGAAACAAGAACTGAGAGAGTTTGAACATTTTTCCAAGTATAAAAGAACTATAACATTAATACTAAATTTCAGGTTTTGCTGTACCATTGGACAGCATATTTTATCATATTCCTCATTTTTATCTGAGTTGATTATTTTTCGCTGGTATAGATGGACTTTATGTGACATCAGTAATTCAAAAACAGAACTGTTCATTTACATGTTTTAGAATGAGAACCACCATCGTAGCATTTCTAATGAAAATATCTATAATTGATAATGATTTTTCTAAGAATAAAGAAAAAAAATATTGCAAAATACATTGAAATGTCTTCTTTTTTCTTAGGAAAGGGGCTGTCCTTTGATACCTTTTCCAATGTATTTTGAATTTTAATTATTCTAATTGTTCTCAAATCTAGCTATGGAAATATGCATCCCTGGTTTGGAATAATACTTAAAATTACAAAAGCAGTAAATAAGCAAAACTATAGAATGCACTGGAATGAATATCAGAAATAGCAAAACTTAGTTGCTGATGTGCTGACGGAAAGAATTCAGCAATTCATCCATTGACCATAGTATAAAAAATAAATGAGTAGGGTACCTAGATTAAAAATGCTTTAGCAAAGATTGCCCCTTTTAAAAGTTAGATCAAGTTTAGTTCCGTATGAATCCCACTAGAAAACATCTCAAATTGATAAATACTTTTTATTACTATGTTTCCTTGCAGATTTAAAAAGAACAGATTATTGTTTTTGAAAAAAAAGGGTGTTTTATAAATACAATTGTATTTCACTGTTATTCTGGTTTTCGATACTTATAGAGAAAAGCCACATATTTTTTAATGTCAGATAAATTTCATTGAATTTCATGACATACCAAAATAAGTTTGCAGCTAAATTGGTGTAGAGATAGAGATTTCTTCAACAAATTGAAATTATAAAAAAATATTGTAAAAATTAGAAAGTGGTGATGACCTAATTAAAGATTGTGAGTTTTTTTCTCATTTAAAGTATGGCAATAAATGCTATGAAATTATAACAAATATTCTTAGCTTATTTCCTAATTAATTCTTAAAATAAAATCACTTTTCAAAGAATTAGATATTGTCTTTCATTTAAAACAAAAACTCGTCTGAAAAAACATTAAATTTTAACCCTATTTTCATATTTACATTTCCTATATCAACTATCATTTTTATTTTAAAAACTAATGTAATATTTACATTCAATTTTTATTTTGCTCCATAGGAAAAAGAAAGTTAAAAGATGAAACCGAAAAAGGAGCGAAAAAATTAAAAGTTGGAGTTGAAAACAAAGAAAATAAAGTACGTAATTTTCATGTGGATATATTTATTTAGTTTTATTGAAAAATTATAAATATTATATATTTCCAGACTAATAAGAGTTTTCTTCAAAAAATATTGTACTAATTTTAAGTGTGAAAATAATGCTGCTGTTTCCCATAAAATCTGGCGTATAACGCGCACTGGTGTGTAACACACTCCTATACTTTCTAGCTGCATTTTTAAATTTTAAGGTATATTCGCTGTATAACGCGCACCCCCTTTTTTACAAAAAAACTTGCAATGTAGGTTAGCAATGCTATTATGTTTAAAAACCATTTAATTGAGGTATTACCCCAGGATTATGAAAAAATAGTATATTTCTAGAAAAGCAACCCTTTTTTTAAGTTCATAAGGTATAACATTTTTTAAAAATAAAACAGTATTCAGATCTTCGTAGAAATCTTAAGTTATTTTTATGTACATCTTTTTTTTTGAAGCTATCATTTTTATACCTGGTGTATAATTGCGCACTCTTAAACTTCAATCTTATTTTTTTGTATTAAAAGTGCACCTTATATGCCAAATTTTAAGGTATTTCAATTGATATTATTTGAGATAAAAATGTTAAAATAAGAGCTTCATTAAGATGTGTGAAAAAAATCTGGTCATTAGGTTTTGTCTAATGTCTTTGAAGTAATTCAAATGTATAAAACTATTTTACTAGAACATTGCATAACTCTACAGAGCGGTATGTTAAATAAAAAATTGTAGACAAGAGAGTTTGGCATGTGTATCAATTAAATTATTCATGGAATGAAAATTAGTTAAGAAATATATTTTATTCTGTGTAAAAAGTATTCATTAGAATGATCTCTCTCTTTCCTTCCTAACCATCTCAAGTTTATGCCCCTGGTATGAAGATGATTCTTTAAATTTCTAATGTTTAAATTATATTCATGCTTTTTTTTTATGTGGATAGAGTAATAGTATAATACAATGTAAAAACCTAGGCAAATCATGAAGTTTTCTATAATAATTTTTTGAAAAATGATTGCATTTTTTAAAGAAAGTATTTAAAAGTTTTTTTTAAAAAAACAACGCCTTTTATATGAGCTTTAGTATAATGATAAAGAACATTGTAACCTCAAATTGTTTGAAGAGTTTAAAAGGAAGAAAATTTACATTAAGATAAAAATGTTGTGAATGTATAAGTTAAAAGTTGAACCATGGCACTGGAATACATTGTATTAATTTCTGTTTCTTGTAATACAATTTTTTGTCTTTATGCAGGCATGCGTGAAGGATCTACAACCCTTTATTGACTATTCTAAAGTTCTTGTGTCTCATATAACACCTGCCATTCCTAATACAGTAAATAACAATACATTATCCAGTAATTCTGTATTGCTGAGTTGCAATCTAACTGAAAATCAATTTCCTGATGTGTCTAAAGAACCACTTACCAACTCTGCTGTTCAAACAAACCATCATGCACATGTTAGCCTTCCTATATCGTTAACTTCTCATGAAAATGAAATGAACTCTAACAAAGAAATAAAGCAGAGAATTCCAATGGGTGACGAGTTTGAATGCCTTCTTGATTAAGAGAATATTGAATGTAGAGGAAACTGGGACTTCACCACAGATGATGATATACTGTTAAAAGTTGAATAGTTTTTAGATATTTGAATAGCATAATTTGTTAATAGTGAATTATTTAGGCACAAAAAAATTACTGATATTTATGATATTCAAATTCATACCATCATTTTCAATACATTTTAGTTATTCTGAAGTGGATGGAGTAGTTTCTTAGGAAATATGTGTTGTGTAATGTTTCATTTGATTATTGTCAAAAGTGTGTGCATAGTAATCCAAAAATAAATATTTTTTTAATCATTATAATTAGATTCAAGGCTCAGTATTTGTTCATGAGAAGGAGTGTTTTAATGACTGATTTTGCACAGATTAGCAATATTCATTACATTGAATTGCTTTTACAATTCAAAATAGTTTCTTGATATATGTCTTTACAATTTGTATTTCCCCCCTCATATCATGCATGTGTTGACAGTTTTGATATCACACACTATAGAAATGATATTGTATATTATAGTGATGATTATATCAATGTTTGTGTATGGTTTTAGTTGTTTGTGTTATTCAAGAACTTGTTAAATATTTTTGGAGAAAGAAGAAAATGCAATTATTAGATTTATGCATTAATTTTTATATGAATTGTTGGTTCAGTAAATTTTTTCTTTACACACATACTAAATTTCTGTAATATTTTTTGCATAATGTATAAGCTAGTAATTTTTTAAAGAAATTCACCTCATGCTGATTTATTCAATTACTGCAGGTAAATTTAAATATGAGCATCATCCTGTAAAGATAATAAACTCTTTCATATCAATCAAGTCAAAGATTTGATGAATCAACCATCCTTATAAATAGAGAGAATTTTTAATTCTTGAATCTATTTTTGATACTCAATCATACAAACATGTGCATCAATCTAATGCTTATTTGTCTAAGCCCATGTTTTCTAATTGAAAATTTGTTTACTATTTTAAAAGCATTTTACTTTCCTAAACAATTTAGGAATGATTTTGTTTCCTTAAGAATTTCCTCCTAAAAAACTGAGCTTAAAATACCAACAGTGTAAGAAAAATATTACCTTTGTTGTAAGAAAAATACATACGTCTTTCAATAGTTACTTGCACATGAAATTCTTATTTTTCCACAATTTGAGGCAGAGGTTTCAGTGGATACATGTAATATACATGAAGTTAAAATGGTCACAGTCGATTTTCTCGAATGTTCCAATTTGAACACAGTGTGCCTCTTATTCTAACTAAATAATTTAATTATTGTGAACTGTATATTTTTAACTAAAAACCTTCAAGAGCAGTCACAAACATTGTAATTCATTTTCACTGATATGATATTTAACTATGCTGTTTGTGCATTCACTAAGAAACAAGTTTTAGTAAATTATACCCCCAAAAAAACTAATTCTTTGGAGTAAGTACTGTGATATAACTTGTTTTAAAAGATTTGCAGTTGCATTATATTTAAAAGAAGGAGATTAATAGTGGAATTGTGTTAGAATATGTGTGAGGAGAAAATTCTTTAAGAATTGAATCTTGTAGTTAAATATATTCTTACATCTAGTTATTTGACTTTTGTTGTATTACAGAAATCTCATTTTTCACTGCATATTAATGTATTTTTAAAATATGAAAGTTAGTAGTATTAAATTTTGTAAAAACTAATCTTCAGTGGGTTTCAGTATTATTTTCTGCTGGTTCTGAATGTGATTGTGATTTAAACAGTACCATTCTGGAATAATCTTATTGTTCACAATATCGGAAATTTAAAAGTAATTTTAGGAAAGCATTGAAAAAGTTATTAATGAGCAAGTTTTGACTGTCCACAAAGAAAAAACTAATGCAGTTTAATTTCTGAACATTTGTTGAATTTTGTGTTTGAAGGTATAATTGCCTTACATTTTTGAAATATGAATAGTTTATGCCAACATGAGTAGTGAGATCTTATTCATGGCAGAATATAAAAGTTTTGATTGATTATTGGATATTGAAAACATTTTTCTCCAAATACTAAGATAATTATAATTATTTTTAAATTTTGTAAGTATTAAATGTTTTGATGGTTTTTAAGCCAATTCTTTGAATAATGATATTTTTAAAATAATCGTTTTTGAAACATAGCCACTGATTTATAAGAAACCCTTATTAAAAAGAAGGCACATTTTTGTAAATTCTCTTTAAATATTCATTGCTTAAATTTGACTTTATATCTTGTTCTTACATTTGTATGTTTGAAAGTTACCCTTATTTTGATTCCACTGAGATTAGTTTAACTTTATTTTGTAATACCTTTCAAACTATCATTATACAATAAAGGAATATTAGTTTATTTGTCTTTGTATATACTACCTACTAGTAGGTTGTAAATATTCTATTGTTTACTATCCTGGGTTACACAAAATAATTTTACTCTCCTTAGTACAATATTTTTTCAAAACTAAATAGTTTTCAAATGGAAAATACACCTTTTCCACTTGTGGGAAAGAAAAAAAACCCTTTAAAGAAAAACTTATCAACAGATACGAAATTAAAATCCAAATTTAAGCAAGAACAGCTCCTAAATTTTAAGTTGCAAATTAATGTAAAATACACAGGATTTATCACAGAGCTATGAACATTTTAATGCCATTCCTAACAATGTATTTAAGTGAAAAATATTTCTCAACAAACGCATTTCATATTTTATTTTTGTAACCACAAAAATAAAACATGAAATGCGGCTGCAGGTAAAGTAAAGCAGATATTGAGTAAGTTGCAATGAAATTTTTTTAGTAATAAATGCAATACATTTTTAACTGTCTTCTCATAAAATACCCATAACATGTTAATCTGCTTTAAATATTACCTTGATACATTCTTATAAGTGTGCGTTTTGACAATGGGGCTCCCTGAAAACGTCTGACAGTACCAGGGGTTCTGTGAGTCGAAAAAGACAACCGCTATAAAGCAACACGATGACTGTTGGTGACGAACTTCGTAATTTTGAATCTCGAGCAAGTGACGAATGATCTCCGAAATACGCCAACGGGAGGGCTTCGAGCGTCGACAGTTTTAACCAGGACCGATCCTAGGGCGTCGGCCGCCTGCGTGCAAATACCTTATGTGCCGCCCCTCTACAGAATTTTCATATTTTCACTCTTATACGTTATAAACTTATCTACTTGTAAAAAGTAAAGCATTAATAAAAATGCAAGTATACAGAATCCTTTATTTCCTCTACTTCCTTTTCCTAAATTGTAAAGCTATAATTAAATTATTTTATCCAACGCCCGCGTGGTTGGCTTTTTGGCCATTTGACACCGAGCCTCCAAGTACCGACTGACGACGTCGTCAGTCAAGTATTCATCGAGTCCAGTGCATAATTAAATTGACAAACCTTTAATTTCCTCAAATGCATTTGAATTGAAACATTCCTAGGTCTTGGGTAATATTAACCATATTGGAAATTATCGTAAAGCACCTTTTACAAAATTCCTTTTGAGACTTATTTGTTTAAGCATCGATCCACAGTGCTTTGCTGATAAGCAAGAAAATCTGCTACGAGTTTTGCTTCAAATAAAGGATACAAATGGACAGTGGGACCAGCACACTTGTGTGCACTAATATTCTACTTTTCTAAAATTATTCTATGCTATCGGGACTTATTTTGATCTTACAATAACTGCTTAAAATTCAGCTTATTTATTCGACTTGCTACAAGTTTTATCTCGAGAAATTCGTAAAAAATTTTGTTTGATTGATAGAACTAATGCACGCACTTCACTTAAGACCTTTGAGGCCCTGGGCCCAGAGAAATGTTAAGACTTTTTGAGGCTCTGGGACCCTATGCAAAAGTAGGCCCTACCCGAGATCTTTAAAAGTAGATAGTATATAGCATGCATTGTCAAATGAAACAAATAAATATGCGCGACTCACAGTCTCAAAAAACTAGGAACAAACTGACTCGATCGATGGCCGCATTTCCACTAAATGAGTTGATTGTTTATGGTATTAGGCCTAAGCCTAGACTTGGATAACCGTGCATCACATTATAATACATTCTTGCCATGTTGACATGCAGTATGGAATTCCCTGTTTTTCGGAGAATATGTTGGGAATAATATTTGACCATTCAAATTATCCGGATCATGATATTAAGACAGAGTCGAGAACAAAACGAGGCCCAGTTGGTCAATGCCTAAAGACGTCCCTGGCTTCCCACCTACTAGAATCGGTCCTGGTTTTGACATGCATCGGGTCTTAGTGGCACAAGGGATCGAAACTCAAGACACGCAGGCCACGAGTTTGTGACCATAACAACTACTAAGCTACCACAACCACATACAATGACTGGAATATCTTAACTAAGATTAATTTCGTTTGATTTTTTTTTTATTTTTACCGTGTGATCTGGCGGGGGTTCTTAATTGCTGTTGCAGAACCCTTGTATTTGGTAGAAATAGGCAATTGGAAGGATTCATTACAACAAATGACTTGCTTAAAGAAATTTTTTTTAATAATTTCCCTTGGTTGTAACAAACCCTAAACTCCCCACATTAGAGGGGTGTAGATGTTTGAAGGTTGGAATGCTAGCTCAGATTTCAGCCTCGTTAACTTGATCGTGGATCACAGTTATGAGGTACATCGACTATAACCCCCGTGTTGTCTTAGGGTGTGACGCTGATAAACGATTAATCAACTGAAATAATACAAAGGTTGGTTTATTGCTTTTTAATATCGCTTCGTGGTACTGATGATGGACCTGATAACTTTGAACCTTGATATCTTTAACCTTCTACACCAGCGATACTCAACCTGTGGCCCACCGAGACATTTAAAAGGTCCGGTCATGGTCCATTGCTCTGGGAAATCCACAGATTTAAGAATATTGCATTAAAAATTTGGTGGGAAATTCTTTGTCAAGAAATCAAATATATCAATTTTGCTGTCGGTGTCGTACGGGTACAAATTGATATTCTTTTTCTATTTGGAACGGTTACGGTTAGTGGTAACAGAAAACAGTGGAGTACCTACAATTTTATGCGTAGAACTAATTTTTAACTATCTTGCAAGCGAAAAATATTCAAAGAAAATACATCTTTTTAAGACAATTGGGAGGTTGAATATTTTTGCAGTGGAAAACAAACATGGATCAGTAATTGTTTGATTTGTAACGAAAGTGCTGTATTTAAAAATACCAATAAACAGGAATTATTTAATGACAATTTTCCTCGAAGATTTGTTTCAAGAGGTGATAAATAGGCTTTCTTGAATAATCTTTGCAACAGCAACAAAGTGTCTTGTCAATGGCAATATCACACCGGTAACAAAGACTTTCTATGAAGTTTGTTATATTATTGGTAACAGTAGCGCACACAAAATTTTTTCAAGGATAGGAGTTGTCCAGGGTCGAAAGTCCACCATTTTGGTATCATACTCTAATACGCCGCCCAACATATTCTTTTGATTTTGTCGATTTCCGGGAACAAAAACAATACAAAATTAATTATTGAATAAATAAATAGCATTAATTAATAAAATTAATTATTAATAACAAATACACATAATTAAATTTTACGTTATATATATACATAGGATTATAACCAATTGAAAAAAAATCAAGGACTATGGGGGGTCCGGACCCCTAGGACACCTTCCTTGTGTGCCACTGATTCGTAATCATATGAAACCATTTAATGATGTAAAAATTGTGAAGGCGTGTTTCTTAAATGCTTCTAATTTAGCGTTAGTAACAAAAATAAGAAATAATAATTACAGAAAGCAAAACCGGAGTTATAATATTTTGGTCAATTTTCCTCCTTTTAAATGTCCAATATTATATTGGGCTTAATGCATTTCTCCCTCCTCCTCCATTTATCCTCATGTTGCGGCCCGCGTGAATTAGCTTACATATGGATGCGGCCCAGCAGGAAAAAAGGTTGAGTACCCCTGTTCTACACGATGGGTCTTTAAAAGCATCAGACTGGTACTCATAACTCGAAAAAAATAATGTCGTTTGCGAACCTGATCCGTCGACTAACGTGATAATTTATTTGTGCAAATGGTTAGATAAATACGGGATCCAGACCAAGATGGTCTCGAAACTTCAGCTTTGGAATCATAAGGGCTCACTTCGACCCATTTGATTTGATTGTTTATTGACATCGTATTTCGAAGCTGCGCGAGGACTGATGCCAACGGACCTAGTAGATTTGAATTTCGATCAAGTGATGACTGAGTGAGTGAATATTAACGTCACACTGTTCAGCTACACGAGGGCTTTTGACGACGGACCACGTAATTTTGAACCATGGTCAAGTAACGTGGACGACACCTGAGCTGGCATCCCCCTCTCCCAACTACCACACCAACGGGAGGACGTTTCAGCTCTCGACAGATTTAACGTGGATCGCTCCCCTACACAGCGGGTCTTTAGTGGTACTGGGCTCGAACTCATAACATGCCTGCCATGATCCGATACCTTGACCACTGGCCTACCGCAGTCCCGATCAAGTGACAACGACAGCACACGTGTGACGACCTCCCACTCTTTGAACATTCGCACCACACCTACATGAGGACTTTGAGCTTCGATATATTTTATGTACATCAGCTACCCTACCCTCTTAATGACACCAGGACTTAAATTACGACCAAAACAAGCCTTTCGGCTACGAGGTCAGATCATTCACACCAGAGCAATAAAGTAACGAACATTAATGACGTGGTCAATCAGAAATATTTGCGCGAGAGAACGAATGTCTTTGATTAGCTACTTCTCCACCACTCGCTACTTACAACCTTTTTGTGGGAATGAGTCTTAACGATTCCCAACTTCACTGTGATTTATTAAACATTTCAAACCAAATCAAAATAAATTAATTTTAACCAATACAATGGCCTACACCAGTGGTCCCAGGGCCGTTTTTAACCTCCTAGGCACTCCAAATTGTTGCGCTATTTCCAAAGCACCCCTTCTTCAGTTTTGGTTCGGGAGGGATTTTCCCTGAACTTTCTTTGTCTTCTTAATGTAGAGTCCTTCCATTATCCACCACCTGTGGACCCACCGCGTCCCGAGAGTGGCATGGTTTGGTCACTCTTGTTCCTTTCTTACATTTTGGCATCATGGACCCCCTCCTTTTATAAATAAGTACAGTAAATCGTATGAAATTACAGTAAAGAGTATATATTATTGTATGAACTTATTAATTATCAACTTTTTTTATCTTGCTTATATATCATTCATTTTGTTAATTAGCTTACTATCTCTTTTGCTTTTAGACATCTTAACATTTGAGTTACAGTCATTGCATTAGGTTTTCTTTGAGCTTTCATCATTGCAAAATTATTAATGATAGCATTATAATCAATTTCTATTGTTATATCATAGCAGCATTAAACTACTAAGCTCTTCATTTTCCATATTAGTTCTCATGTCCGTCTTAATTCTTTTAAGGGCAGAAAAGCTTCTCTCTGTTGTACAGTTTGTCACAGGAAGAGTCAAGTAAATATTTATTTCGATTTCTAAATTTGGGAAGGTACTTTCCAACTTGTTTTTCCTGATGTAGGAAAAGATTCCGTTGTTGTTGTTATTTTTTCCACCTTCATATACATTTTGAAATGTTGACACTCTTGCCCAAATTGTTCTTCATCGATGTCTTTGGGGTAGCTTTGAGCCAAGTATTTGCTCCTTTTCATGAAGATTTCTGAATATCTCGAATCTTGTGTTGAGAACTTCGTAGCAATCCATTCATTTGCTTAACTACGCTACGAGATTGTCAATAATTGGTAAGAAAACTCCAGCTCGAAATCTCTCTCTTGGAGACATTCTCTCAAAAAAAAATCTGGGTCTCTCTTTTCTCATCTGAATTTTTTTTTTTTTCTTTTCTGATTTTTTTCATATTTGGGCTCAGGCACGTTAGCTAGTTGCATGCTCTTGCATCGTAATCATCAAAAATTTAGATCAAACAAAAACAAATATAACGTCTGTAACACACTAGCATCGCTAAGGAGATCATGCTGTTCCCTTTGCAGTATCTCACTGGTTTTGTCCACCCTTTGTAAAATTTCGTCCCAAATCACCATTAATAAAGTGGTATGAAAACTTTCTAGTGTGTTTTGTGGAATCCTTCAGATGTAACTCGCGAGCCAGGTGTCTGAGTATAGTCTTCAATTAAATCTTCAAAGGCGTTCTTGATTTCGTTACGACTTGTAACGTGAACTCTGAGAACATCTGCCCTTGTAGACCATCTAAGTTTCCCTCAACGATTTCAACATAAGAAATCTATGTTCAGTTTTCAACTTTTGTTCATTGCTTCTTCACAATCTCTTAATACATTCCATCTATGAGTATATATATAGATGACGCGAAAAAACAAACAAACAAAAAACTGTAAAATCCTTGTACAAAAAAAATAATGCATTAGCTTCAGTGCTGGGTTTTTCCGCAGCAAAACAACCAGCTAAGTTTAAGGAATGGGTTGCACATGGTACGAACTCAGCAAAAACATTTTTTTCTCGTATTTTCGTCTGAATACTCATACTAATTAAAACCGTACAAAATATATAATGATACAGGTACTCAGTTACTCTTCTATAAACTTGCAAATTTTCTGCCTTTAAATTAATGTTTACATAGAAATTTTTGATAATTACAAAACAACGTAATTTTACTGTGAATATTTCAAAAAAAAAATTCTTGTTATTTATTAAAATCCTCTTCAGTATGATTGTTAGTGGAATATCTAAAATTTTAATTTTACAATTTCTTTGTCATTTGGTTAAATTGTTTGGCAAAGTTTGTAGGTTTATACATAAACATTTTTTTCAAATTTAATGAAAATTGATGCAATAATACTTATGTAGGAATATTTTTTTATCCTTGTATATTTGAAAGTTACATCATATTCATACCTTACAAAAGTTTATCATTTTTTTAAGAATTGTTATTCAACTCTTTTTTTAAAAAAATAATATTGTACAGATATAATGCTTGACATGAATTCTTTTTTTTCCGTAAAAGTTAATGTACATTATGTACTGTTCCATAACGTACATAAAGTGCATTAACGATTTTTTGTAATTTTTTCACTTATTGTTTCATGTATTGTCTTATATTTAAGATACTAAGATTGTACAATGTTCGAAGAATTGTTGCACATTAGTTGATTTTTTCTCTCAATACTCTACAGCTATGAAAAAGTAAGGTATTGTGCAAAAAAAAAATTTTTATTGACACGATAATTTAATAAAACTAGTAAACTGAAGCTTAAGTTTAAGCTGGGAGTACGCATAATTTTTTATAGGGAGGGGATTAAATTTTTTTTAAAAAAGAGATAAAAAGTGTTGAGGCGTAATCTTTATGCTAAAGATTAAAAATCTGCTGATCTATGAGAAGGGGCAGCGGGGGAATTGAACCCTCCGTCCTTGTGTATAAATATCCTACTTAGAATCTAAAGGAATTCTTAGTACCAAAAAGAGTGTTATAGATTGTGGTAAAGCAGTGCTTCTCAAACTTTCAATATTTGCGATCAAATTTTCAGTCATAATTTTCATGTTACAATAATAATGTATTGAATGCAATTATAATGTACTTTTATGGTAAAACTGCAATATATTACGACTTTCATTATAAACCGAACTAAGTATCAAGATAAATATTAAGTTTTGAGTATAATTTTGTATTTGACAAGTCCAGGAGAGTTACTAGTATTTACTAAACTTGTTTTCAATTAAATATGGATAAGTTATGAAATACTTTGTGCAATATTGATACATTTATAGTAGTGTATATTATATCAGTGTGTGTGTGTTTCCTTTTTTATTATATAAGAATGTATTCTACTTCGTAATTAATTTAAATTGTAAATTATTTTATGAGATTGATGATTATTTAAAATTTTTTTATGTTCGATTTTTTGCGATATGTTCACCTTCCCCGCAAGTAGGGTTATTTCGCTCTCCTCAGGGGGCACCTACCAGTTTGAGAAAGGCCGCAATAAAGATTTTATTTTGAGTTTTCAGAACAATTTAATAACAGTATAGGTGAAATAAAATATGATTTGGGGAAGAAAATCAAAGCGATTTACGTAATAATTTGGCCGATAGCGATACGAACATTTGATAATTTAGATATAAAAATGAAAGAGAATAATTGGCACTTTAATAAATACCAGGTCGCGCGCGGTTATACGTTCTCCATCTGTAATATTAATTTTTTCTTTTTTTCACTCTCCAATTTTTTGCGCCCTAGGCATGTACCTAGCGTCCCTAAGCGGAAAAGCGGGCCTGAGTAATCCACAAACCTCGACGCACGTACCGGTACAGGTGGGTGGATGAAATGATACCGGCGTCAAAGGAACATTAAATTACAGTCGGATCTCCACTAAACCTCCCCCAAAAGTTCGTTATATGGAAAATTTGATACATAGAGTTTCATATTTCAATAAAATTTATGAACCCAATAAAACAAATTTTAAATCCATAAACACTATATATTAAAAACAGTTTATTTTATATATATTACTCATAAAAAAAAAATGCAAGGAAAACAAGAAAAAAAGAATATCGAGGAACATACTGTATTTTCAACATTTAGAAAAAAAATTTATATTAAAATTAATTAATTTTAAGGACATTTCTAATTTAGAGCATACAAATAATTTTAAACATGCATTATTTTCTAACTAGAAATTTATGTTTGACTTTTCCAAGGACTAGCTCAAGGGCAAGGGGAAACGAGACAACTCCACTGAGGGTGAAAGGGATATAGAAGCTGTTTCTAGTGAACTGGACAGTGGGGGTTAATTTTGCATGAATGAAACCACCAGAGTTCTATTGATCTCGGCGAGTTAGGCACCAAAGTGCAAGTTATGATCACCATTTAATGTGTTAAAAGAAAGAATAACTTGAAACTTCCAGAAATACTTTAAAAATAGGAGCAAAAAAAATTGAATCACAAGAGAAAAAGTTCGTTATATAGAAAAATGCACTTAGCTATTGGGAGGTTATTTTACGAAGAAAATTGTGAAATGTTCTTGGTTCCAGGAAAAAGTTCGCTATATAGAAAAATTCGTAATATGGCGGTTCGACTGTATTTCTATTTTATTTACTGTGGTATTTCTCTTGAATTTGTGTGACCTTCCATGGAAATCACTTTGAGTGAGTGAGTGATTATTAACGTCCTACACTATTCACCTACTCGAGGGAGTTATGGAAATCACGTTATATGCATTTTTGGTGTAATTATTTTATTCTAAATGCATATTTAAACACAATTAAAATTATTGAATCAAAACAATCTAAAATATACCATAAAATCTGGCGTATAACGCACACTTTTAACACAAACAACAAGAACTAAATTGAAGGGTGCGCGTTATACGCCGGGTATAAAAAATACTAGCTTTAAAAATAAAAAAATAAAAAGATGAGGATAAAAAAATTAGACTTCTACTTAGATCGGAATACTGTTTATTTAAAAGAAATGACATACTTAATGAACTTCAAGGGTTGTAGTTCTAGAAGTATACTATTTTTTTCAAAAACCTAAGATAATACCTCAAAAAAATGATTTCAAAACATAATAGCATTGTATACGTATACTTCAAGTTCCTTCGTAAAAAAGGGGGAGTGCGTTACAAGTCGAATATACCTAAAAACAGGGGCGTAGCTACCACCGTATCAATAATACGGGCCCCCCAATGCTACAGAGGCCCCAACATGTGTAACAACAGTCCACAAACAAGGCTTCCATATCTAAAAAAGGGCCCCGAAAGAGTTTTAATACAGAGCCTCCTCAGAGCTAGCTACGCCAGAGCATAAAAATTTTAAAAAATGTAGCTTGAAAGTATAGGTGCGCGTTATACGCCGGATTTTACGGTAAATACTCAACGTCCCCTCTCTCTGCGGACCGCGTTAAAATTATCAAACGCTGACCGGTTCGCGGCGATAAAAAGATTGGAGAGCACTGGCCTACACAGACTAATTCTATGGAAAAGGTAAAGGGGTATATTTAAAAAAACAACAACACGTACATTGAAGCACCACGGCGCACAGTGGGCAGTTTTCCCAATCTGGCTCACGGAAATTATTTTAATGGCTTTAAAATCTTCATAATGATCTAAAATCATAGTAATTAATGTAAATTGGGTATTCTTTTCTGTTTTTTACTAAGAAATAAGGTTAATGAGGTTTTAACTAATTTATGTCAAGTTTGAATTTGATCAAGAATAAATTATTGCAAAGTGGAATTAGTTTTTGAACACAAGGATCTAAGGATATTAACGCAAGCAGTAATTTACACGTGGGAGAATATATACAAGAAATAGTGTGGCAAGTTAAAAAAATTAAATTTAATAATTGTTACAGATTAAACAAATACAATCATACATAACATTGTACATATACAATAAAGGATAATAGGTAGTGATTATTTATGTATTTAAAAATTACATTTTAGCATTTCATATAATGTTTATTTAAGAAAATGATACGAGATAAAAATTTTCACATATTATTCACACAATTTTACGAATTTAATTTCTTTTAAGAAATTTGGAAATTTTTAAAATTCTACTCTTTTTGTGTTAATTAATTTTTTGACATGAAACTTTTGTAATATTTTTGAGAATGTTTTAAACACCTTTAGGGGTCGATTTTACAATACTTAATTAGTTTTGGAGAAAAAAAATAATAAAATGTTGATATATATATATATATATATGTATATGTATATGCAGGGCCGATCCTAGCAGGTGTGCAGCGCGTGCACCGCACGCGGCGGCCGCAGGCCGTATATGGTTTTGCCAATCAAACAAAATTTTTTACGAATTTCTCAAAATTAAATTTATAATAAATCGAATAAATATGCTGAATTTTGAATGGTTATTGAAAAATCAAGTCCTGATTTTCCGATAACACAGCATAGTTTAAGAAAAATAGAATGTTAGTGCAGTGTTTCTCAAACTGGGGGGCGCGAGCATATCGAAAATAAAAGGTTAAAAAAATTAATTTACTGGAATGAAAAAAAAAACAAAATACTTTCTGATATAATAAAATTACAGATTTACATTGATATGATTTATATAATCATCTGGTGAAAAAAGGTCATCAAAAATAAAAGATTCTACTTTGAACGCTCATTAGCTATCTTTGATCCTATAACTAAATAAAAAAAATATTTTGTTTGCTTTGCTGTAATCCTACGATGAGAGATTTTTTATTACGTTTCTTTTAACTTAAAATATTACTTTTGCTGGCTTTCGAACTTACTGGTATGGTTACCTGCATCCCTTTTTTTAGGGAAGTTGTAAATTATATAATTCTGTTGCGCTTTTTTTCACAATGTGAAAGAGTTTTTGATACATTGATAAGCATATTGAGCACTTTGAAGGATTAATTGGCCAAGATTTATTTTTGTGAGTGTACTGAAACATATAATACAAAAATCGTTAATTCTGGGAAAACTGTTTATTTGTTACCAATGACCTTGATAGATAATCCTCTAATATGACAGTCTTAATGGGAGCTAAAATGAATTGATAACATATCTCCTTTTTTGGCAGTGGCAAACGTTTTTTTAGAATCTTAAGGTACTTGTTTAGACCGAGTTCCCGGCACGACCACTATTTTTCAAAAATATTTTCTTGAACATACTGCATTTTCCTCCTATGAATAACTTAATGGTTTTAATTGTGATGTTGTACGACTGATTATGGTTTATAAATGTAAATGAGCAGAATCTAAAAAAAGAATTGGGCATCTGTGATCTCTCTGAAAGGAAATTGAAGCTGATCAAACAAGGGAAACATTTGCTGAAATAATGCATATTAATCATGTTAGAGAAAGTAAAGTTGAGAAAAGCAATAAATATGAAACGAAAGGAAAATTTTCAATAGCTACATTAAGAACTTTATCAAGAAAATATGAAGCCATAAGTGTACCGCAAAATGCACTTCACCCTTTCAAAAAGACACAAGCAAGTTAAAGTTCAACAGGATATTTGTCGATCATCAAAGGACATTAAAACTACAATAATGTGGACAAAATGTGACAGTTTTGCTTGCACATAACTTTCCTGTAATGTTAGCGAAAAGTGTCTGTGATTTGTGTCCATTATTAAGGTCACGCACATTTGGAACAATTTAGTTCAGTTTTATTGGATATTTTCTCAAATTTTGAAAGAGAAATTGAAAAATCCTTGAAATAGGTAAATATATTTTCTCTTAGTTAAATTATTCACTGAAATTGTGATTTTTATCTTGTATATTGAAAATAATTATAAAAAAAGAATTAGGTCATCACTCCCGCGACCATTAACGTTAGTATCGAGTGCACACCTGATCCCGGACAAAACATTTTTGAAGTTTTCTCGCTTTAATATTAAAAAAATAACACAATTGTTATTCATTAGAATTTTATATTCTTTTTTATTACTTAACATTTATTCTAAATGCTAATTCTGCGAGGCTTAAAATTACAGTTCATTCAAAACTGTTTATAATATGAGTATTCATTTCAATAAATCATTTTACATTTTTGTATACATTGTCATGCACTTGGTTTTACTCTCCTTACAATTAAGCTATTATATCAAGAATAATATATTATCATTATTAAAAAAAAATAAAACTCGTGTTAAGAGTGGGTACTTCAGCCAGTATAAGAACAAATTTAATAATTATCAGTGACTTCCATGGGCTTGTCTTGCAGAGCAAAGTTTTTCGAAGGAAGGCTAAAAATTAGATATTGACACTCAGAGTTATTTTTTGATATTTAGCTCAGATCTATATTTGTCTTCAAAGTAGCCATCGCAGAAAATCCGGATTCACAAAGGTATGCTGTTAAAAATGGTAATAGTATACGAAATGCTTTTGTTTTCAGTGCAGAAAATTCAGCATCCACCTCTAACCAGAATTCAAAGAGTGATTTGTTACAAAATTGCCCTTTAATTTCGTCACTGGATGTGAAATCTATGAAGATCTCATTTTGGCAGTTGAGAGCCCTTCTGAAGTACTTTGAAATGGATCCCTAACCCATTCGTAACTTGCTATCAATTTGCCCTCGTCTGTGTACTTGTTGATGCTTTATTATCATCGAATGGTCTCTGCGATTTAAAAATATATCTATGATTTTATTTTAATCCACTGCCTTAAATACTTATAACCGTGAATTACAATTAACGCGTGAATTATGAAATGTACATTCAAGAGAGATTCGGTAGCTAATCGATTCGGCCAAGACTGACTAGAATTGTACGAAGTTCAGCATTTTTACATGTTTTGTGCAGACGTCTGTTAGGTTGCCTAGACTCACATGTACGTTCGCGAGGATGCCAGATGTAATGGATATGATAAAAAGCAACATAGATTAGGATATTTTTCAATGACATTTGTACTTTTAGAAATGGTTCTTGAAGGAAATAAATCTTTAATTAAATATTATTTCTCAATCTGTTTCAACTTAAAAATTAGAGAGAAAAATAAAATAATTAACATATTAAATTTACTTAAAATATATATTACTTAAGAGAGTAACATATATAAAATTTTAATACTTATCTTATTAATACTGAATTAAGAACAAGTTTAATAAGTATTAGAGACTTCCATGGGCTTGTCTTGCAGAGCAAAGTTTTTTAGAAATTGACCCTCTGAGTTCTTTTTCTATATTTAGCTGATATCCATATTTTGTCTTCTAAGCAGCCACCGCATTTTGCAATATGTTTCAATTTAAAAATCAGAGAAAGGAAAAATAATAATTTTATCCTATTACTTAATTTTTTTCTCTTTTGCTTAAAAGTAACATATACAAAATTTAATACTTATGTTATTAATTTGTACGGTTTATAATTAAGATTTAGCTTTAGCGTCAAAAAGGGCATTATTATTGCATTCAGTAATTTATTAATGTATAAGGGGGCGCGATAAAAATTGTGATTGAAAAGGGGGGCGCCAGTATTGAAAGTTTGAGAAACACTGTTCTAGAGCCAAAATGCATTAACTGTTCACAGTCCTATCCATCAAATTCTAAACTATGCCCTAAATGGAAAATAGAGATAAAAATACAAGAAATCAAAACTAACAATACTATATCTTACATAGAAGCTAGAAAACTAATACCACCTCAGATATCCCAAATATATGCCCAAGCTACTAAATTTTAACCAATATCCGTTACAACGCAGACAGATGAAAGCATCACTAAAATAAAATGTCGACCTTTAAATTTACTGACACCGCTTTCATCTCCCCCAAAAAATATATCACTATGTTCTCCTGCTATTACCACATCATCCTAAACCCCAAGTACCTTTTGTCATCCATCTCTTTAATAGATCTATAGTAGCGTTCTTCAACCCCCAAACCCCCCATATCGATGCAAAAAAAACAAAAGAACAACCATTTAAAGCACATGGCCCCAAAAAGATGGAAAAAAGCAGATTTAAAAAAATATAAGACCTTCGACAAATTTTTGGAAAAAAACCTAAAAAAAACATACCTTTAAAATAATGGGGGAAAAGACCCCCTCTATAACCCACAAATTTCCCGCCCAAAAAGATTGGGAACCGAAAACTATTCAAACCTCGGATGACATGGACAGGGACGCTAATCTGATGACACAGATTCGTTCAGATCTGGCATCCGGGGAAATATAAAACCTTTTGAGGCGTTTTTTAAACAAGGGGGTAATCTTTTGACGGGCCCCTTTTGCCACCTTCACCCAAAAAATAACTTCCCTGGTTTTTTGGGAACTGTCGTGGTTATAGATCACATATAGATGACGAAAAGGCCATTATTCATAAAATCACCCGGGTGAGCATTTCAACAGACCTTCTTAAAGTCTTGTCACAAACAAAGATACGTCGGTAGTTTGGTACGGAAAGACACGGGGGGGATCCTCAATACCTGGAGGCATATGTATTTTAAACCCCCTCGATTTACCATCCAGTGTTTCCCCCACCCCGTACGTCATTGGGGCTCCCCGTGAGCTTCACCCCCGAGCCTTGTCACAGTCCCCTTTCCCACCCAATACTGTTATCCCCCGCGTACTTGAACAACCTGATTGATCAGTTGCCAGCCCCTTTCTGTCAATGGGTGATTTAAAGGACATAACACCTTTGGGGGGGTAGCTTTAAGCCAACCCTCGTGGGACAGATTGAACGGTTTCTGATCACGGTCTCTGCCTGCTCAATCACGAGAAACCAACTACTTAGAACCCAAGATCATTTCACACATTAGTTTATCCATTTGCTCCCCCCCACTCTCCTTATTAAATTTTCTGTTGAAAGGACTTGTGTAAAATAATCATTTTTCCTGTTGCCCTTTTCCCATGTTTTGATGCAATGGAAAATTTTCCCCACCTATACGTATTCTTATAATCGTGCAGACGGGGCCCTTTTCACAAGTTGGCTGTGATATGTGATCAATGGTCAAGACGAAAGTGTCGATACGCTGTACAAGAAGTCACCAATGTTTTGATTGGGCAGCTAATTTATCAATCCCAAAAAATCGAGTCATTCTAAATGTTACAAATTTTGGGGAAGCGTCAACAGCATAAAAGAACCAGCGAAGTTTAATTTTTTCGCAGATATACGGACAACCCTTTTAGCGTTCAAAAAGAAAAAGCTAATGCTCGCAAAGAAAGGTGTCATAATCGGGGAATCCGGGATTCGATATGTGTCTTCACTTACTTCGTAAACGTCAAGAAAACAATTATGGATAAAAGTCGGGGCAGCAAATAGTTTATATCGAAATTTTCCTTCCCCATTTTACAAACATTGACTCTTCTTTTCTTTTCCCCAGACGAAATTGTAATATTCTGGGTGAAACTTTTAAAATTATCTAGTACAGCCTTCTACAATTCGTTTCCTCGAGTTTAAAGAGGGTGAAAAACGTATCCGATTTTTTAATTCGTTCCTTTCTTTCCATAAATTGTAACTTCACGATGACTAAATTTAAAAAAGGCACTCGTACAAGCACCAATACAAGCCCTGGTCGGATGGAATCACTTACACGATGCTCCGTCATTTTAATCCTGACTCCCCCAAAAACATCCTCTTTTTTGTTTAACAGATTTTGGGAAGGGACATTACTATCCCCCCAGCTGGAGAGAAGCCAGTGATTAATTCTTAAGCCGGGCAATGTGGCAACAGATCCTCTGAATTCCGCCCCATTCCGCACCTTCGCAAGACATTTGAACGTATGGTAAATGCTCGTTTAGTGTATATTTTGGAGAAAAAAAAAATTTATTTTTCTATGCAGAGTGGATTCCGTGGGGCTGCTCCCCCTCGATAACATTTATACTTAGAATCCCAAATCGGGATGCTTTTTTAAAAGGGAAAACTCTAGTTTCCCCTTTCGACATAAAAAAGCATACGCCGAACATGGTGTTATGGGATTCTCCGAATTTTATGACTTTGGCTTAAGGAAATCTTCCCATTTTTTTTTTAACTTTTAACTCTTCATTATTTTCATGTACGCGTTGGTCACTCATCCTCCCCATAAATTCATACAAGATCAAGGGTGTTCTCGGGGGGAGCGTACTGAGTGTTCTTTGAAAATTTATATGAGCAGCATACTTCATCACCTCCCCCTTCAGGGAGGAACACTTTATGTTGTATCTGCAAATCTCTTGCCAGGGTTTAGATATGAGACAATTTAGCGGCAGCTGCAAAACAACTGTCAATCGATTAGTCAATTTTGCAATCAGAATGGTCACACGGTCTCTTCTTCCAAGAGCAGCTGTGTCCATTTTGCAAAAAAAGTAACCTACATCAGAGCCTTTTATTCATACAGGAAATATACAAATACCTGTAATAGTGAGGTCGCTTCCTCGGAAATGACTTGACTTAAATTGACTTTCCTTCCCCATGTTCTTTATTTGCGAAGAAATGTGAGCGATCCTCAATATCTTAAAAGTACTGTAAACACCTTTGGGGAGCGGATAAAATCTCATTACCCGAGTATATCAAACACTAACTTTCACGTTTGGGCTAGGTTCTGTAGTGTATGGTTCTGCTCGTACATTTTTTTAAAACGATTGGGCACAATACATCATTCTGCTCGAGAAATCTCTGGTGCTTTCAGAACTTCACCTATCACAAGCCATGTGGTATGCCATCAACCACCTTTAGAATTAAGGTGGAGGCTGTTAAGTCCTTTCTTTTTTTCTTTGCCATTTATTCCTTTCATCCATCAAAACCCTTTTTTCTCTTTCCATTGGTCTCACTCGACTCTATGAAGCCCGTTCATTTAATATCGCCTTTTTTGGGAAAAAGCAAAAATGTTCCCAAATGACGCCCACTTAAGTGGATAAAAACCAAGAAAATAACATACTTGCATTTCCACCCTGGGGGATCCAAATTTTTTCTATAGTAACCCTTTTTCAGGTTATGACAAAGCAGGTACGCTCAAAAATTTATCATCAGATCTTTTTTTTTCCACCGAAGTAAAATATTCTGTACATACCGTCTAAACCCCGGGTGGGTCAAGACCGAAGAACGGTTGGGTGTGGGTTGTTTTAACGATACCATTATAAGTTTCACCTACACAATTCTATGTCTGTCTTTTGTGCTGGAAATTTACTGCCATTCTTGTGGCACTTCAACATATATTGGTTTCCCCGCTGTCATTTTTGGTGTACACTGACAGCGAGTGCTCAGAATCCTTTCAGTCAACAGAAGTGACCCCCCCACTGTGATGGAAATACTTTTCTTCTGCGAAAACTGGAAAGAAAAGGTTTTGTTATTTTTTTTCCCGGATACCTGGGCACGGGGGATCCTTGGTAATAAGGGGCTGATAACGCTGCACGATCCATGCGATCACATGCAGCGGTTTTTACCAGGATTTAAAATCATCTATACAGCACTATATCCATCATACATGGCAAGAACTTGGGGAAACAACAGGTCATCAACAAACACATAGATTATTTTCCCCGCTCAATGGGGACGGTACCAGTACGAAAAAGATGTCCTCTTTACTCGTCTTCGTTTGGACACACTCGTCTAACCCTAAGCATTTGCTGCTGGGGGGGATCCCCCCTTAACTTTTGTCTTGACCTTTTCCCTTTTCACATTCAAAAAAATGTCCAAAATATTCATCTAAAAAGAAACACCTTTTTAAAAAAATCTTTTTCTTTGACGATTTGGTTGGGGAAATCCCCATCAAATCTTTTAACGTTCCATTGACATTTTTCATAAAAAATAATTTTCTTGAGGATTTTATTATACCATTGGGCTTGATCTGTGCAATTAGATTTTTTATTTATATGTATGCATGTATTTTTATGCATTTAAAAAAATTTTTCTTTTTAAAAAGTGTTTGGCGCAGTTTGGGCCCAAGTTGGCCCTTTGGGCCCTCAAAGTTAACTCAAACTTACTCAAACCCTTATGGGGGTTGCCAGAAGTTTAGGGAAAAATATCTTTTATTCTAACCCGGAAAACCTCCATAGCAAATTTGGACACAGAAAAAACTGACCATTAGCGGACTCTTCGAAAAACAATTGCTGAACGACATTTCAATCCACAACACGACAAAACCACACGGCTGGTTACCGATTTTTTTACAACGATAACAATTTCGTGCCCAACGCCTAAGCATTCCCGAAATTTTTCCTATATTAATAAAATTAAAACTAGGGAAGTCCTGGAAGGAAAGGGAAATTTTGAACAAGATGGTTCAAAACTTTTAATAAAACCCCATCTTCCAAATTTCAACATTATTGAAAATTTCTAAAAGTGGGGTTTCTTCCCACAAGCCTGGAAAACAGCTTCAGTTATTCCGATTTTGAAACCTCTGGTAAGGATCCAACTTTACCAGAAAGTTTCAGACCCATCTCATTGCTCCTGATCCTCAGTAATCTAGCTGAGAAAAATTATTCTAAACAGGCTTTGTCTACATCTCAACACTAATAACCTTCTCATTCTCCAGCAACATGGCTTCCGAGCTGAACTCTCCACGTCATACCAGCTTCTGCGGGTGTTGTACATTAAAACAGGATTTAAAGATCGGAAATCAACAGGAGCTGTTTTCTTTGATATCCAAAAAGTCTTTGATAGAGTATGGCCCACAGGCCTACTCTATAAACTGATCAAAATTAACACCCCTCCTCACTTAATCAAAGTAATCTCTTCTTACCTTTGCAATAGAACTTTCTCTGTCAGAGTGAATAACATCCACTCTACTAATAGACCCGTACAATGTGGGATCCCACAAGGAAGTTTATTAGCCCCTTCCCTCTTTAATATCTATGTAAATGATATTTTAGGACCAGCCAGACCACAATCTGCAGGTATGCTGATGATACCTTGATCTGTGCACAAAGCAACAAACTTGCTCTCATCACACACTTTCTACAAAAACACTTAGCGAAATTAGAAGAACGGTTCTCAATCTGGAAAAATGCGTCAATTGTTCACAGCCTCATTCCTCCGACTCAAAACTTTGCTCTAAATGGAAAGCTAAAAAAGAAATCCAAGACATTAAAACCAATAGAAATATATCATACGCAGAAGCTCGAAAATTGGTAGCCCAGCAGTTATCCCAAACTTATGCCCAAGTTGCCAAACCCTCAACTGTTACCAGTACAACACAAACAAATGAAAATATTACAAAAATAGTATGCCCACCTTTAAAGTTATTAAAATCATTAATATCCGTTCCAAAGCCATCTATATCTTATACTCAGTCCCTGCAGTTATTAAATCCTCTACATCAACTCAAGCCCACACACAACCCTTACCATCCATCTCTTCTGTCAAAGTTACATCGTCTTTTGAACCACAACCACCTATTCCTTTTTTAAGTAGTGCTTCCACCACATCTAATAGTTTATCTACCTCTGTGCATCTTTCTCATTCACAGTATCAATGTTTACACCCTTACCATCACGTCCAGTTCTTCAAACTACTATCACTACATCCAATAACATACCTTCTACATCCCAGGATGTAAAACAAACTTCAAAGCCCCGTAAAAAAAATGTCCTTCTAAAACATCTACCAATATAAAACCAAAAAGAAAAATTAAGATGGCTCCTCATAAACCTAAGAAATCAGCACCGGTAGAATACACAACGGATGAGGAAGATATGATCGTTTACGACATAGAAGAAGAGGTAGAATCAACTAAGTCTATTATAAGAAGATTATCGGAAGAATATTGGCAAAATGATGATTGGGAAACGTGAACAATGTTCAGACACGCTGACCTATAATAAACTTGTTTAAGTACCAGATACTCTTGTCTGTGTGTGTGTGTGTGACTTGGTGGAAAAATACCCACCAAAATTTATTAACTTCTACTTTTAAAACTTTTTATACTATGAGATTTTACTGTTTTAAACATAAACTATTTTTATAAAATTCTTGACAAATCTTATACTTTGAATTTTTAAAAAGTTGTTTGGCGCAGTTTGGCCAAAATTAGCTCTTGCACCATAAAACTCTACACTCACTCACTCAATCTGGAAAATCGCATTAAATGTATCAAAAACAGAGGCAGTTTTTTTCTCTCACCACATTAAAAAACAACCACCTGATTTGTATTTACACAACACCCACGTCCCCTGGTCTCGCAACACTAAATATTTAGGTGCAATCCTAGATAAACGCCTCACATTCAAACAACATATAACACACATTCGTAGAAACTTCAATATTTCTGTGGTTAAAGTTTACCCCTTAAATTCCCGGAATTCATGTTTATCTATTAAAAACAATAAGCTTACTTAAAAAATGATCCTCTGACCTGTTCTCACTTATGCATGTCCAATCTGGGGGCACGCAGCCTATTCTAACATAAAAATTTTAGAACCTACTCAAAATAAAATAATTAGAATTATCACAAACGCAGACTGGTTCATGAGAAATGATGATCTTAAATCTGCCCTAAAGCACAAAACTCTTAAAGAAGTATTCAAGTAAATAGCAATTAAATTCTTTGAAAAAATAGACTCGCATGATAATAGAGCAATAGCCAGAATTGAAAAATATAATTTAAATCCTCTTTATAATCTCGTCCTCGAAATATTCTTACCTAAATTCATTTTTTCCAAATTGTTTCCACTGCAATCTTCAAAATTATCCGAACTTGATTCCAATTGGCGACTCTTCAGACCAAGGGCTGATTTCGACGAAGCGGGTTCTCCACGTCGCTCGTTTTCTCCCTCCCCATTCTGGATTTTCAAGCCGACCGCGCTAGCTCGGTCTCTAGGCTAGCCAGCGTTCAGCACAGTTGTTTTTCCTGCACATACACAAGCTCACAAACAAATACACTAAATAATTAAAAGTAATCTCACTCACTTTCAACACCATTTTTTTCATACCCTAACGATTCCTAAATTTTCGCGTAATTTTACTATCATGAAGTAAATTTTTATATTTAACTTTTAATTTCATTTCTAACTATAATTATTTTAAAGCAGCAAAGGGCTAAGGTAAAGCCGAACCAATGTTCTCTCCCCATTTTTCCATGACAGGAGTTTAAGCTTCCCTGCGGGAAGCACACACACAGAGGCACTCCATCAACCATTCAACTTATCTTGATTAAACCAGCGAGTAGTGAGCATTGTTTTGACTAGCGATATGCTGGACTGTACTTGTGAATAATCTTTTACTTACGTGTATTTTTAAACACTAATGATTGTGTTTGATTGCTGTTGAAGGTGTGAAGACCTTCGGGGATTTACTCTGTGAATATTGCTGCTGAATTCTGTATTTAAAGGATTGGATTTTTGATAATAAATTCACATCACTCTTAAAAAAACTGTTTATTTTCTTTGTGATTGTATTGGATAAAATTCTCGAACCCGGATCTACGTAACAGTTTGGTGTCAGAGGTGGAGTTTTATGCCAATAACAAGAGCGATGGATGAGCAACTGAATGCTCTGTTGGAAACTATTAATGCTTTGAAAAACAGCCAAGAAGAGGCTAAAAAGGAGTTGAAGGCAGATATTAAAAGAGGCCAGTAAGAAAAGCAGAAATGTCTGGAAAATGTGCAGAAACGTTAAGAAGAGGTGAAGAATTCTCTAGAAAGTAAAATCGACAATGTTGAAGAGAAAATGAATAGTGTGGAAGAGAGAATAGCCGTAAAAATGGAAGAAAAGATAGCAGTAGTTGAAAAGAAGATAGAGAAGAAAGTAGGGGAAGAGAAATAGAAAGAATTAAAGAACAAGTTGAAGAAAGAATTGAAGAAGTAGCTGGAAATTTCACCCAGCGAGTTGAAGATCTTCAAAAGAAGCTTCTAGCTTGCGGGATTACAAAGAATAAAAGAACTTTGTACCTGCTTCTTCAGTACCTGTGCCAGCTTCTCCAGTACCACTGAGTACCTCACCAGTGACATTAAAACTGTCTACCTATGACGGAAAAACGAATTGGAAAGTATACAAGACACAATTTTCCATAATTTCTGAAGCCAATGGATAGACTGAAGGGGTGAAAGCATGTCAGCTAGCAGCATCCCTTAGAGGAGAAGCTGCTGACACAAAGCGATTGAATTTGAACTCCCTATATTACGGTTCAGCGTCCCTATCTTCGGTTCAGCCAAAAGAACTCCAAGGATTACGCACGCCTGCAGATGAAAACAAGACTCTAGAAATCCGGAGAAAGCTTGCAGGAGTATGCCTCCGAAGTAGAAAGGCTCGCCAACTTGGCTTTCTCCGACCACCCAGCAGCTGTGCGAGAAATAATCTCTTTACAGTATTTCGTGGACGGACTAAAGGAGGGGGAAAACCAGAAGGCTGTAAAAATGGCAGATGTCCAAGATCTTAAATCTGCCCCGAAATTAGAGGCTGCCACTCAAGCCAGTCGCAAAGATCGCCATTCCATCGGAGGAGCTAAGGTGACTGCAGATGAGCCGTGTGAATCTCGACTGATAAAGGAGATGGAGAAATTGAAAGAGGAAATGCAAACCATAAAGGCTGGAATTTCGAACCAAGAGAAACGCAACTTCAAGTGCTGGGGATGAGGTGGAACGGGACACCTGAGAAGAAACTGTCCCCGAGCAAAGAAGGAAGAGAACTAAAATATGGCCATCTCGCGGGTCGGAGGTTGCAAGATAATGAAAAACCCCATCACAAAATTCTCCAGATTACAGCAGTAAATAGCGGCGACAAGGGACTTGACGTAATAGGACAAATTAATAACATCTCGTGCCGTATGGTTTATGATACAGGAGTCAATGTTGTCTATAATCACAAAAGATTTGGCTCAAAACTCAAAAGTTAGTATTATCTGGACGCCGCCCTGCGCGTTTCCTTGCAAACAGTGACAGGTGACAAGATTCAGTTTCATGGAAAAGCTAACGTCACTCTAAGGTTTGGAAATATAGACTATCACCATACGGCATGTATAGCAGATATCACCGATCCCTGTTTTCTTGTACTAGATTTTCTGAAGAACAATAACTTTAAATTGGACTTTGAAAATAGCAATCTGCACTGAAAATTTGAAGACATCACTCTTTTTGGCTTACAAACTCAATTTGAATTCAACCAGAAAATTATAGCAAAAACCAAACTCTTATTATCACCAAGAACTGAATGTATAATACCCGGTTTAGTAGCAGAAAATAGGAAATTCTGATTCGGCCTAATTGATTATCCTGAACCAGACAATTTAAAAGCAGGATTACTGATAGCCTCGTTGGTAGTAGACCTCTCGAATTCAGTCATCCCAGTGAGAATTGCTAACATCAGTGATAGGACAAGGACTATCCAGGAAGGAGAGGTAATAGCAGCTTGAGCTCCTGTCATTTGTGTAGACCAAAAGTGCAATAGCCAAGACCTTTCTTCAGACGATCTAGTCAAGGATTTACTAAAAAGACAAGAAACTGAACAAGAACTGACTTAGACAAGAAACAGAGATATGCTGCAGGAAAGCTGATTACAGAATTCCAAAGCCTATTTTCAAGAACATCTGAGGACTTTGAACGAACTAGACTAACGAAATACCGAATCGATACGCGAGCGCATCCTCCTATTAAGCAGCACCCCCGACGACTACCGTTTACTAGACAGGAAGAAGTCCAAAAACTCATTAAGGACATGAAAGATAATGATGTCATTGAGCCGTCGTGAAGTCCCTGGGCATCTCTCATCGTCTTGATCAAGAAGAAAGATGGCTCTACCAGATTCTGTGTAGACTATCGTCGGTTGAATGACGTCACCAAGAAGGACAGCTATCCTCTACCAAGAATAGATGACACGCTTATCGGAAATACCTAGTTTTCTACCCTAGATCTCAAGAGCGGGTATTGGCAGGTAGAACTCCACCCTGACGATAAAGAGAAGACTAACTCCACCACGGGACAATGACTGTGGCAATTTAAGGTTATGCCTTTCGGCTTGTGCAATGCACCTGCAACATTCGAGCGCCTTATGGAAACAGTCCTCGGTGGACTTTCGTACGAGGCCTGCCTGGTTTATCTTGATGACATTATCATCGTGGGGCGTTCCTTCGAAGAACATCTTAAAAATATCAGACGGCAAATTCTGAAATTGGGAAACAATTTATTCTGGATACAGATACAAGTCATGAGAGATAGTCAGGAGCGTGTCTCATCGCCTATTTTAGCAAGTGTCTGCCCAAACCAGAAAGAAATTATTGTGTGACCAGGAAGGAACTGCTCGCTATCCTAAAAGCCGTGGAGCACTTCTATCCTTACCTCTACGGTCGAAGGTTCCTGCTGCGAACAGATCACGCCTAATTTACCCGGCTACTGAATTTTAAAAATTCAGAAGGCCAAATAGCTAGGTGGATATAGAGATTACAGAAGTATGAAGTGGAAATTCGCCACAGAAAAGGATCAGCACATGGAAATGCAGACGCCCTTTCGAGAAGACCCAGTCATGAGAGCTGCAAATACTGCTCGAGAAATTTGGCGTAATAGATCCAATAGGCCACCAAGTTACAACGGCATTGGACCCGTGGAGTGGTGAGAGCATCCGAAAAGAACAACTGGCTGATCCCGAAATAAAACAAATAATAGAATTCAAAGAGTCGTCTGACGAAAAGCCCAGCTGGAAAGACATCACTTCTTTCCATCCTACAACGAAGCGTTACTGGGCTCTTTAGGAATTTCTCCATCTGAGAAATAGTGTTTTACACTGGTGTGCAAAACTTAAGCAACAGGTGGGTTTATTGCCATAACTTCACGAAAAATCATCTGAGAGACATGAAATTCTGAAATGAGGGAGAGTATTATGTACGTAAAGGATGACGAAAGCATCCGCGCTGAAAAAGGAATACAACGCATACGGTATGGAATAAAAAAAAAACAAGCTTTATTGAACGCATAGTATCGTGACTCATGATTGTCTATCCAACAGGAAGAACAACAAGCAGATGTTCCTTAATATGGTATATGCCCTTACTACAATGGTTGCTTTGCACCGTCTCCGCATACTCAGAACCAGCTGGTGCAACATTTCTTGAGGTAGGAGTGCCCATTCCTCAATCAACATCTGTTTGAGTTGTTGGTTGTACTCCGGATGATGTAAGCGTGTGGCAATACGTCTCCCCAAAGCATCCCACACACGTTCGATATTTTTTAAATCTGGGGAGCACGCTGGCCAATCCATTCGAGTGATATCTTCACTTTCCAGCAGCTCCTCAACAGCAAGAGTGCGATGTGGCCGTGCATTGTCATCCATAAAAATGAAGTCTGAGCCAATGGCACCTCGGAAAAGATGCCCATGGGGAAGAAGTACCTCCTCCCAATAGCGATCCCCGGTTACAGACCCTCTGTCGAAAATGTGAAGCTCAGTTCCGCCGTTCAGCATAATGCCAACCCAGACAAGAACTCTAGGACCACCGTAACGATGTCTTTCCTTGATGTTACTGGGATAAAACCAGGTCCCGATCTCTCTCCAAATCAAAACGCGTTGAGAATCGCTTCTGGTACTGAACCGACTCTCATCCGTAAAGAGAACACGACTCCATTGCTCAGTTGTCCAGTTTTTGTGCTCTCTGGCCCACTGTAAACGGTGGCCACCTTTCAACGGGAGGCAGCGTTCAGGACGGCGGGTGAACAGGCCCCCTTTGTGAAGGCGTCTGGCCACAGTAAACCGCTACACTTGTCGACCTGTTGCTGTAGAATTTCTGAGCAATGGCGCTTGCTGACTGCTGTCGACCTTTTTTCGCCTGCAGGATGATATATCGGTCATCCCCTGCAGTTGTCGTCCTCGGGCGGCCACACCAACCCTTCTAACAGCTGTATCTGTGGTTTGGAACGCTTTCCAAGCGCGCGAAACGACACTTTTGTTGATTCCGAACTGTTCAGCTGCACTAGTGACAGTACGCCCCTTCTCCAGCTTTCCGATCATTCTTCCACGTGTGAAGTCGTCCAGGGGTTTTCTTCTAGCCATATTTCACGAACTGACTCACTGGCACTTGCAGAGAATATGGTGAATTGTGTCTCCGTCCTTCATTTCATTCTACTGTTGAGCAGCGCGCGCCATCACGCGTTTTGCGTACGCTCACATCGCTTCTGACGTTTTGTTCCTGATATTTGCATACGCATGACGTTTCTACAACTTACGTGATCCCTCTACTGATCTCCAGACCTCCTTTTCTGCAATTTCATGGCTATCTGCTAAATTTTTACGTTGTTGCTTAAGTTTTGCACACCAGTGTATATCGGAAATGGGAATCTGACGACGGAAAAACATTCAGGAGGTAATTAATACTCTCAAAGACAAGAGTTTCTACATTCCTTATGAAACTCCATGGCAGTCCAACTAGAAGCCATTTTGGTGTTATGTGAAGACCTTACAAAAAGTTCGTGTGCGCTTTTATTGGAACAATGTGTGGAGTGACGTGGAAAAGTGTTGTCGCACATGTGATCCCTGTGCTGCACGCAAAAGTCCCAGAAAACGCACTAGAGGAAGACTGCAGCTGTGTAATGTGGGAGCGCCTTTCGAACATATATTTTTTGACATCCTAGGTCCACGTCCGAGATCGTCAGATGGCAACAACAACATCCTGATTGTCATGGACTACTTCACTAAGTGGCCTGAAGCCTATCCTATTCCCAACCAAGAGGCCTCGACTGTTGCAGAGGTTCTAGTTCAACATTGGATCTCATGATTCGGAGTCCCTTTACAACTGCACTCCGATCAAGGGAGAAACTTTGATTCTGCAGTTTGTAAGAGACTGTGTGAAATATACTCGCCATCGACAAAACCAGGACAACAGCTTTACATCCTCAATCTGACGGCATGGTAGAGAGGTTCAATCGGACCCCATTCTGAATAGCCTCTCTCTCCTGGTATCCAGTAATCAACGGAACTGGGACAAGAAATTGCCCTTTTTCCTGCTTGCCTACAGGAGTGCCGTTAACGAGACCACTGGCTATTCCCCATTACAGATGCTCTTCGGACGTGATCTTCGTCTGCCTGCAGATCTTTTCAGCCGGCCACCAGATGCACCTAAAGAGTATGTCGAGAAACTCTAGGCACGGATGGAGGAAATACATCATCTGGCTAGGGAAAGAATCGGCATGGCTTTCGAGATGAAGACCCGATACAACGGAAGAGCAACCGGACACGACTTCCAAGAAGGCGACAAAGTGTGGTTATGGAATCCAAAACGTCGCAAAGGACTCTCTCCAAAGCTGCGGACCAACTGGGAAGGCCCTTACACAGTCCTAAAAAAGACTGAATGACGTTGTGGTGCGGATACAGAAATCACCACACTCAAAACCGAAGGTAATGCATTACAATAGGCTAGCCCCTTATCTTGGTGGCCAAGATGAATAAGATCCTTAAGTTCAGACCATGGTCATTAATGATTTTGTAAATAATCTAGATTATTTATCTTTTCAAACTTCTTAGTCTTATTATAGTACTAGCTGCATGACCTGGCGTTGCACGGGTTTTCTCTACTCTTTTATAAATTTTCCTTTCATAAAATCAGCACTTCCCTTAATCTTTTTCGAAATTACTTTGACTTTTTTGTTTCTTTCCCCTCTGCTTTTACCGAGTGTATAACTTAATTTCCTCTTTCCTTCATGACGCCAGCACCTTTGTGCGAGTGTGTACGCGTACGATGTGTGATTGCTATAATGATGTCATTAAAATTAACTTTTTCGAAATTTTTTCACTTCTTTTCACAGTGTGACAGGTTTCTTTCCCCTTCATTTACCCCCTGCGTTGCACGAACATATTTGAATGCATAACATATTGTCATGGAAACCCCCCTTCTCCTCTAGTTGTTAGCACTTTCTGTTGTGTGTGTATGATTTCTATATCAACGTCATTACAAATTCCCTTTCGAAATTTCTTCCACATCTTTCCATTATCAGACACGTTTCTTTTATCTCTCTATAGCCCGACTTAATTACATATAGCTATTGAATTGATTTTTCTTTTCTGATTGTTTGATTAAACATATGTGTACGTGTAAAAAAAAAACACTTTATATATGTATGTGTGTATGGGGAAATGCCTATATATATGTTTACATTCACTAAAAAAACATTAAAAACAAAAGAATACGGTCTGATAAAAATATTTTAATACTTTATTATAATTTTATAGTTTTTCATTCCTCTGTATTTAGTAAATCATTTAACCATGTATCTGACGAAAAAAAGTATATTGTACAAAACTAACAAATTCATTATTTTAACAATAATTATTTTCTTAGAGCTTAAAATAATAAAAGGGGTTTGGTATTTTCATTTATTCAATCAATCATTACATAACAACTTTCTTCTTAGGTTTTGAAATAAAAAAAAAAATCTATTAAAAATGTTCATTGAGCAATTAGTTGTGACATACCACTTGCATAACAAAAAACGGCTGTAAAAGAAAAAAATCTCGTTTATTGATAAAAACTTATGAAATATTTTAAAAAAATTATAAAATAATTAAATCAATATATAAGATATATATTATTCTTATTAATTATAAAATATTTTTTCGATAAATAATGATATATTTTATGTATTATATACTAGATGAAATGCCCTTTCTTCGTACGAGTTATGTTTCAAAAACATAAAATTCCCCTATTATAGCAATTGTAATATTTTTTTAGTGGGTAAAACCCTGTGTATAGTAGTATAACCAAAATTTAAAATATTTTTTAATTCTTTAAATTATAAATATTTTAAACTAAGTACAATTTGGCCTGAAATTAAATAATTCAACAAAAACAAATATTTCAATGCGAGAGAAAATTAGCATGCTATAAAGTAAACAGAAATGAATGAATGTAAATAGAAATAAAAATTATACCAAAAATAATAGCAGTTGTAAATTTTTGCTATTGAACTATGGGTGAAATAACTTGAAATAGATAAACCGAAAGAAAAAAATTAATGATAATAAACTGATTAACAAAATACCATAAATAAGAAATATTAGGAGGCCATCAACAGGAAAAAAATTAAATTAGTATTACATGAGGAACAGTGTAATACTGTAATTGTAATTCAATAGATGTAATTTTGTAGATGTAATTCAATACTAAAAAAAAATTAAATTAGTATGAACTAAAATAAAACATCTATCTAAAATAGGTCCCCATGGAAATAATCTAAAATCAATAACAGTTACTGAATGATACAAACAATACTTTTTTGCAATATTAATTGTTAGCAATTGTAATTCAATTACAAAAAGCAAACAAATGAGTACATACAATCATAAATAAATATAGTAATAATTGAAATATATATATATATATTATATGGGTAGTATGATAATATATAAAATATGTATATGATCTCCAAAAAACTACATAAGGAACAGATTATTAGAGAGAAGCAACATTAAACAATCAGATGTAAAATCACGTCAAAACTGAATTTTAAAGAAATCCAAAAGGAGATACAAGAAAATCTTTTCAAGGTGCATATTTTTTCTGCAAACACTTTTTTGATCACAAATGATAATATTTATATATTGCAAGATTGTCAGAAGCAAAGTTAAATTGTGACAAAAAAATCAGGTCAACATTGAATTTAAAGGAATCCAAAAGAAAATTGAGAATATTGTTTCAAGGTCCATCTCATCATAGTTCAGCAAATAGCATTTTGTTAAAAAAGATTTCCGATTTTTTTCATTTAAAACAAAGATGAAATTTTATCGATCATAGAGATCATAAGGCCCAAAACAGTGACGTAAAAAAAAACATGGTTCACAATATTACCAATCTGTCAATAGCAATAAGTTTGAATTTAGTCTCATTTTCTTTCCATTATACTTCAAACAGTATTTTTCTACAATGAAGAAAACATTGAATTTGCGGATGAAAGAAGAATAGCAAAAATCTATTTTCAATGACAGAAAATATTATAGCAATGTATTTATATGAAAAAAGGTTATGTACAATGGAGGGGGTACAATGCATATGTTTATGTACAATTAGCTAAAAACTACATGAATTTTTGTTAGAGGGAACATTAAACAATGATGCCACAAACAGTTTTGAACAACAACAAAAATAAATAAATAAATAACAGAAAATCTTACATATTGTAAAATCCAGCCTACAACGCCCACTTTGAGCACAAAAAATTAAATCGAAATTTACGGGTTCAAGGGCTTTAAAAATAAAAAAAGATGAGTATAGAAAAAAATTAAGACTTCTACAAATATCAAATACTGTTTATGACCTTAAAGGGTTGTAATTCTATATAGAAGTATACTATTTTTTTCTATACCTTGAATAAATGACTTCAAAACATGAGAGCATTGCATATGTACATTTCAGGTTTCTTCGTAAAAAAAGAGGGTGTGCATTATACAGCGCACATAACAAACATTAAAAAATGCAGCTCTAAAGTATAGGTGAGCAATATATGCTGGATTTTATGGTAATCTGATATTTTTCTTTGCATTGTTTTTTTAGCATCAAATTGTTCAATATTGTCCATTTTTTTATTCATTTCACCATTGGAATGCAAGTCTAAATAACTGTGCATATTTTTCATGACATTTAACATTGAACAGCATCTGCTGATGAAGGAAAAAAAGCAATCTTTTTTTTCCCCCAATCAAAAAAAATGTCATAGAAATGTACAGGCATAAAATCTTCAAAAATCTATATGCAGAACAGATTGTAAGAAGGAAAGTTAAACCATAATGCCACACGATAAAAATTGCATTAACTCTGAATAAGTGCAAAAGAAAATTAGATGTAATTCACACACACACACACACAACACTAAAAAAAATTAATTAGTATGTGAACTAAAACCAAAATCTACCTAAAACGGATAAAACAGGTCCCCGTTGAAATAGTCCAGAACCAATAACAGTACTGAATGAAACAAATAATAAACTGTTGCTCAAAAATTAATTAATGAGAAAACTTTTTTGCAAACAGCAAACGAATGAGTACATACAATGATAAATAACTATAATGATAAGTGAAAATATATATATCATATATGGACAGTATAACATAAAATATGCATATGATCTCCAAGAAACTATGTGAGGAACAGATTATCAGAAGCAAAATTAAACCATGATGGCCTGAGACATGTAAAATCACTTCAATGCTGAATTTTAAAGAAACCCAGAGAGAAATATGAGAAGAACTTTCAAGGTGCATCTCTTTTCTGTGCAAACAGTTTTTTTTATCGCAATGCAATACTGGGCCATACAGCTAGTTATAATATTAATTTAAATTAAAATGTTATCTAAAACAGAAAAAGTAAGCCCTATTTTCGATAAAATTGCCATAAACAGTTTTGAACAACAAAACAACATTAACCCAAAAATGTTCAATATTTAAAAAGAAATAAAATAAATATAAAAGTAACATTACACATAGTAGAAATTATAACATTAATTCAAACCAAGCAGCTACATTAAATAGATAAATTAAGGTCTGATTTTAATGACACTACCATAAGCAGCTCAGAAGAAAAAAAGTCAAGAAATCTTATATGTAAATAGAAATTCTAACTTAAATCACATCATTAACAGTCTGTTAATCTCCATTAGTTTGAATTGAGTGTCATTTTCTTTATACATTTTTCTACTTTTTTGTTACAATGGAATTTACCAATAAAGGAAAAGTGTACTTACGTATTGGCATCACCAAGAAGTGCAATGTCATAGAAAGATTATTTGGTACTTATGTATTATTGCAACAACTGCCAAACTGTATTAATAACTCATCAAGTTGGCAAACACGATTTCATTTTATGCTATACTTATTAATGGGCTGGGTTTTGTGATATCAACTTCAGATGGATTGTTGTCTAAGTACAACTGTAGATTGATAGTACCACTATATATATATTATTCAGTTTTCTAAGAACCAAAAACCAGAGTTCCTTAGAACTGATAAGCACCAAAATATGTACAAATTTTTTGTCAAGTCGACACTTTAAAAGTCAACATATAATTGGTAACCAACATGGAGAAAGCAAAAATTTTTCAGATACAGCCTAAAGGTTAAAAGAGTGCACTCAGGCCTTTTTGATTCTAATAGCAAAGCTATGACGCATCATGAATATCAAATGAAATAGGATATCGGATGGTATGAAAATATCTTTAAAAGTAGCCAGTACAGTAATTACGTTAGGCCTTGCAAGAAGTGTAGTGTAGTTGTTCCATTATCATGTTCCATAATCATGCACAAAAATAAAACAGATACATAAATTTAATTAGCATTAAAATAAAAAACGGCCTTGCAGAAAAAGATTTTATTATTACCTAAAATCACAGCTATGTTTATACTCATTGTCAGAATATTTGTAGAAATGGTTATTCTATGTAATTTTAAAGTAAGTGGTAAGTACCGTTGGTAGGTAAGGGTTAAAGAGTGCCCTCTTGATGCTAATAGGAAAGCTATACATCATATCATGAATATCAAATGAAATAGGATATCGGATGGGGAAGGGGTATGAAAATATCTTTAAAAGTAGGCAGTACAGTAATTACGTTAAGCCTTGCAAGAAGGTTGTAATGTTCCATTACACAATCAACGAGTAGTATAAAAAACACAAAAATATATAAAAAATAACCATTTAAAAAAATACAACAGATACATGAATTTAATGAGCATTAAAATATAAAACGGCCTTGCAGAAAACAGATTCTATTATTATCTAAAATCACAGCTACGTTTAAACACAAAATATACGATACCCAAACACACATATAAAAAAAATAAAGCAAACTTTGGCATCGCCCACCACATTAGCGGAGTGCCTAGTGGCAAAAACTTATAACATTTTCATTTGTGACAGTCAATTAGCATTAATGAATATAACAAAGTTTCATCCCTTTCATTTGAAATTCTGGAAAAGGATAAAATGTGCTTAGTTAAGAAAACATGATTCCCTTCGTTCGACATCGCTAATCAACTGTAAACAAAAGCGTGTTGCCAATCCAACTAAAAATCCAGTTGTTGCAAAAAAAATGGAAAAATCGCTTAAAAATTTAATTTTAAAAAATCTAAAGGGAATTTCGAAAAAAACTCTTCGTAGTGCACATCATCAGGACCTAGAATAATTATGTGTTGAGCTTTATACTTCTGGGTTACTTAGTTTGGGCGGTAGAGATGAAACACACAGTGGAAAAGTCCCTTTTATTAGTATAGATTGTAATTTATTTTTGTATTTATTTTCTTTGCATGTGCTGTTGAGTACTAGTTACTTTATATTGGATTATTATAAGAATAGTTTCTGTCAGGAAATAGATACCCCTTACTCAGCAATTGTACTGCCCGGTACATGCAGTCTTTGAGGAGGGGGCAGTGTTACGAATTTTGTGTAAATAATTTGTATTTGGATGTTTAATGCATTTATATTACTCTATGTTGTATTTATTTTATGTTAAAATTCTACTATTCACAAGCAATGCCGCCCCTTACGTTATAATGACGATTCAATCAGAACTTGGCAACATTTTTGGCGACCAAGTTAGCAAGTTCGGAACCCTCTGGATTCTTCTAGAAATTTGTGGAGGTCCATTAACGTCACGCTCTGTAAGTTTCTACCACGCCTATAAATAGAGATACTGGACGGAATGAGGGTCAGTCTTGATTAAACCAGCGAATAGTGATCATTGTTTTGACTAGCAATTAGCTCGGCTGTGCTTGTGAATAATCTTTTACTTATGTGTATTTTTAAACACTGATCATTGTGTTTGATTGTTGTTGAAGGTGTGAAGACCTTCGGGGATTTACTCTGTGAATATTGCTGCTGAATCCTGTGTTTAAAGGATTGGATTTTTGATAATAAATTCGCATCACTCTTAAAGAACTATTTATTTTCTTTGTGATTGTTTTGCATAAAATCCTCGAACCCTGATCTACGTAACATCATAATTTTATTTTGAATGGAGTGAAAAATAATAATTATTTACCGTAAGAAACATTAACACTTCCTGAATTATCAGTTTCTTTTATTGAAAATGGTAATACAGACATATTTCATCATACTGCTCTTCCAAGTCAAATTTTAAATGGAGACGATGATAAGACAAAGAACAAAATTTTCATACAAAAGGAAACAATTTCATTCAAAAATTTAATAATCCAACAGTAAAAGAGTTGCTGTCATCAGGGATATAAATCAATGAAAAAAATCATTTTCTTTGTAATTATTTTCTACTCTAGGTCATTATGGTCTCAAAAATTATATGCAGAACCAAAATTTTTCTAATGATTTGATAGCATTCAGAAATGTCATGATTGATGAATTACTGCTGATAATGAATGTTTCGCATTCTTTCAGAACCATAGAAAAAAGTTGATGATCTAGTGCTTTGGGTAGATGATTCTGGTGTTAAGTGATGTAGGATAGGTCTAAATAGGCTTCTCTCCAGTTTCAGGATGATCCTCTTCAGTTTCAGTATGATCAGGCTCATCTTCAGTTTCAGTTTGATCAGAATCAGAAGACAATTCTGTGATCATTTCTTCCTAAAAAAATCAATGTACCTATTTTAAAACATTATTAAATCTGAGTATTTCAATTACAAATCACATAGTTTAATAGTTTTTATCTGACTAAAGATAACATCACTTTAGTTCAATTTGCAACATTTTTTGGTGAGCGCGTGAATATTAATGTCACACTATTTAGTGATTTGAGGGCTTTTGGCGATGGACCTCATAATTTTGAGCCGTAATCAAATGACGAGGACAACATCTGAACTGCCCTCTATTAACTTCCACACTACACCAACAGGAGGACATTTGAGCCTTAACAGATTTAATTTGCATCACCCCCTACACAAAAGGTCTTCAGTGGTAATAGGCTGTTACTTTGACCACTAGGCTACTGCAGTCACATAATGTTTTTGGTTGAAAGACACTTGGTATATTTTATTCTAAAACAGTATTTAAATTTATTTAATTTTTATTTCATTTAAATTCATTTGTATTTTGATTTAAAATAGATATCATTTCAATAATTTATTTAATTTGTTTTACTTAGAAGAACAATTTATGCCATAAAATTATTGATTACTCAAAATGCTAAAACAAACTAGCCAACATCTAAAACAAGGCTTACTTTCCTGATTCAAACAACCTATAATATTTTTTTTCAAGTACAGCTTTATAAGGCACACAAATAAAGTTAAGTTAAAAATCTACTAAAATGATCTTTTTAAATTTTCTCGTGATTTTAATAATCTTTGCCAAAAAAAATCCTTTTTTATTCATGTGGGAGAAGGGGATTCTTAACACAGACCACAGCACTGACTACTTTCGAAAATTTTTTTACTGCAAATTAAAGGTCACTAAATTACCAGATGCATGTAGGTATGGAAAACCAGTTAGCAGTTTCTTTTGAAAGAAAGAAAGTGGTTATTTAAACTTATTAGAAACTTGTCCTTTCCATTCTCCCAACTAGTGAGAGGAGCAAATGGTACATTAGATGTTCAACTAATTATATAGGCCATTTGCAAAACTATTCACAGCTTCTTTCTCGATTCCCACACCAGATTTTTTTACTGAAGAGCTCTCTCTCATTCAACTCATCTCTCCCTTTATCATTTCAGTAAATTTAGCTGACCTACAGGAAATTCTCCGTTTTCCTTTGCCCCTTGTAAACAACTCTATCGAATATAAATCCTACAGTTGATGCCATAGTGATTAAGTTACATCTTAGAACACTCAGTGATTTTGAATAGTTTAAAGTGGAAAAAATTTAATTTATTGCTTCAAATAGTTTTATCAAATGAAAACAAAGATAAAAATTATTTTTTTTTATCAGCAACCTGGCATTTGAATGTTCATATAACTGATTTGATTTGTTACATGTATTAAATACTGATTTACATACAGTACTGAGTAAAATAAACATTCTTAAATGTGTTTCTTTACAATAGATAATTTTTAAAGACTGGAAAAAAAAAATTACCATGCAATGTATTAAATTGTGAGGGAAGATATTATTTTTTATGGAAAGGATTCCCTCCCCCTCTGTAGATGAGTAAAAACTGTTGAAATATTTTTTCATGTAAATCTTGTGTACATGCATAAACAAATTAAAATAAAATAGATTAACAGTACCTACACATATTAATTAAATTGTATGCTTTCATTTTGTCTTTTGATACTCTAGAAATCAAGTTTTAAAAAGAAAAGAAAGCAAAAAATTACACACTCTAAGAACAATATTTCTCATTCCCCAAAAATGTAGGTTATTTTAATAAAATTTGGCTTTCATTTCTTAAAGTGCATGTTTACAACATAATTGTATGAGATAATGCTTGCTAAGGGAGAAAAAACTTTTCCAATTCCTGGATAATATCAGACAACAATTTTTTTTTAAAAAAAGAGAGAGAGAGAGAAAGATCTTAGAATAAAAAGAATACAACTTAGAAATATGAAAGTTGTATTCTACTTTTGGTTAAAAATAATAATGAACAAATCAAAATACAGAGGTTATAAAAACAATATATTAATGATGAATGTCTTAGTTAACACAGACATCCTACTTAATTATAAAGCAATGCATGTTGAAGTTCTGAAAAATAACTAAAGATATGGATTAGATTAACAAACCGAAGGGTTAATAATTTTGAAGGTTCATATAATATGAAAGGGTGTCTTGTTTTAAAGGTACAGGTGGCTGTTACACAAATTGTGCATGTACAAGATTAATATCCTTTGCAAGACCATTTTGAACCACAGTCAAGTGATGAGGATGACACTTGAGCTGACATCCTCCTCTCCAAACTATGCCAACAGGAGAACTTTGCTTGACAGATTTAACTTGTATCAGTCCCCTCTATCTGGTGGGTCTTCAGTGGCACCAGAACTCTAACCTTGCGACACGCCAGTCATGAGTTAGTGACCATAACCAATAGGATACCTTGGCCACTGCTTACAGCTGGAATATTTGCACAATGACACAAGATCTTTTACATGAAATCCAACCACACAGTCACTGACAAAGTAGAATTACAAGATCTTGCATAATTCTTTGTATAGTTCAGAATTAAGTCCCTGTATTTTTATTTATGTTGATCCCTGAAAAAAATTTCAGCAAGTAAACACCTTGCATCCCAAGAGGAATTGCAAAACATCCTTGTGGACTACTCAAGTAACTTGACAAGCACCAGTTTTACACTGAGATAAATGTTTATAAAGATCATGTGAAATTAACAAAAAAGTATGTAGCCACAGTCTCTGGGCAACATAAGGAGACTGAAAATCAGCCATTTCTTGGACACACCAAAAAGAAAAGCCTATTTCACTGTATCATTTTGTTCAATGCAGGACATGTCATTGATCTTTTGCCATCCTGCATAACATGCATCCAGCAATATACTTGTAATGCCACAATGGAAATTTTTGAAAAACAGTTCACTAAATTTTCTCTACTAAAAAAACTTTCCCATACTTAGAACTTCGACCACTATTACCCAAAGCAGCTCTTTTTATACTGTCTACTATTTTGCACATGCGCAATACAGAACCCTGAAAACACCATCTATTAGTCAAATAAAGAGCTTTCCAAACATTTCCCCCCTCTAATAAAATTCAGCTTATTTTTGCCTTTTCTGCACAAACAAGAGCTTTTTTTGTTTTTATTTGTTTACCAATTATTAGTATTTAAATTAGTTCTAACTTTAGGATCATCTTGAATTAAAGATGCATTATGGTTGAGTATTAACTGAAATATTCCATACATACGTATCATAAAAAAAACACTTATCAGACTACAAAAAAAAAATTACTAATAAAGTAATTCTATACAGCTTAATATAGCATATATTCACAGAAGCAGATGGTATATTGAGTTTTTCTTCAATTGTGGAAGCTTCTTGTGATGAGATCCGCTTAAGTTCGAATTGAATTTTTGTAACTGTCTGTTAAAGTAACATAACCATAAAAATAAACTGTTAATAGTAAAATCATACAATATACATCACAGTTTAAATAATTCTACCCTTATTTGTTTAGATATTACTTTTTAAATGTAACAAATATTAACCATTTAATTTCAAATCCTGATCCATTTACTTATTGCTCTTTTTATCCTAATATAGTCCTTTCAAACTGATTTATTCCCTCACATTATATTACATTTTCAGAAAAATGACAGTAACAAAGATTTAAATTCTCAAGGCATGTATAAAAGGGATTGTAAAGGTAGTTTGAAAAAAGGTATGTTATTGTGAAAAAAAGCTGAAAATAATTCATTAGAAGTCAATATACCTTGCCAAAAATGCAGAATGCCTTATGAGCAGCTAAAAGAATTTAAATGGAGCTGTATGATTGACCCAAAAGATAATGGTCTTTTCCTATCCTGAAATCGCCACTAGCACAGGTAACGATGCAACAAGAGTTAAGCAAGTATTGGAATTAACACAGGGCATATCTCTTCCCTCATCAAAATATCATTTGATAAACAACAGTGTGTGCATCATACTTGATTGAATTCCATTTCAAAATTTGTTACGTTAACTTTATCATCTCAATACTCCCAAAGAATGCTTTTACATTTAATAGACAAAAATTTTCAGTTAATGCATGAAACAGCCAATTCAATGAAATCAAATGAGTGTTAAATATATATATATATATATATATATATATATATATATATATATATATTTAATAAGTTATGACAGAATTCAGTTTCATATCTGTGTGAATCTTTAGTCAAAATAAATAATCAATTTAAGAATAATACAGTAGAACCTGTTTTTGTGCAGTCCTTTTTTTTATGTGATTTTATTTCTGTGCAATTTTTACTTTTGTGCTATCTTTTTATGTAGTATGAATTTTAATGGTTTTAGGGCCACTACAACATTTTCTATCAATGTACATATAAACAACATATAATAACAATGTATACTTCATGATGCTCTATTCATTTATTAAAAACACTCTTTCAATTGTCTTCTCTCAACATGCTAGCAGCATGTGCTTGATTGAAGAGAAAACTTTCAATGGCGCTGGCATTGTCAATAACTTGATACATTATGAAGAAAGACAAGACAAGCTGGATTCTTTGAGAGTGGATAAAATATATGCAGGAATCTAGCTTTCCAACAAATCAAAAAAGTATTTTCTTAAGATAGATACCGATTCTGAAAGGAGTTTGAAATTCCAGAAAGATCATACATTTCTGGTTATTGTGACATTTACAAGCGACTGACCAACTGACCGTTGACGCAAAAACTTATCACTTACTTTATAGTGCCAAAAAATAAATCAACTGAAATTGTACCTTAAAGTGATGAAGGCGATTTTGAATTAATTCATCACAGAAAGATGACTGACTTGGATTGCAATGAGTAGCAGTAAATTATGTATGTGCATTTTGAAAACTTCTCGATGTATACAATGAGAAATTAAATGTTTTAAGAATGTTTCCATGTGGAACTAAATTATTTATTTTGTTTGGAAGTACTTTCTCAGAAATTTCGTAAATAATTTACATATTTTCAAATTGCTACTTATTTTATGTTGCCCCTCTCCACCGTATAAAAAAAATTTCGATAGTTCGTTGACAAAGTTGTTTGTTATATGTAAGTATTTATGAAATATATTTTTCTAATATTTTTTTGTGCAATTTCTTTTTATGAGGTCCCTATCTACCATACAAAAACAGGTTTTATTGTACATTTATTGGAAGAAGAAAAAGAAACATTGTAATAAGTTTTTCAAATTCTTACCTCTGAGCATCTTTGAATTGTTACACCTTGACCAAGTATGCCTAGGCAATAATTATCATTTTCTGAAGTATCAAATGACCTGCATGTATCACTGCAGTAGTTGTGATTTGAACAACAGTGCAAGTTGGCTTGTTCTTGACAAATACACTACATGAAATTAATATAATTTTTATCAATGATATGTTTAATAATTATAAAGTAACATATTTTTTTTATAAACATATTCATCTTAAAAAATTAAATCTTTACTTTGAATTGCAGGAAATTTGCTACCCAATTACTTTACAAAACTTAAGTTTTTTTTATTTTTATTTCTAATAAAAGCATATCTTCCAACTCTTAAAATTAACAAATTGTAAAAAACACATACTCGTCATTTTCAAAATAAAAAATATTTTAAATCCCATAGAACAAAGCATGACATACAAATGTTTTTAAAATAATGTAAATAAAATGTAATAAAATTATTTTTATGAGAAAAGTACTCATAAGTAACTCTTCTTTTATATCTTAATTAATAAAATTTCAATGCCCACTAAGGTAAATTAGAAGGTATATATATATATCTGTAGTAAAATGCAAGAAAATAATGACTTTACAGTATAAATGCTTTTGAATATAAAAAATACAATGAACTTATTATTCAACTTTCAAATATCTGTTTAAAAAAAATTACGCATATAGAAGCTTATGATCAAATTGGAAGACTATGACCCAGCAATAACCATTGAGTACATGAATGCTTTAAAATTAAAGACTTCTTTGTTGTGCACACTTAAAAAACTTTATTGTCATCATCACCCATGGCCAAGGCCTGAACCAAACATTTCTAACCATCTTCTATTAAAAGCTCAACTCCCCCAGTTTTAGATTTAAGGACCAAACAACCTTCCACTACCTCTATCCATCTTCCTCTCTCTCTTACTCTTCAAGTGGTTGCATGGTTTAGTGTTATTGTGTGTGTGTGTTGTACACACAGATAACATGCCCAATTCAATTGAGGTTACTTATTTTAATGTAATGAGCAACATCCAGCTCTTTGAACATCTGGTGTTGTGTTTCCTACATCAGATACCATTTTCATGAATTCCTCCAAAAACACTCCCCAAGACCTTGCATTAAAAATCACTTCTTCCTTCATGATCATATAGTCGGTTTCTATAGTATAAGTCAGTATCGAATGGGTTAGGGTCTTATGGAGTAATAACTTTGCACTGAATTCACTGTTGCAATGTTTTTTTTATACACTGCAAGTTTTTGTTCTTTTGCACATCTACGTTCTTCATCAAACCAATCCCTACTTCCCCTTTGAATTCTGTGTAGCTCCCATATTACATCTTCAGTATCAGATACTATTCAAAATCTAAGCCATAGGTCCTCAAGACCAGGGGTATCCCCTTTCAATTCTAAAATATTCCTTTCAGCCACTTTCTTTTTATAAGCTCTTATTAGAACCAAAACTTGTAAGTTCTTTATTAGCATTGGAGATTTTCCCCCTTATTTAAACTAGAACTACATAATCAGAATTAACATTAACTCCCCTAAAAGTATAAACACTATTTATATCAGTGAAATGTGTAGCATCAATAAAATATAATCAACCAGATTAAGAGTCACATCATCTGGTAACTTCCAAGTATATATGTAAATATTTTTATGCTTAATACATGCACTATCTAAGAGTAAATCATATGTAATAACAAAACCAATGAGACAGATTACATTATCATTTGATTTATTACGTGCAATATGCATACTAGCTTTGTTTAAAAAAAATTCTCTCTCCTTGTTTGGCACATGGTAAACATTTAACATAAAGATAAAGAAGCAGTCCAAATTTATTAAATGGCACAAGTAAACCACATTAATTAAGTCCTTGTGTTTTTTTTAAATGGGTAACTCAATCTTTTTCCTTGGACTGGAGCAGAATTATCTGCCACAAGCAAAATTAAATGTTCAAACGGTATATCATATTTCTCAAACATATAATGGAATCCACAAACAAATTTAGGATTTACAAAAAGGCTTCTTTTAGTTAGACATTTAGCAGGATCAGCAAGTCAAATAAATGCACTGAATTTTAAATAGTTATTAAAAAAATCAAAATAAGTCCCAGTTTCCCAATAGTACAGTATAGTTTTTTTTTAAAAAAATAGAATGTTAGTGCACAGTGTGTTGGCTCATTGTTCATTATTAATGTCTACTCTTTACACACATCCAGTCGGTAATACCACAATAGAAAAGATTTTCTTGCTTATCAGCAGCACTGTGGATCGATGCTTACAAAGGCGTCTCAAAAATGATTTTTGAGAAAGTTGCTTTACGAAAATATCTAATATGGTTAATATTACCTAAGACATAAAAAATTTCAAAATACATTTGAGGAAAATAAAAGTATTCAGTTGAATAATAGCCTTACAATTTAGAACAACAAAACAGACAAAAGTGATTTTATGTCTATTTGCACTTTTATTAATGTTTTATTTTTCAATCTTGTGCAGGTAGATGAATATAACAACATTAAGGATTAGTTGTAATATGAAAAACCCTATAAAAGGGTGGCACATTAGGTTTCCACACACACAGCTGCCAACACTTTAGTCAATCCAGCAGAGTTCTACAATATCCCTTATTTTTCAGTCACCTCGAATATAAAATGACATTAATTAAAAGTAAAAAAAATTTTAAAAACAAACTTTTATTTAAATGCTCTAAAAAGAATAAAATAAACTTTTCTTTTAAAATTTTTTTTGCTTTCAATTTAGTGTCATTACACAATTTATGATATAAAAACTTGTCGCAAGAATGAAATACTTGTATTTACTTAGTTTGAAAATTTAAAATCAATCAGATCAAGTTATTTAATTTGCTTGTTAATCTACACAGGTAAATCTCGTGACAAGTTTTTATATCATAAATTGTGTAATGATATTATAAGTTGATAGCAAAAAAAGTTTTAAAAGAAAAATTTTATTCTTTTCACAGCATTGAAATAAAAAGCTTGTTTTTAAAAAAGTCTTTCTACCTTTAATTTATTTTTTACTTTTTCGTCATCCCTGGACAGGTATCTCAGTCTGTTCTTATTCAACGCATCTTTGTTGCAAGGTTGTTTGCCGGTTAATTCTGAACAGGTTAACTCAGGGGTACTCAATCTTTTTTACCCCTAGGCCATGTACATATGATAGATATTTCATTCGGGTTACAACAAAAGGATAATGGGGGATAAACACTGTAAGAGCAAGACAACACCAGACAAAGCAAATTTAATCAAAATATGAAAACTCTTTTTTTTTCTTTTGCTTTTACTATAATAGTATATAAAAAACGAAAACACAAAAAAAATTTTAAATTCGTAATTTTAAACCAATTTTTTCAATCTGTGCAGAATTTGGATAATACCATTCTACAAACGAAAAAAAAAGAGTTTTGTGCGATTATCTTTAAAAAAGATGAAGTTTTTAAATATTTTATTAAAAATGTGAGTATATTTTGAAAAATCATAAAAAAAAAAGTTTTTAACATTTTATTTTTTTAAATGACTGATTCTAAAAGAAAAAAGCTTGAACTTTCTTAGTGCAGAATATCGATTCATTAACACGAAAAAAAATTCATACGGAATGATTTAGAAATCCTTTTCATGAAAACATCAATTTTGACTTATTTTTAAAAAAATCGTAAAAAATAGAAAATATTATTTTTTAAAAAGAATTATACCGAATCGTGGCGAAATAAATGATCTTTCTGATTATGTAATTATTTTTTGTCTCAGATTGATAGAAAGAATAAGAAGGTTTTTTTAAAAAGGTAAAAAAATCGGAACTTATTTAAGCTCAATCCGATAAGCTGCTAGGCAAAATAAAAAGCTAACAGGGGTAAAAGGTTTTTAACTAATTGCGATATTGGAATATAAATGGCCAAAACATACATTGTCAACAAACTAAACGTGTCATACAAACGAAACGTGTATACAAAATTTCAGCTCAATCAGTTGAAGACATCAGCTTCAAAATTGAGTTGCAAGATTCCACCCAAACAAATTACATTGCGTTAAATAAAAGTAGTAGGGAAGAAAATAGTTATTAAACAACAAAGATTTTTACATTTTATTAAATGCATAAAAATGAATAATCAAAGAATAAAAGCATAATGATGGTAAAAAAATGTTATTTTTACATGCAAAGCATGAAAGGTTGGCAGGTATGTAAATTTTATATGCAATAACAAGTTATACTCTTAATCTTAAACACATTTCATTGTTTTTCTAAGAAAAAAAATGCTTTCTGTTTGAAAATGCTTACATATAAATATATTATTACTTCATGATTCGTAAAATAACTATGACAAAAAAATTAAATTTTTTAATTTTCAAAATAATTGCAAAACTAATAAACTTAAAAAATTCTTCAAGATTGAAATTGGTTTTGTTTGCACAGTGGACATTTGCAAAAACAAATAAATTAACTTACGTTATCATTCACGAGATAAGAATAAATTTTCTCAGGCAAAAGTTTTTGTTTATATTTTTCACATTCATCTATATAAAAACATCTCTTTCTTGTACCAGATGAATGTTGTGCTTCTAATTTTGCAAGTTCAGCTTTTAACAAATCTCTCTCTTTCATACAAGAAGAATACTCTGCTTGTAATTTTTCTCTTTCAGCTTTCAAGAAAGCTCTTACTTTCTTTGTTTCCTCCAAACATTTTTCCAAAATTTCAGATTTATTAACCAAATGCAGGTGAAGCTGAGATACTTGTCTATTCAAGTTGTCAACGATTAATTCTATAAGAAAGAAAAATAAATTTTTAAGTTTTGACAAACCCCAAAATATTTCAATTTTAGAATTTAAATTAGTAAGTTTTTACACAAATATCCATTACATTGGAATCATCCACAAAAAGAGTTCAATTATTATTGAATTAATTAATATAATTTTTTCCCTCTTACAAAATTTCATCACTGAATTATTTGAAATATACATAATACACCTTTAGAACAATTATAGTATTGTTCTAATTGTTTCAGCTTTAGGAAAAGATCTCGCAAAGAGAAATGTAAGATTTACAACAACAAAAATCAATTGAAAAAAGTTTTGAACAATTGATAATACAAATTTATGAATACTCTAAAATTTGCAATTATAATATTGACGATTCTACAATTTTTTAAAAACTCTGAAAAAAATGGAAGTAATTGAACAAATACTTTTAAATATATTCTGATCTGAATATTCATTAACTATGTGTAAAGACAAGGGAAGGATTTGTCAAGAGAATGGTTTTAAACAATTCATAACCAGAATTTTATATCTTTTAATCTCGTACCAATAACTTGACAGATTGAAAATGATCATATGTTCATGTTAAAAATTCTTTTTCCTCACACGCTAAAAGAATTGAAACAGGCCTAAAACAACAGAATTATTTCAAAGTTAACACAGAGCAACAGGAATCTTGGATTAGGTCACAGTAAAATAAGATGCAAGCAAAGAAAAAAAAATCAATCATTTATAGCAGGCGTCGGCATTGCCAATGTGCCAAATTGCACCCTACAAAATTATTTGATAAAGTTAAGTTATGTCTTTGCTGCCTAACACATTTTTATTTACAGCTATTTCTTAATTTCAGAGTTCTTTGTCATAAAATTATTTTGCTGAATCCATTTGCATGTAGTTTGTACAGAAACATTCTTGGCATTAAATATTCAATTCAAATCAAAATAATTGTGTAATGCTTCTAAAATAAAATATTTATTAATGAAAAGAGCACCATTCACCCCCTCCTCCTGTAGTCCCTTCCCTGCAGTGTCAGTAATAAGAGAAAAAAAGTATTTTAAGAATGAATCAAAATTCAACTACACAAATGTTTTGTGGCAGAAATATAATAAAAACCAAAATAGTTATTCTATCAATGTGCATAATTTGGATAGAAAATTAATTCGTTGGAAAATACATGCTTGTGCAATATTGGACGTCAATTTTTGAATGGATTGAAATTGATAATTTTAAAATGGAGCTTATTGAATTAACATGTTTAAAATTATGGAAAGCATCATTAAGGGAGTTACAAAAAAATCTGGAAGATTAACTAACAATAAATCAACAGCTACTTTTTAAGTTGCTGGTTGTCATTGATAGAACAATTTAATTGTTTGAAGAAAACGGCATGTGCTCTGCTTTCCACTTTTAGTTTTACATATCTACATGAACAAATCTTTTCACATACAAAATATATTTAGAGTCTACAAAAAGCATTCAGAATAAAGTATCAAATGTCACAATTACACCCCTGATACTGCGATATAAAGTAGAGCTTACACTAGGCAAGCCATTTTATACTTCTCCCTATCTTTACTTTAACTTCAGAGAGCCAAAAGAGAACCCCAACTCACTCAATTCCATCCACCAATCCCAGTTCAACCTCTCCAATCCAGCTTTTCGAATTAGAACTCCTCTCAAGACGAACTATCAGACTCTTCTTGCATCACCCCTTGCCTTCCTCTTGCCAACCAACCAGATAGCTCCATCCCTCCAACCAATCAGGAGGCTCCTTACCGCCCCCCAGGTCATGCTACTGATGTCAGGCTCCATTAATAAAAGAAATTCATGTAACACATTTTGTTTTCAAATGTATGATGTTAAAAGTGTGCAAGTAAAAATGTGTAAAAAGTATATTTAAAAAAGAAAGAATTTTGGTAAATAAAGTTTATAAATACAAAATATATAAAGCATATGCCAGTTGCATATTCTACAGAGTATTATGAAACAATATGCTCATATTTTGGTATTTTCATGGATTTAGGCTTGTAAGAGGCCCCACCTCTCTCGCGAGCACCTAGATGCGTGGGGGAAGGGAAGAAACACTCGACATGATTCAAATCTAATCTATTTATTTAAAAAAACTAAGAACAGACACAATTTCAACTAATATTAAAAGAATGTCTCAATGAAAACTGTGAAAGTGGAACAACGACAGTAACACATAAGCAATTAGTCGAATAACAAACTGGACCCTTCTTTTAATTTAGGATCTAACTTATTATCTGATTTAATCTAATCTTAATTCAATCTTAGTGAACAATCGTCACTTTAAGGTTCCTTCTAATAATAATAAAAGCTCTATAATTCAAATATCATACCTTTAATATCAATCTCACCTGTCTTGAGTATATGTCCGCTCCTTCTCTCTCACAGGCTAGAAAACCTTGCTTATTTACAGTAAGTTAATTTGAATACCACAATTCCCTTCTTCCAAAGGACTGGTTGAATCACGCGAATTGATAGCCCAAAGATTTCCCAAGAGGATTAGTTCGAAGGTCACATATAGATCCCTCACAGGCTTAACTTCAAAAACACTCTGGCCCTAGTACGCCTAAACGTGAACACCTTTTATCTCAAAAGGGTTGAAGCTCTCAACACTTCATGTGAAAATATTTGATATCTTCTACTGGCACAAGATTTACAGCCATTTAAATAAAAATACAAAACAGTCACAAAACATATTTAGCTCCTTCATTAAAAAACAAAACCTTTGTGGAACTTCGAGCAAAATAGTTTTACATCTTTAACTATGTATAATATTAAAAATACAAATTGTGTTTTAAAAATCTTACCCAGCCTTATATCTGGAGTTTCCCTATTTTCTTCCTGCATAGCAGTATCCTGCAAAACAAATTAAAATTTAGCATAAAAAAATATCTTAAGTGAACAATTTTATACTCAACAAAACAACACAAATTTCCCCCTTTCCCTTCACTTCAAAAAAGGAACATTAAAAAATTAAACTGAAACAGAATTTTTTTAAAAAGAAGTCCTTTCAGAGCAGGTGTGTCATGCATGCAGCTTATTGCACACAGATGCCAAACGACGGGAAGTAAGAATGATTCCAGGTTTTTCTGTCATTTTTAAAACCATCACTGCATCTTTGGTATTGCAATCAGTTGAAAAATAATTGCTGATTTGGAAACATTGTTTATTTCCTAATGGAAACAGCATTTTGCATTTTTCTAAAATGAGTCAATTTTGACACATTTTTATGAAAAGATTTTTTCAATTTCTGTGTATGGCTTTCTAATTGCTTAGTTCAAAAACGAGCTTCAGTACAAAAAGAATTCACATTTTTTTTCTTTTAGAATCAGCATTTTAAAAAATCAGATTCTCAAAACTATAGCACCTGACAAGGATCTTGAACAATTCCTTTAGTTCTTTGTCTTCAAACTTTTTTGATGCACCAGAAACATTCTTTATCCTCAAGTTCAAAATCATTATTTTTGAAATGTTGAAACAATTCTCTGCCTGTCATTTCCATCAAAGCATTGACACCATCTTAACGAGAATCCTGTGTGTTTCAGCTGCAAATTTCTTTTGAATAAAATAGTGCAATAAAATTCCTTGGAAATGCACTTTATTTGGCACAAAAATATACGTTTTTGGAACCAACAACAACAAAAAACGTTTACACTATGGCAAACTAACAAAAACTTCAGTTCAAGGTTACATATAGTACTTCACTGCAGATGCTTTACCATCCGAAATTACATGTACATAGTTTTGGTAGTGCCATCTATTAGGAAATAGTGAGAATTTATTCAAGGTCCTAATATATTAGAAACATTTTCTTTTCACTGCTTTAAATCAATATTTTTTATTAACTAAAGTAGGTTTTTTTTTCTTTTTGTAACTCATTAATTGAAAACAGAAACTTGAAGGAAGATCTTATCCTTGGGAAATAAAGAGGGAAAAGGAGTTTTACACTCGAAAAAGCCCAGCAACATCAGGCTAAAAGGAGGTTCTAAAGGAGGCTCTATCAAGGAAAAGAGGAAGAAATTTTGAAAGGAATTTTAATGACAAATATAGAAATGATTCTCTCATTGCGTGCACATGCACACCAGAAGAGAGAGAGAGGAAATTTCCATGAGAATAAAGCTATGCACTTGGAAAACGTCCATGAAACACCTGGTTAAATGAAGGGGAAACAAATGTCTGATGGTGCATAAAGAAAGAAATTCAGAAAACATGACATTAACATAGGAATTGCACATATCTGGAAGGGCTGACAACAAGAGGGGAAGGGGAAATTTCCACAGGCATAAAATTATACACTCGAAAAAGCCCGTGAAATGCCGGGCCATGCAGCTACCATAAAATCCAGTGTATAATGCACACCTATGCTTTCAAGCTGTATTTTTAATTTTTAAATATATTCACCTTATAACATGCACTTTTTTTTACAAAGGAACTTGAAATTTATGTGTTCAATATTCTTATGCTTTGCAGTCATTTTTATTCAAGGTATTATCCCAGGCTTTTGAAAAAATGTATACTTCTAGAGCAACAGCCCTTTATGTTCATTAGGTATATCATTTCTTTTAAATAAACAGCATTTCAATCTATGTATAAGCCTTATTTTTTTATCCTCATCTCTCTTTTTACTATTATTTTTGAAGCTATCATTTTTATATATACCCAGCATATAACGTGCACCAGTAAATTTCGATATGCTGGATTTTGAAGCGAAACTTCTTAGTGCTCGAGAGTGAATGAGAAATTTGCCCACTTTTGCATAACAGTGAAAAAACAAACGGAAGTAGTCTCCCCGCCCTGCTCCCATCCCCCGAATCATCACTATGACAGGATAGCGAGTTGGGAGGAAAAGGGGGAGCGGGGACACAATGTGACTTGCGTCATATCCATGTAAAAGTTGGATGATTGCTCACCTCTGATTGGTCAACTTGCCCACCTTCCTCTGTTGGGGGTCCTTTCCCCCAGACCTGGGAACATCTATCAATGGTTGTATGAGATGCAGTGACATTACAGTGTAGACAAAATAGCTCTCGCAGTAAAAGTGTGCTTTTTGAAATATTTTCTTAGATTGTTTGCTACATGGCAATGTTTTCAGTGGCTAATTTGCTTTTTTGACTTTTATTTGCGCTGAATTATTATATTAATTCTAGTCAGAATGCCTAAATCAAATGCACAAAGAGGAAAAGTGTTTCATGGAAAAAAGAAAAACTAGCAGCAAGTCCAGTCAAAAAGTGACAAGAAAAAAGCAAAACAGAAAAATATTGCAAATTTATTAAGTGCTACTGCAGAATCTCCATCAGAGTACATGAGAGAATATCGAGCACGGAAAAAAAAACTGCAAAATACTCTCTTAATGCTCAGTTTAAGGAATGGGAATGCTATTGAGACTCTTCTTATGACTGCACAGATTAATACGGACTTAGTGAACCACCCTGTGCCATTAACTACAGAGCCCTCAACAATTCTAGTGTGTGTTGGAACTGATGCATATAAATCAATAATAAATTCTATCTTATGTTACAAAGACTATGATTCCATAAAAATGCTCACAAAGATTTTCAAAAGCGATTCATTGATAATCATTCAATTGGTATGGGCATTCAATTTATGATAGATTATGGTTTAGAGATGATTTGAGAACGTCTGTTGCTGAGCACAAAAAATATTTTACAAAATATTTTACTGAGAATTAATTTAGAAGACACATTAAAGCATGCTACAATTGCTGACAAAGTTTAAATAGGAAAAGTATACGAAATTTATCAAAATATAATGGTATTGTATACCCAGAAATTCCAGAACATCTTTCTACTTTGGATTTGGTATCAGAAAGACTCATTTCGCCATGAATACCTTTCATGCAAATTAGGCGATTGAGACATGTGCTGAGTCAATTTGGAATATTAGGGTACATAATCAGTGTTCCAACGTTGCCAAAGAAGTTTCACTTCTATCGCATGGCGTTCCACGCACTGTTTTTTTGGTAGTTATTTTTAAAAGCTGGGTTTAGCAGCATAAATTGCTTGTTTCCACAACATAGTAAATCCTGTTAGCATGCCATATGCCAAGAGAGTGGTTGTATCATTCATCACAAAAAATTAATAAAAAATAATTGCAAAAAAAATGTATATATATATTTTAAAGGCTTAAAATAGAGGGAAATATACTCAATTATTAACTATAATGATGCAATTTCTTTGTATATTTTTTTAAAGAAAATCATTAAGTATCAAATAAAAAGTAAATGTTAAAATCATGGCAATTAAAATATTTCTGAAGTGCTTTAACACTGAAATAGGTTGATCAAAATATTAAAAAAAAATCTTTTATTATACAACTATAAAAGAATAATTTTTGGGGGAAGGAGGGATCCAAAAAGGTTGAACCAGTAGAAAAGGACTAAAACTGAACTTTTTAAGTTTACCTTCGGGGTTTTTTTTATAAACATTCATATAAAAATATTACATGTACATATAAAATCAAGAGTTAATAAATAGTAATGTATGAAATAAACATGAATAATAGGATTATTCTAAATGAGTAATTCTGAAGCTTAAGATTACTTTAATAATCCTTCTTTCCCAAGAATTGCCATTACTAAAGCAAACATATAGAAGTCAAAATCCCCACTTTTTATATTTAGTTAAAATCTTATTAATTGATTTGCAGCTAAAATTAATGACTCCTCAGTAAGCAAATGATTGTAGTGCACTTCTTCCAAAGCATACTCAAACAACTTTGTATCACTAACTCGCATACTACAACACAGTAAAATTTAAATATAATCTTAGTTGTAGCTTTAAAACAATTTGTTGCATCACTGTTACAAATGAATTGGCTATACATAAACCAATTGAGGTCCAAATCATTGATAAGTAGTGCCTCCATGCTACTGGTTACATTTTGATCCCTGCATGCATGTAGATGCTTCTAATTCGACAAATTTAATTATAAATTGTTGAAAATCAACAAATTCCACTTATTAAATTTCATTAAGAATATAAGTCACCATGAAAATCAAAACATACAATTAATTCATTAAGAATTAAATGAAAAATCAGGAATACATAACAGAAAGTAATCTGCTTCATGTGTTCAAAAAATCACTGATTAGGTAATAATATCTGAAATAATTTTAGAGTCATGTGAATATTCTTTAAATCCAAATTGACTGTTCAATTGACAGTGCAGAGAACTTGTTTTAACAAAGCATTGCCAATTTTTATTCTTTCTAACAGTTTTTCAAAATAACCTTTCATCCAACACACTTAACATCATTCAACTTCAAAACTTGCACATGTTCATAGTCAAATAAAATGAACTACAAAAACAAACAAAAATTTTGGAAGCATAATTTTGAGACAATTGCAATTACCAAATATCTCAATTATACATATTATTTCATCCACTGGCCTTTCTGATCAATAAAGTTTTACAGTTAATCAGACATTGCAATAAAATAGATTTCAAAACTGGTCTTGATGTAGAAAAACCAAATTCCTTTGGAACAAAACCAACTACTCAAAATCAAAACATTGTCATAGCATTTGAATAATCAATAAACTAAAATGTACATAACTTGCATATTTTAATTACTTCATTTGCTAGTACATAATACAGGTATTCCATTTCTAACCGACTAACTGATTGTTTCTTAATATCACACTTTGAAGCTACATGCGAAGAACCTTGATAATTCTGAATTATTATCCTAAAATGGCATTCCACTCTCTAAGTTTCCATACCACCTTAAAGTGAGATAACAGCAAGGGTCTGTAGTAGTACCTGGATTCAACAACAATGCAGGTCACAAGTTCCCAACCATGAGCACTCAGTTATTGCAGACATAATAGTATTCCTTAGACATCATAGTTAACATTTTTAATGATATAATCACAAATGAAAAAAAAATTGCATTACTTGAGCGGCATTTACTTGACATCCTTCAGTAAGTTCAACAGTAGTGGAACCCTCATCTTGAACATTTCCTATATAAGAAAAATGAAAATGATTTAAGCAACCACAAAATGATTTTTACTTCACTTTTGAAGAATATATACACATAATCAGGAAATTTAAAAATACTAAAGCAGAATGAACTTCACAGAATGTATACAAAATAAAGATATATAAAAATTATCAGAAATGAAGAATGAATGTTGTTAAGATCAACTGCATTCTTTAAATGATAATGAGGAGCTAATACGGAAAACACTGTTGGAAAAATATTCTATAAGCAAAAACAAACAGAAAATTATCTCATACAGTAATAATTATATTAAACAAAAAGATGATACAATGGGAAACTAAAATTCCACAGGACATCAGTGTTTTTAAGGGAAGAGATTTTTAAGGTAACTGAGATGTTAAAATGCTTCAAATTTTGCCCTTCCAATATTAAATGTTCAAATTTTTTGAGAATACCATATATTTTAGGCAAAAATTAAAGAAAGTTCAAATGAAAAGTTACAAAATTTTAAAATAGTCATTTTTTAAAATTTAAATTATGTCCAATTTTGCATTTATAAATGCTCAATGTAGTTTTTAAATTACAGGGTGCAGCAAAAAAAACTCGGGACAAATTTCTTGCTTCCTAGAATAGTTAAGAAATTTCCTTTTTATTGGTGTTTTCGTGTTTCATTATCTAACACTTTAATAATAAAATATTTTTTAATATAATTCTTAGTTTGTACTTTGATTTATGTGTTTTTGATAATGTCAAGCAAAAGATCTGCTATTTTAGAGTTATTTCAGCAAGGGAAACAGTGTAAAATTGTTCATTTGCTTAATGTACCTCGGCAAACAGTGTCACATGCAATTTGCTGTTCCACAGAGCTTGGTAATGATGGTCAACATCCAGGAAGTAGGTGAAAACGCACTGCAAACACTTCAAGGAATGGTAAGGCCATCGAAAAGCGAGTCCAGAGAAATCTGAGGGTTTCCAAGAGACAGATCGCCCATGACATGGGAATAAGTGATAGATTGATGAGGCAAATAGCAAAAACGGAGCTTGGGCTGAAGCCTTACAAGTTGTGTAAAGTTCAGCTTCTCACTGAAAAAAACAAACTCGTACGGCTCCGGAGATGCCGAAAACTTTTGAGACGGGCCGCAAGTCAATGCTGGGAGAGATTCCTTTTCACTGATGAGAAGATCTTTATGGTTTAGCAAGTTCATAACTACCAAAACGATAGAATCTGGTCTGTGGACGCTCCAAGCCCCTCAGTATTTGTTGAACATCGCCAATATCCAAAGTCTGTCATGTCTGGGACAAAATTTGTGCAAGTGAAAAAACATCTTTGTTTCTTGTGGAAGAGGGCGTTAAAATCAATCAAAAAGTGTACCAGAGGGATAATCTTGAATTTGTTTTACTTCCGTGGGCCCAAAAACATTTTCGAAAAGCAAGTTGGACATTTCAACAAGACTCTACACCAGCTCACAAGGCCAAAAAGACACAAGAGTGGTGCAAGGCGAATTTTCCAGACATGATATCTGAAGAATGGCCACCCTACATGCTGGATCGCAATCCATGGATTACAGTGTATTGTCCATTTTGGAGTAAAGAAACCGCATAAAACTTTGGACTCTCTAAAGCAATCACTTCAGCGGGAATGGAATAGATTAAAGGTAAAAGACTCGAGTCCCATTGTTGAAAATGTCTGCAAGTGTTTGCGCCTCTGCATTGCTGCAAACAGCGATCACTTTGAAACCAATTAAATTTATTTATTAGTACAAGTGTACTCTTATTATTGATGTGTAACATCTTTCCTCTCGATTGCTGGATATTTGTTGGGAGTGATTTCATGAAAAGGGACAGATGTGTGTAACAGGATGTGACGTAAGCATGCGCTACTTGATTTGACCAATGAGAGTGCGTGGCTGTGTCTTTTCACTACCCTCGCATGGGGGTCCAACTCTAGTAGCCATCAAGCACTTGACTCTAAATCCGTTAGTCACGATATTGGGGGACATAAGTGCAGCTGAATGCTTATTTGAAAATGGACAAACAGTGATTTCAGTGGTCATATACAATTCTTCGAATCAAACGGTTAAAAAAAATTAAAGATTTCCTGCATTTTGTACTTTTACCATATAACAAAGGTGGTTCTGCTCTTTTAAAAAAATTATCACTCGCTTCCCCTGATTTTGAGTGGTGATTTTAACCTTCAGTTTGCCAAAAGCTGAGCCGCTTATAGCTTTTATGAACGATGAACTCAAACTCGAAATGAACACAAATTTGAATGTTTCGACTGCTAACAGTGGTACAGTAAGACCCCGCTTAACGCTGTTTCGTTTAGCGCTCTTTTATTTCAACCCGAGGATTCCCTGAAATTGTAGGTTTCAAAATAAGTACATAACATATCCGAAACAGAGTAGTTGTGTTTCTTGTTTGGTCTTGGTGCTGTACTGGAGCGATTTTTATCATTTGAAACATTTGCTGACATTATTGTAAGTATAAATTTATATAATACTATAATGATTAATACAGGGACAAATATTATGATCTTTAGTTTTTATCATGGGTGATAATGAAAAACAAGAAAAGAAAACAACCAGAAAAAGCATTTCACTGGAAACTAAAATGCAAGTGATTAGAAGATTAGATTCTGGTGAACGTCAATCTCAAATTAGTGCTGCATTAAATTTGGCAACTTCAACAGGATACCTTTTTGACAAAAAGGCAGAAAATTAGAAATACAGAATAGACTGAATGATCTGACTGACTTAGAATTTTATTTGTTTTATATGTATATATTGTTTATATTGTTTTTTATTTTTGTAAAAATAAATGTTTTTTATTTTTTTTAAAAAAACAATTATTTAATTTAATAAAACCCTTTTTTACCATTTTCCAAATTTATTTACAAAAATTCTTTGCTTTTTTAAATTTTTTAAACATGGGTTGGGGTTTATGTTGTTTGGGGTTTGTTTTTGGGTTTTAAATACTTTGAAACCCAAAGAATGTGTTTTTTTGTTATAAATCTATTGTCTCTGCTTTTCCCCCTTGAACAAGAAAATTTTTTTTTGAAAAAATTTTTGCACATTACTCCTTTTGAATTAAATAAAATTTTCATTAAAGATATAATTATTTGATAAAAAATTACAATCATACCTGATTCAAATTTTTTCAGGAAAAAGTTTATATTTATTTACCCCAAAACATGTCAGATTTACACATCATACCCCATACATCAAGTTTTTTTTTATTTGTTATATTTTGTCAATTTCTTAATTTTTTGCAAAGTTATATAAAAAATTGTCTGGTTTTCTTTTTGCCACACCCTGTATTGATTAATTGGGTGAAGTACAAAGTAAATCTTGAGAATTATCCTAAATTAATTACACAGCTTGTAAGATACATCTCGTTATTCCAAAACTGCTTATTGTTAACATTTGAATGTCCATGAATAATTCTTTATGTTTATAACTGCTGTTTTTACTTTAAAATAAATAGATATTCAGATGTGTCAGTACAAAAGCACAGCATTTTTTGTTATAATTTTTAAAAACAGAGTTCTGATATAAACTAGACATCAAATAAACTCTTAGACATTTCCTTTCAGTATTTTTAAAACAATACTTAAAATATATGAAAGGAATTCTGTAAAATCCTGTAATGATGATGTTCAAAGTGAAGTAAAAATACTAAAAATTACAGACATAAAACTGATATTTTAAACAGAAGATGTTAATTGTTAATAACATGTGTTCATGAACTAGGGAAAGAACAATTAAAAATATTTTAAAATAATCTAGAATTTAAAATTTACAGATAGATGAAGAATAATCAAATTAATTATAAAATGATTATATATTATATTAAATATCTTTGCAATTTTCTTGAAATGCATTTTTTGGTGATTCTGATACACTTTTCTCAAATCTACTATACCTATAGTGATGATATTTAGCATATTGTAAGATTCACAAATTTTCTATAAAGTGAACAACCTTTTTCCAAATAAACATTCACAATATTAGATATAACACAGTTTCTACATAAAGTTTAGAAAAAATTTAAATCACAAAAGTTTATTTTTTAAATTTATTTTTTACAATTTGATTTTATATATTATATGGACTTATGTTTACAAACATTTAGCAAAATTGTAAAGCAATGTCGTGTATTTTATGCAAAATGTATCTAAAGGTAAGAACATGACTCGAAATAAAATAGTTATTGATTATTAATTGCTCATACAGATTTATTTATAACTTAAAATTAGATTTTTTTTACATTAACAAGTACATAAATATACACATGACTTACTGTAAAAAATGTTCATTTATCCTAGTTCCAGACATGCCAGTTACCTTAAAAGAACCTTGAGCTAAAGCAGCAGCATAAATAAAGCAATTACTGATTTTTAAGTTTCCAGATAAATTTTACACTAACCCAGCCAGCATTGATTATATACAACAATAACAATCTGTATAACAATGTACTTTGAAGTTATACAAGGGCTGTTGGCACTGCACCTAATTTTCAACCTCGATTAAGTGAACAGCTGGCATCCTATTCTCTTTTCCACACCATGCCAATAAGAGGAGCTTCAACAGGAGCATAGCTATCGCTGTATCAATGATACTGGGCCCCCACACTTAAGGGCCCCCAAAATGCAAAAACAAAAACTTTTTAAACATTAAAGGGCCCCAAATGAATTTTGATACAGGGCCCACTCAGGGCTAACTACGCCAGTGAGCTTCAACCAACTTAATAATCGGCCTCTCTACAAGGGTAGTCAGAGAAGTTTCCGACCCAATAAAAATACAGGACATTTCTTCCGAAATTTTTTACTTATTTATCAATACAGTCTCCTAGTAACTCTACACACTTCTCCCAGCGATACTATCATCTCTGTAACCCATCCAAAACAACCTGTTCACTGTAAAATATTTGCTTAAAAATAAAACTAAAAATTTAATTCCAATGGATGGAACTGTGTATATGTTTTAAGAGGTTAAGAAAGGTATTGAATTTATCAGCACCAATAAAAATACCAGTTATCCAAAAATTTTCTGAAATGAGAATTCATACTATGATTATGCTTATTTAAATTCAGGAAATATTGTTTTTTATAAGTATGTATTAAAAATTTTAGATAATCAGTAAGTTACCTAAAGTATTTGATTTCTTAACATTATAAGCACTATGTATGTCAATCAATATTTTTGGCCTTATAAATACAAAGTAAAGTAAAGTAAACCTTATTCTAAACGAGTATAAAATCATTTTGAAATTTTTTGTTGAAATTTAGAAGGCATTAATGGATTCAAAAAATATTTTGTACTATTAAGAATTGTATAATTAACTTCCCTACACACCCAGAGCTTCATTGTACGAGTCCTAAGAGATCTGTAAATTAGTCACTTACTTCATTGAAGACTTCAACAGGAAAAAAAAATCTCTTCATGTAATTCCAAGATTTTTTAATCTTTATTGTTTATTAATTCAGTTAAAAAAAAATAAAAAATTGCTTACTTACCTATGACATGTCTTTAACCAAGAATTGTTAACAATATATTTTTTTTTCATTATTTATAAGCAAATATTAAGTCACAAATTTTCAAAACATATAATAGTAGAAAATTATTGCATTTAATGAACTTGCTTCATTATACTGAAAAAGAATGTTTAAAAAATTACAAAATCCATTAAAATCAATGCTAGTATCGGAACCCTACCAAGAGTCCAAAACTGATCCAATTTATATCGATTTGATCATATCCGTACATAACATTTATGGGGGTGTACAGAAACTCAAGGTCAAGCAGGCACGGGGGAAAAGGAGTTATTATATTGGTTTTAAGAAAAATTTTTAAAAATTCAATATCTCTTGGTTAAGTGATAACTAGCATATTTTAAATCATGTAATAATAGACACCCTCCTTCATATCATTTAGTACTGTGATCCACTGGCGTAGCTAGGCTCTGAGGGGGCCCTGTATCAAAATTCCTTCGAGGCCCTTTTTTAGATATGGGAGCCTTGTTAGTGGAGCTAATTATACTTTTTGGGACCCCTGTAGCTTTCGGGCCCCGTATCATTCATACCGCTGATATGGTGGTAGCTACGCGCCTGCTGTGATCAAATTTCACAATGCCTTTTAAACAAATGCAGGCTTTACATCTTCCACTGTTTCAGTAATCCCTTGAAGCAGTTCGGTTACATTTTCGATTAGTTTAAAAGAAAAAGTTAGAAGGAAAACACTTCAAACGTTTAATTTATTCACAAGTGTTACACAAAAATGTTTTCCGTTTTATTTTTATATTTATTGCTTAATTTGAGTTACACACTTTAGATTGAGTTTTTTAAAATCACATACCCTTAGATGATTCTCTATCCATTATGATTCGAAAAAGAGCTATAGACTTCGGAATCCAGAAATTTAAACGATTAAACGAACTTGATAAAAAGATACTTTATCCAACAAAAGATAGCTGGGGTTGGTTTTAGAGCACTTAGCAAATCTGAGACAAGAGATGAAAACAGAATATATCTGAGATGTCAGCTTGGCGGTAGCGTCTAGTCTAGCCACTCAAAAGCAGTAGCATCTAGCAGAGTTGCCAGAAACTTATGCAGAAAAGTATCACGAAGAGGGAGAAAAAGTAGCGAATCGATTTTCACTTGCAATTCATAAATATATATATTTTTTAATTTAGTAAAACTGTTTCAAAAAATACTTCAAAATATTTAAAGGAACCGGTTTGCAGTAACCATATGCGATTTGTTTCTCCTCGTAGGATAAGCTCCGCACTCTGAAGATCGTTTAAGAGGACTTCATAACTGAAAACGTAATAACACTTTAGCACAATGAAATCACATTATATAGGTGTAAAACTTTTGCTGAGAACGTAAATTACCCATATAAATTCACCATATAATGTAGAAATGTCATTTATTGTCTCGAAAATTTTAAAATTGCGAAAAATACATATATCCTTGCTTCTAGAATTTTCTGTTGCCATGTTTGGCAAGCTTTAATATAATGGCTACAGATGGCGCCACGTGTATGCATTCTAAGCACAAAGTTAAAATAACTTTGTTTTAGAAGAAAAATAAGGCATAAGCTGCTTAAATACACATTAATAATACTATATTTTATGAAAAAGAATATTTTTCTATACAAATAATGACTTTTTAAACACTTCAGAAACGTTAATTCTGCTTTGAAAAGGGGGATGCAAAGTAAAAAGAATATAAGGTAACCCTGGACCTTGAGGGCTACGTCATTGCATACGGGTTCTGTCGGGGTTTTCCCCGTTACTTTCTAAAACTCGTCTTGGGAAGGATACCGGATTAGGTAGCTCTTTCGAGCTTTGACCTAGGATTTTGAATTACTGGAATTTTATGACTAAAGATCGCTTAATATTTCGTATTTCAAAAACTAGCGTTTTGTCTTATGATAGTTGTAGAAATTTTTATATTTGTAATAAAAATAATTTTCAATATAAAAGTGATATCTCTAGTACAAGGAAGAATATTTTCTTGATTTCTTATGAAATTGCTTTTCATAATATTTCAATAATAAAATATAATAATGTATGGGAATTTTTTTACACTCCCAAAATATTACTATATAAAATTTTAGTAACACCAAAAAAAAAATTGTTTTACTTAATATTATATTCTGAACTTCAGAATAATAAAATTTATTTTTTATTAATGACAGAGCTGATGATTACTTTTTTTCCCTCGTTTTTTTTTTTTATTCTAAAACTTTTTCTATAATAATATCCGAAACTTTAAAAATTTTTCCCTTTGCTAACATAACTCCCAAGTTCTTTGGGAGATTAATGGGAAAACTTTTAAACAATACCAAGAAGATAAACGGATCAAAAAATAAAAAGAGATATACTTTAAAAGGATAGAAGCTTTTTATGATAAGGGCGGGAAGTTTAGAGATAACTTGTGTGAAATCATGCGGTCAAAAAGGGTTAATTTTAACTAAAAAAAAAAGATACGTTCATTATAAAGGGGGAATCTTCGCAGATAAAAAGTTACATTATAGGTTTACTCAATTGTTGAAGGAAGGGGGCTCTACAAAAAAGGGAATATTTTTTTTATAGGAAGTTAGATGAATCAGATAATTTATTTTAATTAAGATAAATGATCTTGTTTCCGGGTCTGACTTGAATATAAGGTTTAATTGGTTTAATCTCACTTTAAGAAAGTTTCAATTAGAATTTAAATAATATAAGTTATTCTTAATAAAAATTGTATTAAGAATTCAATATTCTCATCATTTTGATAATCCCCCACCTCTAGCTTACCGGATCCGAAAACATGTCATCACAGAATGGCTATTTTCAAAAAACGAACGGGATAATTCTGGGGAGGTAACAGGTGGAGGGAACGTACTACCTGAAATGTATTTTTTTAGGGTCAGAGGCATTTAATTTATCGAAAAATAGGCAAATACTTTTTTGAAATCCCATAA
>BMAV01013164.1:0-23575 GCA_019973955.1 Trichonephila inaurata madagascariensis
ATTGTTTGGGCAGTACAGCCAGAATTGGCTCTTGGGCCAAAAAACCCCAAACTCAATCAATCAATCAATCAATACGTATTCGTATATCTTACCTTTGCAGACCTAGTTCATTTCCCATATCATTCCTGTTGAATAAATTTAATTTTAACCTAAGATCTAGATTGATTTTAACCTAAACTTAAACCTAAACCTTACACCTAAGATTTTAAACTTAAAAATAAACAAACATTCTTAATCAATTTTCAGTAAACTTTTCGATTTTAATTGAAATATTGAAAGCACATTTCATCTTTTTTAAATATATATATATGATTTATTTTGATTCCTTTTTCACAAAATAATTCGAATAAACTTATTGTATCCAAAATAATTGTTTTCTAGAGACAGGGATGCTTAAATGATGTTTAGGTCATTAAATTCTGTGTTGAATTTGGTTTATTTATCGATACATTTTGAATTACTGATAAGTTTTTTCCTTTTGATAAATAGAAATAACATAATTTAACCCACTTTACAATCTTTTCCTTTATTCAAGATCAGGTATAATATTTTTATGTACTCGTTCAAAATTTAGGAATTAAAAATAAAAATTCCATTGATTTTATGCATATACAATTAAAATTAATAAAAAAAAGTTTTATTCATGAAAATTAATAACTAAAAAACTAATATAAAAAAGACGTAGTTTGTAACCAATGTTCACCTATTATAGGATGAAAAAGATAGCTAGTACAAAAGACTGGAAAATATGTTTTGGAAATATGAAAGTAGAAGATAAATGAAAAGCCTTCCTGAGTTAATGGACAGGACTCTTCAAGAGCAACGGACCGAAAAGTGATAGCAGCGGTTATTAATAAAATCTCGCAATATTTCATAGACATCAGTTCGGGTTCACATGAGGTATATGGTGTATATATATATATCAGAAACTCGGAATTCTGCTAGAAGTACAAACGACTTAAGTTTGTCTATATGTGATACATATATGAGAGAATATTAAAGTATTTGAAAATAAAAGCTTACATTATTTAACTATGATATAATTATAACTGGCAACGTATGTCTTGCAGTGTATTTAAGGGGACGGGGGACCATTAAACCTAATTTCTTAAATTGTTAGCTTAATTAGTTGAAAATATAATCAGTATAGTAAATGAATGTAATATGTCAGAATTTAAATATATATTTTTAAAAAAACTATTATAAGCTGATTTTCTTTTAAAAAGTATAATTTTTCAAACTATTTTAAAAATGCTCCTTGCACATTAATTTTTAAGATATGTGCTTAATTTTTGTTTTATGTATAGATGAACTACAACAAAATATATCTGTGCATGGATTTTAAATTTAGAATAAAATTTAATGAAAAAAAGATAAATTTTCTATACTATATGAAATATTTCACTAATTATCACCCATTCAAGGTATTCAAAAGCAATAAAAGTAAGATCCATTAAATATTTTAGAAAACTAATACACAAATTTGTGGATTATATCATCTTTTATAAGTTGTGAAAATTTTTAAAAAAAAGAGATATGATGTAATGTGAAACGCAAGGAGCATTTTACGTAAAAAGGAAAAGGGAAAATTCACGAACTAAGAAAGTGCATTTTAAACATTTATTTGAGCAAAACAAAAAAAAAATAAATAAATAAATAATTCAGTAAATATTAATCAAAATGACAAAATTCTTTGACAGAATTATTCTATGAAATATAAGGACTATATTTTAGTATACAAAACGACAATTGCAATTTTGACCTAAATTTGACATTGTGAAGGTCCACCATCCCCTTAAACAAATTCAGTTTATTGAAATTTTTATATTTGTTTTACACCATTTCTAATGTACAGTGGGTAAATTAAAATACTAATCAAATTGTTCATTTACTATTAATTTTTGCTGGTGCCTGAGTATATAACTATGAAAAATCAAATTAAATATTGCTTACTGGAATCCAACATATATACAAGGTGTGACACACACACACACAAATAAGACTATTCGTGTTGCTTATTAAAAGTGTGTAGTTGGTATCAACTTTTTTTTCTTCATTATTTAGTTTCCTCCCATACACCTCTATCCATGTGGCCAGTTTTGCCTTAATCGATTACGCCAGTTGGGAGTACTACGTCATTGAGGGAACGCGTGCAACTGTATTCTGCAGGAAAAATGTGAATCAATCTTCAAGTTCTTTGTGAAACTTAAGAAATCAGCCTTGAAAACATTTCAAACTTTAAAACGAAGCTTATGGAGATGAAATTTTTTCTAGTACACATGTGTTTGAATGGTATAAGGAGTTTTCAGAAGATTGCTCATTATGGAAGAAGATGAACCTTCTGAGCACCCAATGCCAACGCTTACAGACCAAAACACAGCCAAAATTCGTGATATGAGTGAATTCCCACTCACATCAGTAGTCAGACTGTTACTCGACACTATTACATTTACTAAAAAGTATTCTTGAAAAAATTAGACAAAAAGGCAGAATTGGGGAGTGGCTGTTGTACCAAGAGAATGCACCAATTCACACTGCCCTATCTGCCAAGCAGTTTCTGACCAGCAAAAACATTACTGTGATGGAGAATCTTTCTTATTCATCTGATTTGTCCCCATGATCCTTTTTTTATTTCCTACAACTAAATCTTGCTGAAAGGGAACCCATTTTATCTCAGTTGGAGAGGTTCAGGCAAAAACGGAATCTCCTAAAGTGTCTTCCAAAACCCTCGCTCCCGAACTGTTACCAGCAATGACAGCACCGAATGCAGAAGTGTGTGATTGCTGAAATGAATTACTTTAATGGTGATACTGTCCCGGAGAACATATTCTGAAAGTAAAATAAATTGTTGGACGAGTCTGGTTTTTTATTTGTGTCACACCTTGTATGTCATATGTCTGACTTGATTTGGAGTATTTTGGTATTAAGGTGAAAATTTTAAAGTTTCTTGCGATCATGGAAAGGGCTAGAAGACTTTATAAAATAAATATTCACATTTTATTTACAAACGAATATGAAAAATAGTGACATAAAAGAACAGCATATACACAAATAGACAAACACGTACACATTTAAAACAGACAAAAGCACTATTTTTTTCGCTATAGAGATTTTATCTTTTTTGGTAATAGGCAACTGGATGCTATTGAAATCATAACATTTCTTGTGAAAGATTTTTCTTAATAGTCGAGATACAAGATAGCACATCCTCAATTAAAACACGCGGAAGTTTTAGTTTTGGAGGGATCCGGTAATAGTTATTCCTCGTTAGGCTAATAAACTAGAAATTAATCATCACGCAAAGTCTTAGAGGATTCAAAACCATTATTTATCAAAATCGTTCAAGAAAGTGGCAGAAAGGTTTTCTTAACGTGGCACTATAACGCTGTATGAGTTCTACTGGTGACGGACCTCTTAATTTTGATCCATCTTTAGCAGCCGAGGACGAAACCTGAGCTGGCATCTCCTCTCTCCTAACTTCACCACCTCACCAACGGGAGGTGATTTAAGCCTCGACAGACTTTACGTGCAAAAACCCTCTACAGGGTGGGTCATAAGTGGCATATGGTTGAACTCATGACACGCCAGACACGAGTCTGTGACCTTGACCATTGGGCTACCGTGATGACAAAAACCTGGAGAGAAAATTTAAGTGAATTAATACTTGTATAAAATCTAATTCAACTAACCAGAGTTCTTTTTGATGTGTAACATATTTCCTCTCGATTGCTGAATATTTGGCGGATTGATTTCGAGAAAAGGGACAAATATGGGTAACAGGAAGTGACGTAAGCGCGTGCTATTTGCTTTGACCAATGAGAGCATTCTTCTAATCCATGCTAAAAGCTTACTTTTCATCTTTCCACGATCCCTCGTGGCTTATTGGTTAGAAACGCTGATTTGCAATGAATTGCCCCAGGTTCTATTCCCGGAACTTGCAGCTTTCAAATTTGCTATAAATCACTTTTGCTTTAATTTGCTTCGTAAATTATTTCTCTTGATCAAATTTAAATTTCCACATTCTTTTTTTTTTTTTTTTCTTTTTGTACTTTATTTTTTATTAGCACATTCAAAACATTGATTTAGCTGTTGCGAATTCTTGGTTCCTGTGCAAACAAGATGCAATATTAAATAAAATTCCTCAAAAAATCAAAATGGATGGCTTAAAATTAAGGTTGGAGATAGTTAAAGCATTATGAGCCTCTCCACCTACTAACAAAAGTATTTTAACTAATGATGAAGAAAAACGGTGTTGTAATTCCACTCGCAAAAAGATCGAAGCGTTATAATCCATCTGCTATACATGTCATGGCTTTTATCCTGGCCATTCCAGGTTAAAAGGCTTGATATGTATAGCCATTTTCAATGTGTTGTTGACATTTCAAGGCCTCGCAAGTGCAGATATGAAAACTACGAAAGCAGTTCGAAAACATGTTGTGAAAAATGCAATAATTATTTATACTTGTCAAAACCAAAACAAAAGATTTTTACACTAAATAAATAACGAATTAATAAAAGAGTTAATTTTACATCAATAATTTCCTTATTTGTAACAGGTTTAGTTGAATTAAGTTCCCTAAATTGAACAAGAATAATTATTTTTGATAAAAAAATGCATTATTTCTTGTGTTAATTAAATGAAATTTTCATTAAAGATATAGTTATTCGATAGAATATTATTTCCAATCATACACGATTCATTTTTTTCAGGATATAAGTTACTGTTGACACAAATATTATTCAACTCAACAAAGAAAAATATAATGGAATTATAGAACATTATAATTTGAAAAATAATTGATTTTTAAAATGAATGTTATATTTAAGCATTTGTAATTAACTATATTTTGTATTTTATGTAATCTAACTGTAATTATATTTATATTTGTAAATCTGGAAACAATTTCTTGTAACCTTCTTCAGATTACCCGATTGGCAACAGTCGGTATATTTTGATTAGACTAGTTGTAATGTTTTGATGCTAGCTCAGCTAAGCCTAATGGAATAAACGTGCTCTTCGCGAATTCTTTGAAGCAACTTTCTATTTTTTTAATGTTATAGAACCAAACGTTCATAACATTACTATTGCGTATTTACACAACATGTCAGATGTTACACATCATATGCGACTACTATAAGGCTCGTTTCTTTTTTTAATTCACTACAGAAACATCCAATGAAAACAAATGAATACGGTTTTAGAAATTATAATCAAACATTCAATAATTTCATTTCCGCAATGCATAATAATTAATAGTTTTAATATAAACAAATTAAATTCCATTTAAGTTATTCCTGGTAATTAATATTTTAATTTATTCTATGATATATCATGTTATTTAATAAATAAATTCAAACTCTGAATAATTTGAAATAATTAATAATTACTGATTTAGAAAATACATTAATTTAGCAGGTTGAATAAAAAAATTTTTTTTCAAATTTCAAATAATGTAATACAACGTTTGAAATCAAACAGCGAAATGTCTAATTTGCATTCACAGCTACAATAAATCAGACCTTATTTCCATACAAAATTCCATTCCACAGTATAAACGAGAAACTTTATTTTGTTGGTTAGTAGAGATAAAATAGTAAATGGAGATAGAAAATAAGTTTTCGCATGCGAACAAGAGTTTCATTGGATTTTGTTACTCTCAAATGTATATTTATAAAACTGTTTGCAAAGATTTTTCTGAACTCTGATCTAAAATTTTATATCAATTTACAAAACTATCAGGGAAAAACAATATTTTAAAAGATTGAATATAATGATAACTTGGAGAAAAAATGCTTAAGCTTTTGAAAAGTTTACATTCTTTTTTAAAAAAGGCTTTATAACTGTGCAATTGGTGCAGGTATTTTTCCTTTTTATTTTCATTTTCCGGTTTGGCAACGAGCCGTGAAGTAGAAATACAATTATGTTAAATACTCCATCATGCTACAATTAAACCTCCATATTAGGGGACCTCTATATTGCGAATTTTTCTATATTACGAACTTTTTCCTGGATCCTAGAAAATTTCATGATTTTTTTCGTAAAACGAGCTCCCAATAGCGAAGGGCATTTTCCATACATCGAAGTTTTTTTCTTGTGATTCAATTTTTTTCTCCCCATTTTAAAGTGTTTCATAACATTTTAAGTTATTTCCTCTTTTAATACTATTTATGGTGATCATAAATCTTGAACTGGTTTTATTAAGTGCCTAATTCACCGAGAGCAATAGAATTCTGGGTATTCCATCCAAGAAGAGCAACCTTTGACCCCCATTGTCCTCCCTTTGATATCTCCTTTCACCCTCAGTGAAGTTGTCTCGTGTCCTCCTGTCCTTGAACTAGTCTCCATTTATTTGTAGTGTTGATCACTCGTACTGGTAACTTCATTTCTCATAGCTTGAAAATGTCAAAACGTAAGTGCTTGAGCATCAAAGAAAAAATTAATTCTTCAGGAAGTGGACAAAGGCATCAAAAAGCTATCCTTGCTGTTTTTCTTTCTTTCTTTTCTTTGTTTAATAAGTAAGATATATAAAATAAATATATATTAATTTTCAATAAGATGAGAATAATTACTTTTTTTTAAATAATTAATGTTAAGGAATTTAAAATTCGTTTTATGTGGTTTATAAAGAAAATTGAACGATAAATCTCTATGTAGCGAATTTTCCATATAACGAACTTTTTTTCGGGATGTAGCGACTTTGTTATATAGAGGTCAGGCTGTATTTGCTTATAACCCTTCTTTAGAAATATTGTGGTACTTAAACACTAAAAGTAGCTTATCGGGTGTACACATTGCAGTTCTCCCTTATTTTACTTACAATAATTTATTAGTATATGTATCAGAAATACTAGAATTCCTAACTACTAGACGTGCATTTTAATAAATATTGCTGTTAAGCTATAAGTTGTCATTTCAAACTTTATCTACAAGTTTTATGTTACTTAATTTAACGAATGTACTTACATGTATGTCGTTATAATGAATGAATTTAAGATGTTCAAGTGAAGCATTAACTTGGAAAATAATGATGATTTTCCGTTGACAAGTCTATCCATGAGAATAGAAATATGTTTCGAAGTGCTTTTTGCTTTACCTGTTCACCGATTCTAACTGTTTATGTCAGGAATATGTAATTTAAACAATTTTCCTTTAAATATAAACTTTATTATTTTTTCTTTGAAAAAAATTTAATTGTACCATTCACATTTATTTTTGAATAGTTCTAAAAATTAAAGCAGATATCAGAGACCATAGTTTCATCCCTAAATTATTACTAATCTCCTTTTATTTATGTTTCCCTTTATATAGACTTCTATCTTCTTTCTATGTTTTTTTTTTAATATCTTCCTTCTTCCTTACTATAAGAAATATTTTCATCAGAATATATCATAACATTTGAGTTAAGTTCAATCTATACAATATATTTCAAAAGTATTAATTCAAAAAGTAAAAACTCCGTTATTGTAATTAATGATTTATACAATTAGTTGAAACAGAAAATGGAGCCAATTAATCAGGAGACATTAAAAAGATTTGTTTACCTTTATGTTCCATAAATTTCATACAGTTTCAATGAGACAGTAGTACACAAAATCCACGTAGAAAAGAATAAGCAGAGCACTAATCAATGATTCACAAAAAGGCTTTCATACTAGAAGGCATACAGTTGTTAAAACTAAGATAAGTGATTTTAAAAATATTAAGTACTACATAGATTAAGTACTACTTTTGGAATTTTTCTGAAGTTAAATATAAGGGGATCAGCTTGTATACAGATCCCCTTAATTTTGAAAAAAATATATAGTTAATGAATTCCCCATAGTCCATTTTCCGTTAGCCATGCGCAAGTGATTTTAATTAAATTTTTTGGGTGGTTGGAATGGAAAATTCATACTAAAAAAAAAGAAAGAAATTTAAATAATTTTTTCAATCTGAATATAAGGAATATAGTTACCAACTTGTTCGTAAAATTTATATTAACTAAATCAGGTGTCTGAATGTATGTATATGGTCATCATTCACCGTTTCCTTTCGAACATGAAAGATAATCAACATAAATCGCTCAGTTTCCAAATATAAATAAAGTTCCAGAATATATGATTACCACATATAGAGTGCAAGATTACAGATAAATAAAAAATAATAATAAAAAAATGGGTTACCAGAAACAAATCTATCGTCATTGTCATCTGGTGTGGTACTTTACGGCAACTTGAATGGAAAACTAATTGTTGGAACTTGACAAAATTTTCGCTCTCATTACAAAATTTTTGAAAATTCTAAACTTTACAATGATTATTATATTTTTACAATTTTGCTTATGTATAAGTTTCGAGCTTTGGATAAGTTTTTGAAGGAAAAATGCACTATCATTTTATACACGGCTCGACATATAATCAAAAATTAACGGTAGAACACAACATAGTAAGGTTATTTATATCAAAAGTGTGCACACTGAGTGGCAAAAGAATTAAATGATTTACCCAATTAAAATATTTTCACAGCAACATGTATCGAAATAATTATAAACATTGGATTACATTGAATTTTTATGATAAATTACATCAGTCAAAATATATTTATATAAAGTTTACTCATATAATTAAGTTACGAATGTACTGAGAGTAATCAAGATTTATGTACAAACACGTATTTTTACTTAACATATATACGACGCGTCTTGAACGAAAATATAATTTATATAATGCTCTTAAAGAAAATTGTGCTCATCCCACATAAGCAAATCACTTACAAAGCAATCTCATTGATCGACCTACAACATAGAAAATGGAATGTCTCTTCTTTTACGCTTCAGGGGAGATGTTACAGATTGTTTCCAGAAAAATGAGAAAACACCAATGCGAATCCTGAGAAATCTGAATCCAATGAGTCATGGAACGAAAGTAGAGAACATGGGAGAAATAGGTTTTATTAGGCTTAGAATGAGGAAATATCTAGGTAGACTATTAAAATAGTTCTACGTAATAATATCTTGCTTTGAATCCCAAGATTTCTATACAGGAATTCGATGCGATAGCAGTAGATGTCTTCTCTGCTTAGAAGTTTCAAATCTCAAAACACTGATACGTATAATATGCATTAAATACAGAATTATTTACTAAAAGAAACAAGAAATGAAAACTTTACATGGTTTTGTCCAATGTTTAGTTAAATAAATGTTTTAATTTCTATAAATAAAAATACTTTCGGTCAAAACCGGGATACTTAAAATTGTTGTTTACATTATTTCTTTTGATTAATGTGTGTACCAAGAGTTAATGAACATGAAATATGTTTCGTATTAAACAATTTTCACTGTATTATGATACACCCAGAAAGACGACTGGGTGAAAGCTAGCTTTATATGCATATATTCATATGTTTTATAAATTATATGGTACAAAAACTAAAATTTTAATAACATAATTATGATTACTTTTGTCTTTGCAGATATAATTATTTACTGTTTATTGCTTATTAGTGGAATTTTCATAAGTATTTCTCTTTAGAAACAAAAATATTTAGACTCTGTTATTAAAATACAACTCACTGCTATTTAAGTTTCTCGAAAGATTCAATAGATTATTGTACTAATACTATTATATACATATATATCGCTAAGTAAATATAAAGAACAAAATATGGGGCATCAAAAAATAACCGAATATAAAAAAAAGACAAGAAAGTGATACATTGTGTCCTTTTTCAATTAACTATCACTGAAGGTTACGAGCAAAAATATTGGATGGATATAAACAGAAGTAGTATTTATTCAATAAAATTACATATACAGCACTTCAAAGAACATTACACGTACTTCTGATATCGGAACAATCTCTGATTGTTTCTTTGTAAGTGAACGTGGACGCATTACAATAGTACCTGATGTACTAGATTGGAAAAACTTCTCCAGTTTTTAGATCAACGGGCAAGATATATTTTTATGATACCCTGGAACATTTATCGGGGCTACAATAGAAGTAGCAATAATAAAAAGTGAAACTGTAACTAAAAAGGAAGTTAATTGTTTTGTTATGACCCATATGAAACAAAAACAGAAACAAAATTATGGTGTGAAAAGTAAGAATAAGTTTGTTAAAAATAGCAGCATCGATTTAGTGACGATTTTAGGATTGTGGTGATGAAAATGCTACTTAAATTCTTGTAATAATAATAAACAAGTAAGATAAAAAAAAATTAAGTCAATTCCTACTTCGATCAACAAAGAAAATTTTTATTTTAGCTAATTTTTATTAAATAGTTACAATTAATCTACATATGTATATACATAGGACAGAAACACAAAATTAAGCATCAATTCATTTTTATTAATTATCATTAAAGTATCGTATTGTCATCCAAAACAATCGTGTATATAAAATTTCTGTTCAACTGAATGCTTTAAAACGTGAGAAGCGAATGCGTTAAATGGACTTGGTGTAGGCTTTCCTGCTCCAAGGGGATTGGAAACAACAACAATACAACAACAAAACGTGAGAAAAGAAAATCTTTTAAAGTTTTGACCCAAGTCGCTAAAAATCAAACCAACGTGGCTGTATCTGTAATTATTTAAGTAATTAGTTTTAGTCAAATTACGTATTTTTTCCCGAAGCAATAGTGCATAGAAAATTTCAGCTGAAATGAGTGCTTTAAAAAGTAAGAAAAAAACATTTTCACAAGTTTTGACTCAAGTCGCCAAAATGGTAGCTAAGTCGCCAAAAATAATGCCAACGTGGATGTATTTGTAATTCTTTAAATAATTAGTTTTAATATATTTTTATTAATTATAATTAAATTAATGCATTTTGATCCAAAATAATCATGTATATAAAATTTCAGCTCAATTGAGCGCTTTAAAATGTATTTTATTAACGATTGAAAATTCCACCAAGATAAATAAATAAATATATGGAGATTATGAGGTAATAGTAGAAATTTAAAAACGATGAAAAGAATGGAAATAAATGTTGGGTGCAATAATTTATCAAAGGAATTATCTCTGAGTGGAAAATGCTGAATTACCCTCCCCTTCCTTAAAGTTAACGCTTACTTGAGTGTGAATGTACACCTGGAACAGTCATGTAAAGTACAATGTCATAGAAGATTGGATAGAATGTGAAAAAGAGATGAAAATTATTTCGTAAACAGAAAATGCATATACAAATAAGATATAAAAGGATAATTTTAATACAGAGTTAAAATATAGGTTACTTCTTCCATTTAGTGCTGTCATCCTCTAAGGGCGGTAACAATTTTTATGTTCTTTCCATACAGTCATCTGAAATCAATAGCACACCAATACAGAAATCACAATGACACAAATAGGTGGATATTTGGCATCTAAACCACTCTATCTGAGTTTACTATAAATTATTAACCTAAAAATTAGTACTCATATGATTGTGGAAAAATCAAAAGATATCTATTTTTGTACACATCTCTTTATTATCTTGCTAAGTTGTTGGTCACGTTCGAGCGTTCATAATTTGTATATGTATATCTCTGGTGGTTTGGTACTAGTTCCACAGTTTCGAAAATGCTATCCAATGCTATACCTAAAATGCTAATTCTGCTTGTGATTCTGCTGTTTCTAAAATCCCATACATTCTGCTTTTTTTTTTTAAAAAAAAAATTGATTTGTATTCTTTGAGCTTTAATACTTACTTTTGCAACGATTAATTACATACAGGATATCCCGAAATTATTGTGAAAAATTGTATATGGAGATAAGGGCCGTCCCAAAAGGATTCGGAATTGCATAGCAAACTTTGGTCGGAAACGTTTTTGTTTGGCGTTAGGTGTCGTTCTTCACAAGAATATTGGAGGAAACAGATCTGTATTATCGCAGTTATTTAAGCTGTCATCACCTTCAGAGCTGTATGGTAGATATGCACCTAATTTATGTATTGACAAAATGAAATGCTCTAGCAGCAGAAAGATACCCACAGAAAAGTACCCACAGAGATATGTACCGGACCACCGGAAGTCACAGATTGGGGGAATGTGGATCATTCGAAATAATGCGCATAATGTGGGAGGGACACGAGTGATTCAAAGTCCCAGCATTTATCAATAAATATTTCAGATAATCTCAGGCCTGTATCTCTCTTCATTTCTTGTACCTGTCATACTACTTTCCAATGACGTTTCAGAATAAGGGTTGCTACTCAAATCTGAATCCTTGTGATTTTCTTTACCTCCTTTAAAAGTTTGTCCCAATAATCCTGCGACACTCTGTACATACGATAGAAATGGTTTTCCCTCCAAAGTGAATTTTTACATTTTGAAACGAATAATTTATTTTTCTGGCTATCAAGCAGTGACGGAACTTACGACATTGTGGCTATTTTTTAACAAGCTTTAATAAGTTTCACTTGTATGCAATGGAATCTTGAACTCCATTTTTACCCACTTTTAAAGGTCTGATTATTTTGAAATTTTGCATACTTGTCAATGACCGATGACAATACAATAATTTCATAATTTTGTTTCATTATCCTTGAACATGATGGTCAGGAATAAGGACTTTAAGGATTTCTGAGATTTGGTGACTAATTCATTATATCGTCTTTTCAGATTTGGCAACTAATTGCATAAACCATTTTCAGATTTAGCGACTAATTTCATATATCATTTCCAAATTTGGCAACTAAAAGATTGAGGAGAAACCCTAAAACCGCAAATAGGATTGCCGTTAATACAAATAAAACAAAAAAAGTTTTCCCTTTTATGTTAAAAAAGGGTAGGTTTGGAAATAAAAAAAAAAAAAAATCATGGAAAAAAATTTTGTTTTTAATTACTAAATATTTTTTTTTTTTATAAAAAAAGTTTAGAATTTAAAAATGATTTTGAATTAACTTAAAACAAACTTTTTAAAAAGTGATAAATTTATGTTCAAACTGCTAAATATTTTATTTTTTTTTTGATAAAGAAAAGTTTAAAATTGATGATACAAATTAACATTATAGCAATACTTTTAAAAATGTGATATAATACAATTGACATTTTGGTATTTTTTAAACCCCTTTTTATTAGTTAGCCCTTATCTATAGAGAGGAATTTTTGAAATATAAAGATATGGACTCCCCCAAAAAGCCCCGTAAAGGAAGAATAGATACCCTTGGGGGGCCCTTTAAATTAAATATTCATTGAAAAAAAAGACAAATTAAACAACCACAAAATTTTCCCGGTTTTAAATTCGAACTCAATGATAAATTCAAAAAGAATAAATAATATTTTTAAAAACAAAAAAAGGCTTTTTTGGGAAATCGAACAAAAAATTAAAAATTAATTATGTTTAAAAATTTAAAAGCAGTTTTTTATAGTGAATCAAACTAAAAAGTAAAAAAAAAAAAAACTCTTAGTTAAGAAATAAAATATTAACGAGAAAAATTAAGGCATTGTGGTAAAAGCTAAGGTGTTTTGTACTACATTTTTTTTAATCAGTTTTTTGGAAAAAGAACTAGTAAGAAATTATAACAATTAATTAGAGCCCCCACGCTTTTATCCAAATGACTTTAAATTTTTTCTCTTAATCATTTTATTTTCTATTAAAATTATTGTTTTATTTTTTAGTTCAAATTCACTATATAAACGAAAAATTTTTTTTTTAACTATAATTTTTTTTGTTAAAGGTTTAAATTTTTAAATCTTTTTTTAATTTGAAATGAATCCTTTTTCATTCTGGGGTTGAAAAAATGTATATATTTGGGGAGAAAAAAAAAAAAAGGGCAAATTAAATATCTGGGGTTTTGGGGTAAAATTTTGGGGTATTTAGATTTTTAAATGAAAAAAATTGAAATGCAATTAAATGAAAAAGGTTTGCATTTTTAAAAAAATACCTCTGTCCCTTCACCTTCATCAATTGTATTAGAAAATTAAATTTAAATATTTATTTTTTTTCCAATTTTTCCCCCCTTAAAAGTTCAAATTTTTAAAATTTTGTAGGGGATGACATTTTTTCAATACTTTTTTTTCAAATATTATTTCATTAATTTTTTTTTTTTTAAATTTTAAATTTATTCTGTTATTCCTGAAAAAATTTGAACTAGCACCAACAGATGGCATAGTAAATTTTCTAACTTTTTTTTTCTTGGCTTCAAATATATATATTGTGTTTGTGTGGGGTATGTATATATATTTTACTTGCAGTGGAAGATCGATGTTAATACAGTTTTTTCAAATTTTATTCATTAATTAAATTTAATTAAATAAAAATAACCCGGAAAAAGGCATAGATTTTTTGCAAATGTATAGTGCTTTCGGGGGGCGGGGGGAAAAACTCAAAATTTAGCGGTCCCCAAAATTTTTTTAACCTCTGGACCAGTAAATTTATAATTCAAACCCCCGCGGACCACTAATGGGTTTTTTCAATTTTTTAAATGTATTTATAAAAAAATCCTGAGATCTAAAACACAATAAATGCTCAAAACCCCTTAAGCGGCCTCATTTAAAAAGTTTTCCCCATTGGGGGAGATGCTTCAAAAAATGCACCCACTTATTTTTTCCCTTTCCAGAGGGGGTTTCCCCAAAAGTGGTTGAGCCTTTTTTTTAAAAATGCGACTCGGCCGTTTTTGGGTCTTGCGAAGGCAGAAAAAGCATCTCTGGAATGGGGGAATTTTTACGTGCAAAACCCTTTGGAGGAAAACAAATTTGTAATGAGTGAGTACTTTCCCACATTTTCTGAGGACCAGCGAAATTTTCTCGGACCACTAGTTGTCCACGGACCACCACTTTGGGGACCTTTGCTCTAAATAACCATCGAGCCCGGGGGCCTTTTCGTGACGTTGGTGGAGGGAACAGAGGTGAAGGCCCCTTTACCCTCCCGGGGGTGTTTTTCCCCGGAAAAGGGGGTGAAACCAGGCAAAAACGTACTGTCACTTTCAATCGTATTGGTTTTTCAAAGCTAAGGCTAACGACAAAAGGGAATAATAAAATGCCCTTGCCCTTTCCCGTTTAAAACTCCGCCCTTTTTAACACCCCCCAACAAAAAAAATTCTGGAAATTCCCAAAAGAATTTTCCTTAGAAAACGATTTTCCCCTTTTGCCCCGCCATTTTCATTCCTTCGGGGGAAAAATTTTATTTCTTGGGCGTTTTAATAAGCCCCGAAATTCTTTTCGGGGCCCGAAAAATTCCAAAAATTGAAGCAATAAAAGGCCTGAAAAGTTTGGAAAAGTTTTTTAATTAATTATTTTTCTCCTTTTTCCCCCCTTCCCCCTTTTCATTAATTTCCTTGTTGGAAAAAATTTTTTTTGGAAAAATTTTTAAATTTGTGGGAAAAAATTTTAAAAAATTTTAAATTTTAAAAATAAAAAATTTTGTAATGTTAGGGTTTTAAAATTTTAAAATTTAAACTCTTTGGGGATGGAATTTAAAAAATTTTTTAATTTTAAAATTTAGATTAATTTTAAAAAACACTTGTAAATTTAATTTTTAAATATAAAAATCAATTTTTTAATTTTTTTAAAATTTTTTTTTCAAAAATTTAAAATTTTTTTTAAAAATTTTTTTTGGGGGGGGTTTTTCTCCCCCCTTTGGGGAAGCCCCCGGTTTTTTAAAAGGGTTTTTAGAAACCATGCCAGGGGGGAAAGAACTTCGTGGATCTTGTTTTTGATGTAACTGTCGATCAGGTTTGGACAGCTAAAAACCAATGAAATAAAATAAATTTATTTTTTGTTGCCCTAAATAGAAAATTTACTTAAATTTTTATATTACTTTTTTACAAGATTATTATATTACTTGCAAATAAATACGCGTCTTTAGCAATTACAGTACTTAATCAGCTACAATAAATTTTAAAAAGTAACAAGAAAGTGTTTCTATACGACAATTCCAAATGTAATAATATTTTATTTAAAATTTCCTTCAATCATTCAGAATACATATTGAGCATAGATGTTGCAGGGCATTTTTTAAAAATCCTTTATATGCTTTGTAATATAAATCACACTTTGTTAGTTTCTATATAATGGTTTTTAAAACATTTTATTATATTTATTCCATAAAAAGATTTTGCTTTTATGTCAGATGTCTCAAACACGCACCAATTCTATTAAGTTTCATGTAATTTGTGTTGTTTTTTTTGATTCAGAAAAACTTACCTAAGAATTTGTTTTTTTTTTGAAACTTCAAAACACGTTCCAAAAGATTGCACTGTCGGAAAAACAAAAATCACATGAAAAGAAACTGACATAAATTTTCTTTACCGATCAAAAATGGAAGCACGATGCAATTTCTATAATTCATACCCTCCGACATTTTGTGACAAAACAATCTAGCGGACGAAGAATAAAATTTTTATAAAGTTGAAAAAAAATTCACAGTCTTGTACATTTTTATTATTTAAGGAGTACTCCAACGATTTTACAATATTTATGTATAACTCATATTTATAAGTCTGATATTTTTACGTCAGTACTTCTCAAACTTTCAAAACTGGCGCCCCCTTTTCAATCATATAATTTTCATCGCACTCCCCTTATACAATAATAATGTATTGAATACAATAATAATGCACTTTGACGCTAAAGCTAGAAATCGATCTTAATTATAAACCGTACAAATTAGTAAGATAAGTATATTAAATTTTATATATGTAAATTTTAAGTAATATATATTTTAATTTTTTTCACGAATATTTAAATTGGAACAGATTGTAAAATGTGGTGGCTGCTTTCGAGACAAAATATAGATCTCAGCCAAATATAGAAAATGTACTCAGAGTGTCAATTTCTAATCGTAAACCTTCCTTTGAAAAACTTTCCTCTGAAAAAGAAAGCCCATGGAGTCGCTAATACTTATTAAACTTGCTCTTAATTTAGTATTAATTAATATATTAGCTATAAAATACCTTGTGCAGCACTGATACATTAAAATTACACTGTCTGAAGTACCCGCTCTTCGAACGAGTTCATTTTTTAAGAAACTAAAACATTCTTGATAAATAGCTGAATTGTCAGAAGAGTAAACCCAAATGCGCGACAATGTTTACGAAAATGTAAAATGATATTTTAAAATGAATGCTCATATTATCATTTGTTTTAAGCGAACTGAATTTTAAGCTTTATGGAATTAGCATTTAGAATTAATGTTAAACAATGAAAAATAATATAAAATTCCCAAAGAAGAATAATAGTGTTATTTTTAATATTTAAAGCAGGAGGCTTCAAAATTTTTTTTATCGGGGGGAGAAAACACACTCGATACTAGTTAATGGTCACGCGGGGTGATTGAATCACCCCAATCCTTTTTCTTATATAATTATTTTATTGTACATGGTACAAATCGTGATTCCAGTGAATAATTTAATTAAGAGAAAAATAAACTTACCTACTTTTCAAGGACTTTTCAATTTTCTTTGGTAACAAATAAACAGTTTTGCAAATTAACTATTTCGTGATCTGTGTGTCCCACGCGACCAATTCCGAAAAGTGTATTCATTATTTTGTTACTGCTAAAAACGTTTTCGTTATGCTTTATATGTTTGAGAATACTCATAAAAAATAATGTCTTGGCCAAGTAATCCTTCAAAGTGCTCTCCGTTGTTTCCTAATATCATTAAACTCTTTTGCACGAAAAAAAGCGCAACAGAGAAATACACTACTTACAACTTCCCTAAATGAGAAACAAAGTGGATCAAAGTGGATAAGAGTGGATCAAAATTTTCGTTCAGAGATTTATAACCTGCCTATGTAGAAAATACGTTCTCTAGTATATGGATAAGGGGGAAAATAAAATAAAAATAATTAATTTCTATATTAAATACTGCCACAAAGGGAATAAAGTTTAGGTCAAAGAGCCTTTTGATGGTAAAACCTTTTGTTGAAAAAAAAGGGCATTTTAGTATTTTTCAACCTTGATGATAAAGGACTCTACTACGAGAAAAACATCGTCCCTTTAAAAAACTTTTTTAGTATTAAATTAAAAAAAAAAAACTATTTTCGAAACGACTGTGCACTATAAAGAGGAAGACGGAAAAAAGCTTGGGTCGGACCATTTCGACAGTGCGGGGAGGGACAGCTGGTCTCATGAAATATTGCAATATAAATTGTATTTTATTCAGAACTCAATACTCAATTATTATCAGTTTAGGATATTTATATTGTAATAAAATGATTTTATTGTAAAATTATATAACCATAATTAAGTCTTGTTTCCATTTTCCGGTAGCAATTTTAACTTTAAAATTACTTTAGTTTTTTTCCTCCTAATTTTCATTCCATAGAACATCTTTTCCGCATATGTTAGTAAAACAGATTAATAATAATATTTTTTTTCACCATAGAGCCGAGATCCCACTAAACATATATATAAGTAAAATATGTTTCACGGTTCTGGAAGACAGTTATTATTACTAACAAAAGAAATAATATTTTTCAATTTTATATAAAAATTGAAAAAAAAAGGTTTTTTTCTTCAGAAAAAAAGACAGAGCTTTCCCTTACACTCAATACTAATAGATTAAGCAATTATTCATTACTTTTTTCTTTAGTGAGTGAGTGAGTGAGTGAATATTAACGTCGCACTGTTCAGCTACACGAGGGCTTTTGGCGACGGACCCGAATTTTTAAACCCAGGTAAATGACGTGGACACCCTGACTGGCACCCCTCAATCCACCAACGGGGGGACGTTTCAGCCCCGCGATTTAAGGGCATCGCCCCTAACGGGGGTTTTTAGTGGTACGGGGTCGAACTCATGCATCCTGCCATGGTCCGATACCTTAACCACTGGGCTACCGGCCCTATTTTCTTCTTTTTCTTTAATTCTAAAACGAATAACTATTTTTTGCAAAGATAAAGTCCATGAAATAATTTTTCTCTTAAATGTACATTTTAATTTATGGTAACTAGTAGGATTCAAAAGTTCCCGGACTGAACCTATAACGTGTAAAATTTTTGTAATAGAGCGAATACAATAACATTTCTGTGTTATTACATTCTTCCCCTTTTCTAAAAAAAAGTTTGTTCCCAATCACGAGGTTGGTGGGTCATCACGGAGTCGTTTTATTCGTCGATGTATTTAGTCGTTGACAGGAAAAGGGAAATGCTTTTGTTGAGCGGATTTTTGGGTATTTAATTTTGTGTTCTCTTGGGAAAAAGTGATACGGGGGGACTTACGAAATTTTGAATCAGGGATAAGGATTCGATAAATTATCACGAATGCAAAATTTTTTAGTGGACGACGTTTCGGAGAAGAAGGAAAGTGTCGAAGACGATAAAAGTTCTGGACGTCCCAGACTTCCTGAAACCCCCCAGCACATCGAAAAGGTTTCTGCGGCGGTACGTAAAACAAGCTTCAAACAATAGAATTGGGTTATATTCTCGCCTCATGTCAATGGATACCCACTAGGGTTTTTACATGCATAGATTTGTCAACATCATCCCCGCTGTTAAACGAAGACCAATTTTTGGTAAAGTTAAAATGCATCGAGGTTGAATTAAAAAGGAAAGGCTAAAAAAGGATTCCGTAATGTTTTAAGACCTTCCCAAACCATGGCAAAAATGTTGTTACTGGGTCTTATTTCGAAGGAGGATGCCACAGTTTAATTTTGGGATTATTTTTTTGTTATAAAACCCGGCCGGGAAATTTTTTTTTAAAAAAAATATATCTGTTTTTCAAAAATTCCAATTTCAAATACTAATTAAAAGAGCGAAAATAAAAAAATTCCCGTTTTGTTCCATAAAAAAACGTTTAAATTTTATAATGCTTTTTAAACTTTTTTTCAATGTGCGCACCATTAATTTGTCGCAACACATCAAGTCTACACAATCCACGATCAGCGATGCGCTGGAGAATCAATACTCTGAATGACCACTGTAATTCGAATTTTCCTTTCTTAAGTGTCGCTAATTAACCCTCTAAGCGGTCTGCACTTAAAGTCTTGCCATTCTGGAGATGCTTCAAAAATGCACCGCACATACTTTTTTGCTTTTAGGTGGGGTTCTCAAAAGCGGTTGAGCCGTATTTTTAAGAATGTGACTCGGCCGCTTATGGGAATCTTGCTTGAAGGCAGAAAAAGCATTTCTGGAATGGCGGAATTTTACGTGCAGACCGCTTGAAGGGTTAAAGTTGAGTAAACATTGATTTACATGTATCCTTACCAGAAGAAGCTTTTTTATTATTTTATTTATCCAACGCCCGTGCTTGGCTTCTGGATCATTTGGCGCCGAACCTCCCATTACCGACTGACGGCATCGTCAGGTATTCATCGAGTCCAGTGAATTGGTGCAGGTGGTCGCCATCCATTATGACATGACCGCAGATGAAGCAGGCAGGCTAAGCCATTAGAGGTTCCCCCTAAAAGCGGGTCCTTGGTTGACGAAGTGGGGAACAACCTCAGCTCTCTCCAGGGGCCTCGGGATTGAACCCACAGTGGCCAGAGTATCCCATGGCTTTCAAATGATCTTCGTTTTTTTGGGTCATGGCAGTATACATGTCAATGAACAGTATATTTTTATGTCAGTATATTTGTCAATGAACAATGTATTTTTCAATGTCAGAATATTTTTCAATGAACAATATACTTTTCAATGTTAGTATATTTGTCATTGAACAATATATTTTTTATGTCAGTATATTTGTCAATGAACAATATATTTTTCAATGTCAGTATATTTGTCTTCACCCTGAAAATGACGTTTTCTTTTAGTATCAGAAGCCTGAGGCCTCATTCTAAACTTTTGGCGATGTTTTGGAGGCTCAGATAAAGGCGATCAATGTTACACATTTAGCAACACCCTTGGATCATGTGTAGCTTGAAGAATGCTACGGATGTGTGTAACTTTACTCCCCACAAAGAGAGGTCAAATAGTGTTATGTCTAGCGATCTGGGTGGACATGGTTTTTAACCAGCTGTTTCCATCCATCACCTGTGGAGCTTTTTCTCACTTTTAAAGTCCTGTGTGGTGGTGCCTTATTTATGCTGTACGCGTACCGGTTAAAATCAAAAAAACCAAGATCCAATTTTGCGCTTTTTTCCCTTGAGGATATACCATTTTGAAAAGAGATTGTTGAAAAATGGGGGAGTTGTGCCATCTTGTTTGTATTCCATTAAACAGAAACTGTAATCTTTTCTTTATTGAATGTAAGAAACAATAAGGGAAAATCTTTGTTTACTTTTAAGTAATTTTTGAAAGGGCAGTAATCTTTTCGGACACTCTATATTTCTAAATTTTCAACCGTTTTTATGTTTATATTTTTTAGTAGTTTCATTTTCCGAATTTCTCGTTGGTATTCTAATCCTCTTTTATATATAAGTGTTCTAAAAATTTTAACATCATAATTACTTTAAATACTCTTTATTCTTTCAAGTACTTTAGCTAAGACTGTTTACTTTTTTAAAATTTTAACTTACAAAACTTGCTTGAGTATTAAACGTTCTGGGAAAAAGGTTTTTTTTTTTTACATTTTCGCAATAAAAAGGGACAAATAAAAAAACCCTTTTAACAATCATCAGTCTTAATTCCAGAAAATTAACCCCCTTATTTCAAAAAAAAAAAAAAGATTCTATTTTAATGATGTTTTTTAAAAAAAGCTTTTTAATCTTTTTCCGATAGCGAATAACCTCATTAGCAAATTATTTTTTTAGCCATTGTAGGGGAAAATTTCCCTTTTTTGGGAAAAATTTAATTACTTTTTTAAGTTTGGGATATATAATTTTATTTAAAGGGGAAATTTTTCTTGCTATTGAAAAGGCATGAAAAATTTCATCCCAATATTTTTCCCCCGGTTTTTTTAAAAAAGTAATGAATATTATACGTGTAAAAATTTTTTAAAAGGTCGAATTGATTCGGGTTAATTTTAAAAAAAAAAGAACTTTATGTGTATATACTATAATAAAAACTATAAAGTAATTATCACTCCATATGCTTAAAAAATTTACATCCATAAGGGGGGTTTTTTTGATGCATCACCCATACTTGGTTTGGATGTTTTAAATTTTTTTTGGGATATTTTTTTGAATTATATTTGCCCAAAAAATAATATTGAAAATAATCAGTACTTGAGGAATTAAAAAAAAGTGTGAAAAGTGTTAGTACTTATGTAAGCACGTAAGAAGTTAATTTTTTTTGGCAAAAGTTTAAAATTTTTTAAAAATCCAGGGGCAAGCGGGGCCGGCGGGGTCACGAGCAGAGTTAACGATACAAACCCTTCATTCAATCGCCAGGAAACCGGGGAGATAATGATTTAAATAAATTTAAACACCCCGCAAGGACAAAGGGAAATAATATGGGGGGGCAAAGGGGGAATGATCTGCCCCGTTCTGCAGGTTTCAGAAAAAGTTTTTCGTATCCGTTCCAGGAAAGGTTCGCAACCCGGGGAGTATAGTAGTGTAAAGACCACTGCCGGAGGCCCCCATTTGGGTCCCCCCCTTTTTCGTGAAGTAAAGAAATTTTTTTTTTTTTAGAAAATTTTAAAGGGGAGTAACCCGTTCTGTACATTTCTAGACAAACCCTTTTTCGTATATGTTACGAAGGAAAAAAAAGCATAGATTCGCTGGTGGGTGTATAGCCTGGGTAGAGATTGGATGAGATCGAGAGGTTCCCGGGTTTAAACCCGGGGGTCCCCTTCTTCAGGGAAGTGAAAGAAATATTTTTCTGAGAATTTCGTGGTGGAAATGATTTGTCCCACTGTTATTTTAGACAAAGGGTTTTCACATTCGTGAGGTGTGCGTCACATCCGTGACGGGGGGCGCCCCTTGTGAAAATTTACCCCCCATCCATTTTTAACGCCCCAAAAAATATAACTTCAAAAAAAAAAGATATAGAGGTTAGTTATATATCATCATGCCACCACTGTTCAAATTTTAAGATGCCTTGTTTCAGTCTTCACAAATCTCCTTACAATGCTCAAGGGACACGGATTTTTCTGTTTAATGCATTACAAAATTTAAATAATCTTTTCTTGATGTTCTGACAAGAAGGAAAGAAAAAATCTTTCCAAATTCCGGCGATATTTTTTGGTTTTTCGTCTTGAAAGATCGGTATATCAGATATTTCCCTTTACTTTTGAGTCAAAATGAACGACGCATGTAAATGCTGCCCTCTGACCGTCTTCGCAGGTGCTCTTTCAAAAGTTCGTGACCTAGATTTATTAGATATGTATGGTATTAGGGTTTTTTTTCCATATACATATTTTGGCTTATTCAAGCTACATTGAAAATTGAATAAAATAAAGTCACTGGCTAGGTGCTCAGCATCCCTAAGATGTATCCATTTCCCCCGCAAAAAAAAGGAACGAGGCCAAATAGTCACCTATGATGTGTAAAATCGACATGTTTGTGGTAAGCACGCAATAGTAACTTAAACCCTGAAAAAAAGAATCTGTATATGAAATAATTTTCTATCAAATAATTATTTTTTAATGAAAATTTTATTTATTTAACACAAGGGAAAAATACAATTTTTTTTTCAAATATAACTTGTTCAATTTGGGGAAGAATGGATACAATAGGGCTTAAAAATAAAAAAGGGGTTTCAGTGGGCATACGCATTCCCAATCAAACGTTAAAAAAATTTAAAAATTTCCTGTATTTTTTATTTTTTTCAATATACCGAAGATAAGCTTTTCCACA
>BMAV01013165.1:0-51961 GCA_019973955.1 Trichonephila inaurata madagascariensis
GTTTCGATTCATATTTCTCCGACTAGGAAACCGTGGCTTATTATTCTACAATTCTATTAAAATAAATACTGATTTCGATTGAAATATTACTTATTTTAATTAAGCATTCAAAAACTGTTAAAAGGTTTCTTGCTAGAATGTGTAATGTATGCAAATATAGTTAATAGAAAAAAATAATACTTTACCTTATATTACGTTAAAAGAGAGTATGTGTGTATTAGCCAATAACTTTAAACAAATCAAGCCTACTTTTAGTGTTTTTCTTTTGAAGTCTCACATCGTCAATAAAGGTTTAGAAAGGCTTTCTTGTTTGGAAAAACAACAAGCTAAACTAAATTATTATCACCTCTTTTAAATGCAGCATTCGCTTAAGCAAACTTTAAATTTGATAAAACATAAAAAGATGTAAAAAATGCCCTTATAGAATGCACGTACTCTTGAGAATTTGAAAGGATTAAATTTCAGATATTTTTGTTGAACCCCTCATGAATAAGTATTTTGGTAAGGATAAAAACAAAGATACTATCGTGTACCACAATCCTTCGAAAACTTATTAGCTTTGATTTAATATTAGTTAAATATTCATTTTTTTTATCAATGGAAACTATGCAGTCTAAAATATGTTAGCATAATTATAAGTCATACTAAAAACAAGAGCAAATATTTTGTTTAAAATTAAAATTATATATTATCTCCAATTGAGATTCCATTCAAAGTTAAATTAAAATCAAATTTAATCTCCAACTGAAATTTTATTTTATTATGAAGCTTATTATTATTTTGCTTACAGATTGTTATTTTTTAAATGTGTTATTATTTTAAGTGTTTTTATGTAAAGACTTTTTTTTATACTAGAAATATTATATAATTTCTTAAGAATAAAATAGAATTATCGATGTGTTAGTTAAATCTGAATGAAGAAAATTAGTTTTTTAAATGCAAATGTTTGAAATTTATTTTAAATAAAAGTTTATTTTCTGTATAAAATAGAAAACGAAATGTATTTAATTCTTGTTTTTTTCGATGTCGCAAAATATATTGCATTGCAAAGATTTGATATAAATAAAATACATTCAATTTTATATTGTCTTTTTTTACAATACTTTTTTCTGATCATTCTTTTAAAAATTCAAAATGTTTTCATATTATTTTTGAATAAGTCTTAATTTCTTCATTTGCGAAAAAGAAATGAATAATTTTAGGTTGGTGCAAAGTTAAGAGTTTTTAATAAGATTCTTATGTCGTTTTCATATTTTGCATTTATGATGTTAATCATATATTGTAAATGTATTAAATATTTTTGTGTGAGCCATACACATTAGTGTTTTCACTTTAATTTATAAAATCACCATTTCTAGAGGAAAAAATATTTACATGTGTTTCTTTCCTTCTTTTTTATAATTCACTAAAGTAAAAATTATTTAAAATATTCATGCGCAATTTTTATTTAAATTTATTATTATTTATTTAAGTTATTATTTATTACTTCCATTTTTTATATTTCTTACTTTAAAATTTACTTTAAAAATATATTCATCGAATTGGAATCGTAATGCATAAATAAAGATTTTATTACATCACTAGTATTCTTAAAAAAAGAAGAGGGGGGGGGAATTATTTGATGGATAAAATAAACCCTTTATTTCCCTCGACTAATTAATTAAAATTAATATAAATTACAGTAAACAGGGACTTTAGTATTTTATCTTTAACTTATACTTAGTTATTTCCCAAAATTTAAATTTTTTGATTCTTTTGTGTTCAAGCAGCATGATTAATTTGCTTTTTTAATTGATGCAAGGGGGCAATCGTTGGTTTTATTTACCCTTGCCCCTTTTGGCCCATTTGTCGTTAACGCTTGTTTGCTTTGTTACGCATAAAAAAAAGAAATCTAAAGACGAACATTTTCAGATATGTGGTATCTTATTAGTTACTTCTCCAGTCAAGTATTCGATTAAACCAGCAGTTCGCGCAAAGTGGTTTCTACGGATCTCTGGGTCCCGTTCTTTGGGTCCCCGCAAGGTTAAATATAAAATAATGTAATTATGATTCATTTTTTATTATTATGGAAATTTTAAAAAAATAAAACAAAATAAAAAAACGGATTCTTTCGTCCGGTAAAATATAAGATAAGGTGGGTACTTAAAATAAAATATTTAAAACTGGGGTTTTTATACTTTTTTAATAAATTGAAAAAATTTTTCCCCTTTTGTTTATACTTGTAGCAGTAGTTGAAAAGTTTTAATATATTTCTAAAACTTAGTTTTTGTTCTTTTCTTTAAAACTTTTAAATTTTCAATTCCCATTAATAAGTTAATAACAATATAACAACAAAATAATAACGAAATAAGTAAACTGAGTAATATCAAAACAAAAAAAAAATCTCCGGACTTTGTTTGGAAGTTTTGATATAAAAAAAGTTTTTCATAGGTCAAAAAAGTTTGGGAACCACTGGATCAAACCTGGGTTTAAAAATCCGGCTTTAAAATTTTTAAAATGATTTTAAACTTTAATTTATTAAATTTGATTTTATCAAAATTAATTTATTATATCCCTTTTCAAAAATTTTTTCCCTATTTTATAATGTGGTGAATCACGGCTACACGGAGAAAAAAATATTTTTAATTGTAACATACCTTTGCAGAAAAGATGCTCTATGGTATAGAGATTAAAGGAAAAATAATTTTTTAAAAAAAGATAATTTCAAAATTTAATATTGCCACAATGGGGATGAATTTTCTATAAAATGGAAAATTCTTGGTTTTGATTATAAGATTTCAGATTCAAAACCAACTACATACAATCATAAGCTACATTTCATATGGGCCGTGGGTAGCCCAGTTGTTAGAGCATCGGACTCCAGACCGGAAGGCCTGGGTTCGATTCCCGGTGCCACCAAATACCACACGGAGTACGTGCTCGTTAAATCAGTGGGTCCGAAAGTCTTGCGGGCTGAATCATGAGTGCAGGGGACTGGAGAATGTTTCCCTCCAGTCCCATGGCGAAATTTTGCAGGTGGAGATAAGTGGTGTAGCCATCTAACGTTCCTTCGGGGAATTTCGCCGAGCTAATTCGTACTGTCACCTGTATGGTGCTCAAGACCTAGGCCAACGACAGGCGTACTTCTAGCCCCTTGCCACGATGAATTTCGAGGGCCTCGTTCTGACTACGTCAGACAGGTGGCTTTAGCCACAACAAAAAATTTCATAAAAATTTTTTTCCCCCCTCATCGTCAACCCTTTACTCCAAACTTATTTCAGTCTTCAGCTTTAGCGTGCATTGTTAACTTCGAAAGTAGGATTCTTTAAAAATTTTTTATTTTAAAAGGGCTGTTATAAATGTCCGGGGTTTTTTGTTACTATGTGACGGATTTTTAGCGCCCTTCCCCCAACCCTTTTTGGGGGAATCTTTGAGCAATCATTCGCGTTAAGCACAGCCATCCTACGGGCCCTGATATGGAGATTGTTAAACATGAAGTCGGGGTTTTGTAATGGAAGAATAGAAGGAGGGAGAAACGTTGCGGCGTTACGAAGGTGAGATTTAATTGTTTTTCACAACTTGGTTAAGAAAGTTTCCCCTTTCTAAATTAGGGGTTGGGAATTTATAGTCAGAGATATAGATTGGGCTATATATAAATTAAACCGATTACTTGCACTTGTTCACTTGGGGATTATTGTTTTTATATCACCCTGGGGGATCCCGGGTTTAACTTGTGGTTGATTAGGGGCTTAAATTAAAAATATTTTAGGGAAGTTTTGGTCCTTTGTTTCCTCCCCAAGGTAGGCGGGAAGGGAGGGCGAATCGGGGAAGTGCTCACAACTACACTGACGGAATAAAATTCCATCACCGAAATGTTTGGTTAGAAAAAAAAATTTTGTAAGCGTTTTATACATCTGAATATGACATGATTCAAATTTCGTGCTTAGTAACTCTATAGACCCTTTTTCAGAGCTTGAAGTCAAGCATGCTATTCGTGAGCGTTATTTGTCATAAAATTTTACATTGAGTTGGGGGCCCAAAATTTCCCAAAGAAGACGAAAAAATTATCAACAGCCACCGAGTTTGCGGATCGTAAAAGGGGCTACGGAAGGTAGATTTTTTTTCCCGATACAGAAAGAATTGACCGGAATGTATCCACTGTGCATAATTGTTGGGAGCAGTGGTTAAGAGACAGTACTGCCTCAAGAAGACCGGGTTCTGGGTGGTCACGGGGCACTACTGAGAGGGAAGACCGCCATGTTTGGCCGCATCGTATTATGTTCACTGCATAAATTCCATCTGCAGTTGGTACCACACTGACACAACGAACTGTTAGAAATCGGTTACTTCAAGGACAGCTCGTAGCCAGGCGCCCTGTAACGTGTATTCCATTGACTTCAAGTTTGAGAGGCCTTAGGTGTCAAGTCAGAGTTCATTTTAGTACGGAGTGGACGCTTGCATTTGAAATTCTGGAGTTAACACCGGGTATTAGCGTAACAGCATTTTACATTTGAAATGCAGTTTTTTGAGCTTCAATTAACCTGCGACCGAAAAATTTTAATCAATTAAACACATGATAACTAGACAATTGCATTGTCCAAATTTTGTTACTCTATAATAGTTTTTCCTTGGCAGTGGTTTTTTTTCTCGGCAGTGCATTTGTGAGGTATGTTCTCATTTGTAATAAAAATGCTAAAAAGTACCAAAATACCTGTTTGGTAGTACAAAATATAAAAATTAATTTTTTATTTTATTTTTTTTCCTTTCATCTACACACCAGAGAACATCTTTTCCGCATAGGTAGGTTTCGAAATCTATCCACCCTAATGTAAATTTCTGATGCTTTCAAATACGAAGCAATTTATGAATCTATCCTATTTTAATTAAATGTATTGTTTAAATGTTCCTCTCAATTTATCCTCTCTGTGCAATCTTTCATATTTATTCCTTTTCTTCAATATTATCATCAGGTAAATCCCACATCAGGTAGGTTCAACGAATAATATCTTGAGTGGAAGAATGGCGAAAAATCCCTCTCATTCAGAAAAAGGCATTCCAAGAATTCTTTGATTATTTTAAAAATGATTTGTCTTTCTTTTATTTAATATATCTGAATGCTATCTAATTCCTTCACGTTTCAGTCTTGTTATCAGCAAATATTTTCCCAGAAGAAAACCTTTTAAAACTGATTGCCTGCTTGTTTTGTTTCCGTATTCAGATCAAGATCTTCTCTGTTATATTTTGATACGGACGGATAAGCAAAAAGTGGATTAGTAAATACAAAGAGAAATTACTTTGTCTTCGAATGTTAGAAACGTATTTTCTTCGCTTCGAATTATAAAAATTGAAGTCTAAAGAACAGACAAAATTTTTTATTTATTAATATTTTAAGTTTTTAATACATTTCTAATTTTTTCTCTCGTTTAATGCTTGGAGTATTATCATAAATATAAATGTTTTATTCCAAAATTTTGAGCTTTCCTTTGTAACCAAACAAAGATTTAAATAACAATGTAGATTTAATAACAATTTTGATGGAAACACAAATGTTGAAAAATTAAATTTTTAAAATTAACTTTAATGTGAGGTATTTATTTTATAGAATATTTCTTTTTCTCCCCTTATTCTAATTCTGAGTGAATCTACATTCGATTTTTCATAAAATAAAACAAAACCATTTTACGTATTTATGCGAATATAGGGTACATTTCTACTTATATGACAACATGGACTTTTTATTAAGGTCAATATACTATGTAGTTATATATATTAGTGTTTCTAGAACTGTGGGGCGTAGGGTATTAGTAGAGTTATTTCGCCCTTCTAGGGGGAGGGGCGTAATAACCCTACGAAGGGGGCGTGAGCCTATAGAAAAGTCGAAAATGAAAGAATATTTAAAAATTACTAATTTACTCAAGGAAAACAGATAAAATACAATCTGACATAATAAAAAATAAAATACACATTTACAATGATATGATACACTTATAAATATCACGATTTTCTTCTTCAGTGTGGCCGTGGTAGCTTAGTTGTCAAGACATCGGATTGTGGCTGGCATGTCATGAGCCCAGTACTGCTGAAGACCCACCGTGTAGGGGAGCGATGCACGTTAAATCTATCGAGAGCTCAAACATCCTCTCGTTGGTGTGACGTGGAAGTTAGGAGAGGGAGTGCCAGCTCAGGTGTAGTCCTCGTCACTTGACCATGGTTCAAAATTATGAGGTCCGTCACCAAACCCCTCGTGTAGCTTAACAGTGCGACGTTAATATTCACTCACTCACTCTCTTCTTCGAAATGGTTGGTTGTGAATAACGCGAATTGACAGCCCAAAGATTTCCTAAGAGGATTAGATGGAAAAACGCGTATAGATTCGTCACAGTTCCACTTTTATTTTATTTTTTTAATTTCGTAATTATTGGATATAGATTAACTATTTTACACTACGTTTTGTGTTTTACCAAAGAGATGTTGAGAATTTGGGATGCGACTTAGCTGCAAATACATATAAATACGGTATATTCGTTAACGATATATTCTATAATTTGAATTGTTCAACTGTAAGGAAATGTAACATAATTCATGATTATTATCTGAAAAGTTACAATTATAATTATTCCCTTATTTATACCAGATTTATTTCTAATTTTATAACTAATATTAAAATCTGGCTTAAAGTACAGATAATTCATCAGAATAAGTACATCTAATATTTTTGGTGAAATATGACTTTAATCTCTAAACTCACGATATTTTGTTAAAATAATAGCTTCTACTACTTGAGAGTGAGGTCTTTAAATAGGGAATGCCAGAATCTATGTCATTCTATTTATCTTCCCAAAGTTATTCTATAATTATGACTTGATGTTAACCTCAGTGTCGCATTTATTTATAAAGTCTTAAGGCGTCTCAGGGATGTTATATATATATAAATTTCTCAACAGTTCTGAAAATATAAACAATTTTCAAACAGTTTTAATTTTTTTTAAATTTAATTAAATTTAATCTTTTACACTTATTTATAAAAAGAAGGGGCTTCAGAAAAGTAAAAAAATTTTTAAAATATAATAATAATTTTATAAAATCCATAAATTTTAAAAATAATTCTATAATAAATATTATTTTTTTTTGGTTGCCCCCTATTTTCAAAAATAGTAGCCTCTATATATAAAACTTCAGGGGAATTATAAAATGCATCATACTCTTTAAACCCACCAATTTTAGTATTATATATTTTTTGTATTTCAAAATATTGTAAAATATTGCAATTTTTTAAATGTTTTTAAAATGTTTTTTTTAAATTTATTAAAACAAAGTTATTATTCTTTTAATAAAAAGCACAGTGTAAAAAAAACAAAACTTTATAAATAAACATAGCTGAAATTTAAAAGCTTTTTTTGAAAAATAGCATCGCGCTAAAACTTAATAAATATTTTTTTGAAGGTTTCTTATTTTTTTTTGTTTAATTTTAAAATTATAATTATATTTTTTGAATTTTTACTTTCTGAACCCATTCCTTTTTTAAAAAAAATTGCAAAAGATTCGATTTATTTAACTTAAATTTAAAGAAATACCTGTTTAAAATTGTTTATATTTTCAGACCTCTAAAAAATTTCACCCCAAGACCTCTTTTTTTAATGTTAAGTTGAATTAATACAACGTTCATATTAAAAATATTCTTTTAAAAAAAATTCAATCGTAATGGAATTATCTCAAAGTAGGTTACAATAAGTAGGAAACAACGCAAGTATCAGAAGTTAAGAATGCTTGAGAGACTTTAACTGCAACACATCCTATAATGCAACTCCCCCTTATTGAAAATTTTAGATTTTTAGAATTTTTTTTATTAGCCTTCATTTGAGCATTGAAAAAAAATAAGCACATTTTTCTTTTTGCATTAACCTTAATTAGCGTGAAAAAGAAATATGTATAAATTCTCGAGGAAAATACACTGGAATAATTTGATACATTCTAGAAAAACTTTGTAGTTTCGAAAAGAAAAAGCAACTTAGATAGTTATTATGTATTGGGTTACCTCACAAATAATGTTAATTTTTTTTTTCAATAGCTCGAACTAAGCGTTGAAATGAAAAGGGGGAAAAAATCTGGGGGTTAAACCTTACAGCTGGTTGCCAAACCAATTTTCCCAATATAATTCAGTGTGCCATGCAGTCTTAATTTAAAATCTTAGATTTTTTTGTATTTCAATTATTTCATTCTGTTCAAAAAAAGATAAAATAGGCTTAGGTAACTAAATAAGAAGGGAAATTTTGATTCAAATTTATCTAAATATGGGTAAAAACCCATCGATCGTCGTTTTATATTTTTGTACTGAGTTTTCGATCATTGTAAACCCTTTTTTAAACAAATGTTTCATTCAAACAATTGGTGGTAGGGTTTTTTCATCTGCAAAGTTAATATTGAAGTCTCCAATTTAAAAAATAGTACATTATCATATTTTTTTTCAAATCTTTTTTGAAATTTCAGAACCTTCTTCTGTATAAATCATCTTTTTGAATAAAATTGTTGTATCTGTCTATGGATTTTCCGGCGAAATATAACGGGAACCATTAATATGATTTCCCATTCTCGGAATGCAACGAAAACGCAACGTCTATATCAGAAACATTAACAAAACGATAAAAAAGTTGAACAACTAGATGCTGTTTTTCCACGGGAGTAAAAAAACGTCTGCCCCTGTTAACTACAACCGGGTTGCGTGTCTTGAGAGATTAAATATTAGAAAATAAATAATACAAAATTTTCAAACACCTGAATAAATGCGAAGATTTAAAATAATTTTAAATAATATAAAATTTTCAAACGCCAAAATATAAATACGAATACTTAAAATAATTTTCTGTTATTTATTTTTACCTTAAAAATATTAGTATATTTATTTAGTACTCACTATTGTACTGCACAATGATTCTTCAATTAAACGATTCAAATAATAATCAAATAAAAACACTATTTCAACAATGCACAGTATATACACATTGAACTTTTCACGAAATCCATTTAATTTCACTTATAAGATATACACAGCACTATACGTCAGCTGTATAGCTAGCTACAGGTATACTTCTATAAGCATGTAGGTGACGCGAACCCATAAGATTTTCCCCAAACAAAAAGTGCCTAACGCGGCTAAAGAAGTTTTCACTTAAATATATATATATATATATATATATATAGTAATATAAAATAAAAGTGAAGAAGATTAAAACCTACAGTGCAAAAAGCAGGAAGAATTGGAATTCACCAGACACAACAAATGTAGATACAAAAAAGTCTTGGGACTAAACTGGAGACCTATTATGATTTCTAAAGCTGTCGCTGAATTAGGCCAGCGAATTAGGGTTAGCAATGCTTTATGGATCCAAATTTCCCCGTACAGCAGAAACTTTCGACATAATAGGGAAAAAAAACTCAAGTTGAAAAGTTAAGCCTAATACAACACGTAGAAGAGAAACCTGATAATATATTAAAATGAAGCTAAGAAAAGAGAACACTAATGAATGACTCAAGAAGAGGAATAATAATAATAAAATGTAATTAAAAAAAAACTTACGTGTAAAATAATTACTGGAGATCGAAAATTCATCCTTCCACAGTAAACACCCAACGCAAAATGACTTAAAAGAAATGAAAGGACTATTCGAGAAGGAAAACTAGTGGCGCCACCTGGATATTTATTTTGATATTAAACAAACAACTAAGATTTTTTTTAAAAATAATTTAAATAAAGGAAGTTTTAAAAGATGGAAAAGTTAAGAATAGATAAAATCATAGAAATATATTACAAAGTATATAAACTTGATGATTATATACTAATCGATATATTGTAATTAAAATAAGCGCAAAATTTTTTTGTTTTTAAAAAAAAACTAAATAAAAGTAATTTAAATAAAATAATGAACTAAGATAAAACATATTTAATTAGAAATAGAAATATATCTATAAATAAATTTACTTGGATAATTGTGTTCTAAACAATTATTGCAAAAATTCACAAAATTACTTTTTTTTAAAATGTTATCAGTAACTAAATCATTGTTTCTTTATAAAATTTAAGATAATTTTCTAAATATGATAGGTGTAGGTTACTACCCCAAAAGGCATTTTATAATGTTAAAATCAAATGAGTCCTCTTTTATCAAAAATATTACTTAATAGCAAATTATTCTTAACCTTTAATTGAAGGTCCAAAAGTTATGACTCATTATTATAATTAGTTTTTACTAATTTTAAATAGTGGGATTAATTAAGGTTAGGAACAAAGTCTACTATATTTCTAAATATAATTAAGTCATCATGTTTTAAAAAGTAACAAGATTCATAACTAATACTTCATTTTCATAAAATGCAAGTAGATATTTCTAAGCCGTTGCTAGCGGGTCCCCTTTAATTTGCTGGATAATAAGCGTTATTATGGAAAATATAATTTTCTTTTTTTAATTAATAATAGAAATATATTTATCATATTTTAATATCCTATTTAAAAGTATTTGCTATATGCTATTTTAAAAATCTAAACATGTCTCCTATATCTATGAAATTAAATAAATCTTCAAAAACCCAGGTATACATAGAATTAATTTTTTACCTTGCATGTACTTAATAATGTCCATACTATTCTTAACAATAATAGAATTATCAATTTTGTCTAATGTAGATTGAATAATATTTTTTAGCTTTTTTCCCGGAAGTGTAATATAAGTTTTTAAAACCATTCGTATAGTTCTAAATTTAACAGGAATTTTATGAAATTTAGGAGTTAGGAAAATATGAAGGAATTTAATATTCAAAAATACGTAAATCTATTTTTTTTTTAAAAGCAGAGATTCGATTAAAAAATTTTTTTTTTGCTTGAATTAGATTTTTATAAAGCAAAAATTATTATGAAAATGTTTGTTTAGCATATAAGTATAAAACCATTTGCAAATAATTGCATAATTACCCGTACTTTATCGACAAGACAATAATAAAGTTCTTTGTAGGTCTGCGATTTGGTTCTTAATATTATTGTAAGTTATATCATTATCAGTTTTATAGTTAATGTTCAATAGCTCATTTAATATACTTTGCATTTAAATTCGTTAAAAGCTACAATAGGAAGACTGTACTTATATATATATATATATATAAGTATTTGTGTGTTTTTTATTAGGTATTGCTTGTCACCCTCCTTCCTTGGAGAGCTGGGGGTGCTTTACCCTGGGAGGCGGATTTGTTGTTCTGAACATTATCGGGTGAACTGTCGTCTCCGGTGGCTTAGATGTAACGTTCTCGCCTCGTAAGCCTAAGGTTGGGAATTCAACCCCAGCCGGATTCGATAGATTTTCTGGATTCGAAAATCGTAGGCACGCATGTCATATGACTATGAGGATGTAAAAGATCCCTTGAGTATCAATTTGGCTCTGGTACTTTCGGCAAAACTAAATCACGGCAATATTTAGCATCCGACGAAAGTTTGAATTAAAAAATTAAAATGTCCAAATTTGGTAACGAGGCCATGACTAGATGGTATCATCCTGAAATAGCTCTTACATTTGGAAAGTTGCCGTGACTTCAAAGGCTAAGTTGCTAAAGTACAACCTCATTAGGGGAAAGGAAAGGATTATCGGGCGAACTCGGTAAAAGCTCTGCAGTAGAAAAGGCAAAGAATATTAATACAGTATATATGTGTCGGACAACACGGATAAATCAACGTCAATTGGGATACAAAAATTTTGAGCCGAATATTGCAGTCTAAATGATGAATCTCGGATTATTAGATACAGCAGGTTCAGCAAAACCTGGTGAAACATAATTTCATAGTAACTCTTGAGGAACTAGTGAAGAAGTTTTGATTAAGGAATTCAGTCCCTTCATCGATGATTGCGCACCATAAAAAAAGGCCAAAAAACTGCTTTAATGTGTTCCTAGTAATACCAAAATAATGATTAATAACACACCGGATTAACGGGTTGACTCAAAAGTTTAGTTTAGAATGAACTTTAAATGAAAGTTTCTCTAAATCTGCCTGCGCAATGGATTATAAATGAGACACCAAAATTTTAATACACATTCTTATGGTAAAAGCGATACCAGACTTTATGTCTCATCCACCTAATATTACATCATCTTATGTATAAAATTGCATACTGCGTGAGGTTAAGTTATCTTTAACTTACACCGTCCCACATTATTCAGAGAAATGTCTGAGATAGAATAATAGCTACATATTTCATATGACTACTTAAATTCGTAGCCTTGTATCAAGTAAGTCACACATTTACAGAAAGGTTTTAGAAGTATTAAATATATTCCAAGTGCAGCCTTTTCATAAATTTAAAACTTTTTTACTACTTTATAACTTCAAGAGTCTTTCTAAAGAATACATTACAAGTTTCATCTTGCATTATATTTTATAAGTTTCTTTAGGAGCTATACAGAAAATTTAGAATAATTTTGCCAATTACTTTTTATTAATTGCTATGCGGAAGCTAAAAGATTTCCAGAATGAAAATTTAAATGAATAGTATCATTGAATTTAATTAATTGTCTTAGAATAACTATTATATTGATGAATGAATAAATTTGAACAGCTTTGACGACCATTTTCTTTACATCGTTGGAAACCGGCATTTTTTTTCAATTGTAATTTAATGATCACTGAAATGTCCAAAAGAGCAAGCAATACATTTCCCGATTGATCGTTTCTTTATATCACACTGTGAAGCCTCGCTAGGGTTATTGGCAACATAACTAAATTTTCAGCGGCAAGAGCAACCCATTTGACATTCCAATCTTAAAAATTTCCCTACACCACAAAACAAAAAGACTGAAAACCCCACATTCAGTGGCGCAACAGCCCATAAGGGCTAGGGCCTACGTGTCCATCTTAGTATAAGTGACCAGTGGGTGCTGAGGTGCATGAGTAGATATTCCCATCATTTAGTCAGTCTGAAAAACCCCCAGTTTTTTAAGCCCCCAACCCTTGGACATTTATCGACCCACTGCAGTAGGGATGAAAGGGAGGACCTCCTCCCCCGAAATAGAACCGCACCTGTAGGGGGGAAGGGCGATACGCACCCTGACCCCCTGGCCTCTGGGGGACTTTAAATCTCGACAAATTTAAAGTGTCAGCACCTTTACAATGTGATCTTCAGTGGCACCAGACGACAATGCCGGCTAAAAAGTTCTGATCATGGCCACAGAATGATTTGGGAAAACACTCGCATAATTTGGAATATATAGCTTTATTATAGATTATATGAAAATGACATAGTGTGTGTGGGAAAGGATTTGTTGAAGCATGGGCAGCAACTTTTTAAATTCTGCACAAAATATAAAAAAATGCAGTTTCTTAAGATAAGGAATGTGCGTGTGAGTTTTTGTTTTTATAAAAATAATATTTTGATTTCGTTATTAATTCTTTCTCTAACCAATCTGGATTTCAGTACCTAAAGTACTTCTATTAATTCTACTGTAAACAAAGCTCCAAAGGAGTTAGATAAAAATTAATAAAAAAGGAAAGAATGTTAAGTTTTCTCTATTCTGAAGGGGGGGAGGTACTCATGATTGTGAACTCGTGGCCAGTGTTGTCGAGACGTGGGTTGGAGTCCTGGGGTTACTGAAGACCCGTCGTGTAGAGGAGCTGAAGCACGTTAAATCTGTCAAGACTCAAAGATATCACGCGGATGGAAAGGATGGAAAAAAATTTTGGGGATGCCCTAAAGTATTGTTTCCCTTATTTACGTAAAAATTTACGATGACCATCGCCCATAACCCTTGTGTAGCTTCAGAGAGCAATGGTAATCAAAATTATTTATTTATTGAAAACATCAATTACAAATCAATATTAATAAAACACTGCTGGTCATTCAGTTCGTAACCAGAAGTACCAGAAGTAAATACGAAAAGAGGGGATTTTAATGAATGTATTTCGCCGATTATACCCAGACTGAAAAAACAACCCCTTTTGGAAGTAAAAAAAGGATTTTGAGGGTTACTGAAGGATGCAGGTTTCCGTGCCTTTAAACTAACGCCCGGAAAAGCAGACTTATGAGGTAGCCCGCCAAAACGTAAACCCATTCAGAAAGTAGCCCGAAAAGGCATATTTGGAACAATCAGTATACGCCGTTACAATGAGTTTTGCAGCAATGGGACTGTAGACCCGGGCTTTACTTGGCTTCCCTTGACAATGCAGCCTCGAAAGAAATGGTGGGCTGTGCTGTGCCGAATGAGAAAGCTGGATACAGGAATGATACAATGCAGTCTTTTCAGACTATTCACAATTCTGCGAGCAGTATTCTAAAGACAGCATATGTGTCTGGAGGCTTCGAGGAGATCGCTCGTCACCTACTTGCATTCGATGTCGGCTGCACCTGGTGTAATGGTTTGGACAGTGATTGGGTATACTACAAGTACATCCGTAGTTCGGATCAACGGTAATTTGAACCCAGATCGGTATATTTCTGACAACTTACACCCAGTGGTTGTGCCCTATCTTCAAAGCCTGCCAAACGCCCTACCAACAAGATAACACAAGTCTTCACGTTGTAGGACGTGCTTTGACCTTTCTTGATTCACAGGGTATTCGATTGTTGACCTGGCCTGTACGGTCTATAGATCTGTCCCCCAATGAATACATCTGATCTTGAGTTATTGAGAGACTGGCCCACCACCCATCTCCAGCTAATACGGTTGATGAAGCGTATCATAGGCTTGAATGAGCATGGAATGAATTGTCTGCTTCTGTCATCCAAATCCAGTTCGACTACATACTTAACATTGGGTAAAGGCCATTTTAGATGTCAGGGTGTCAGCTGTTTCTACTGGTTGCAAATTTAATTATTTTGTCCTCAAGCCATACTGTTTACATCAAACTTTTTTGTATTTGCTTTCCTTTATGATATTACAATCTTAATAGCCAGCAGTGTGTACTTCAAATCCAAATTCCAATCTATATTTGCTTTACACACACAAGAACGTTTTAAACTTTTATTTTTTTTAAATAACTTAAAAAGATTCATTACAAAAATAGAAAACAAGGTTCCCCCAAGAATTTAAAAACATACATTTAAAAAAAAAAAACAAAAATTTTGGTATTTAATAAATTTCATTAAAATACTATAAGGAAAAGAAAAGAAAAAAATAGTAAATGCATTTAAGAATTGCTTGTTGAATGTTGAAGTTGGGTATTTAAAAGGATTCGCCTTCCATGCAAAATATGAGGGCGTAAAATCAAATTCTTTTCTAGAAGACATTACAAAAACAAACAGAACTCGCAGAGACATTTAATTAAATTTGTCTTTCTATTCGTAAATTCGGAAGCGAAAGAAAAAAAAACGGCAAAGCACAGAAGGAAAAAAAATAAGGATATTTCTCGTTTTGCGAGGAATCCACTTACGATATCGAAAATTCTCGAATTCCTGTTCTAGATCTAGCCGCTGGAATTTTCTTTTGGTCAAAGAGTACAAAGACACTTTTTGAGTTTATTTTCTGTGTTTTTGTAATTTTTCTTGTGTTGATTTATTACTTCCTCGTGTTGGAAAAAATAACAATAGAAAGAATAGGTAACTCGTAAAAAAATATGGCCAATGATAAAATGAACTTCGAAGTTTTTTGTTTTATGAGCATATTTGAGACTATGTGTATTGTATATATTAAAATATTTTACAATAATTTCCTTTGAGATTTTGAAATAGTTAACAAGAGTAACACACAAAATTAAAAATACATAAGTATATATATAAAGAGAGAGAAAGATATATAAATAGGCAGACTTAGATATATGGATAAATATAGATATATTGATAGGTAGATAGATATATGTGGATAAATATAGATGTATTGATAGGTAGATAAATTTACGTATACCGGTAGATAGATATAGATATGTATATAGATAGATATACGTATATAGATAGATATAGATATATACATATTTACAGAGATAGAGATATATAGATTGGTAGATAGCTATAGTATATAGACAGATATAGATATATATTGATTAATAGATAGATAGATATAGAATGATAAGATAGACATAGAGATTGATGGATATACATTAAGATAGACATAGATAGATGGATATAGAATGATAAGATAGACATAGAGATTGATGGATATACATTAAGATAGACATAGATAGATGGATATACATTAAGATAGACATAGATAGAGATGGATATACATTAAGATAGACATAGATAGATGTGTGTGGATATACATTAAGATAGACATTGATAGATGGATATACATTAAGATAGACATAGATGGATATATATTCACAGATGCATAGATATAAATATATGAATAGATATAGATAGATAAATACAGATAGATAGATATGGATATTAGATACAGATAGATAGATATAGATATTAGATACAAATAGATAGATATAGATAGATAGATTTTTCATGTTCAATAAATCAAGAAATTCATGAATTAAGTATTAAAAACAAAAATACAGTAACGAGATAAGAATATAAAAACTGTTTTAGATAAATCATGTTAATTTGAAATTTTTCTATTACATAATTGAAAAATAAAAAAAAAATTACAAATAATTAGAAAATATTTTTAAAAATAGAAGGTTTAATTCAATTTTTCCTCTAAGTTAGAGAAAAAAAAACTTTATTATGTTTCCTGAAAGGAATAAAAAAAAATTATATTTAGACGACTTACATAAACAGTAAATAATTTAAATGACACAAAGGGATTCATTCATATCTTTTGATAACAGAAAAATATTTCCAAGCTTAAAAACATGGCACACGTTTCTTCTTCAAAACAAAAATTAATTATAAAAAAATATTAAGGAATTGGAAATTTTTAAAGAACCTATAGTATTCTTAATAGATTCGTATTTTACAGAAACAATTTAATTTTGATTAAAATTTTTTAAAATTATTTTCAATTTTCGAAAAACAAACACTACTTGATAATCACAAGCATTTAAGAATTTATTACATCTTAAATATTCATATTTCATTTTCTGCATGTAATTTTCTTTATGTATCAGATAATCTTATTTTATAATTCTAATATATAATTAAATTGTGTTTTAATGTTTTAGTTTTTTCTCAAAGAAATCCGCATTCATTCAAAATGTTGCAAGCATGGCGTTGTAGAATAGGACTTCTTTAAAAATAAATACATATTTTTTTTGTTCATTGTAGGAATGAAAAATGCTGCAAATTGTTAAACAGCTGCCAAGATCTGTAAGCAAGAAAGATTCATTTTTAATTATAATAAAGCACTACATCTTACGTACTGGGAGATATACGTCGTTTACTATAAATAAAATAAAAGAGTTTGGAAAGGAATAATTTGACACGAAGATTAATATTCGTGAAAAATATAAGCTTCATTCATATTCATTTGAAAATAATTTGCCTGAAAACGAAAAGATAAATAATGAAAGATAAGCAGTTTAAAACATATTACTGATTATTCCAGGGTAGTAACATGCTTTTTTCTTAATTATGAATATATTTCAAAACAAACAAATGAGTCTAATGTAACCCACGTAATAACGCCTTTTAAAAAATATTCTTAAGCATATTTAAATATTTGATTAGACTTTAAAATATTTACCTGAAAGATATTTTTAAAGAAATTTCCATCTTATCTTTTGCTTAATTAACAGCTATTTTCAATGCTTTAGATTTAATTTGCAAGAAAATTGATATTAATATGTGATTACTAATGGAAGCTTTCCTTTTATTATAGTATTGAAAACTAAAATAAATCGAGTTCTAAGAGGAACAGCAATCATTTTATGCCATATATGAGGAAGTCCGCATTTTAAATTAAAACATTAATTAGTGACTAATTGAGATGTGTAAAGGATATGCTCATCATACTGATAACAGAAACACACAGACAAAAATTATAGATATATACCAGAAATTGAAAACAAGAAGGGAAAGTGTTGTGGTTATTTTCTTTACCAAATATAATGGAAATCTAAGTTCCATTCAAATTGAAATAAATTTTAATACTAAACTAGAATAATGAGTACAAAATGATGAGGAATTTAGCTGAGAAAATCAGTTGGTTATTTAATAATTAACTATGTCTTATAAAATATTCGTAATATTTTGTTGTAAGTTACTTTTACATGTTGTTGGTAAGAGAAAAAAATAATAAAAACATGATAAAATTAAACTTTAATGCTTACTCAAGTGATTTTCTTAATTTCTTTAAAAGACAACTAAATTTATTTTATACGTATTTAAGGCATGACAAAATTGGTTACAGCTTGTGCTGACATGTTATACTTGTTTCATATGTGTATTTTGCGTGTATCACATTTTCGAGTGTTATTCACAAGGTTGTGGCAACAGAAATGCTGTATTCATCATTTACTAGTGATTTTTAAGAAAAACGGTTATACTAATCCCTAGTTATTCATTTCAATACTTAACGCAGTTGACCTTCGTAGGAAATAATCCTTTTCCCTGTAGTAGATGTAGTCTAGTAACCCTGGTCACAAATTCGGGGTAGACGGTACCGAGTTTTGAGTTTAAGTCCAAATGTTACTGAAAACACCCTGTATAAAAGGGCTTATACAATGTGTTGTAAGAAATAGTAGACTAATTTTTCAGGTTCCACAATTTTTATAAAATATTAAATAATTAGCAATGTTCGATTCAAACTTGAAAATAAAATTCAGAAGAGTTGGCGTACTCGTATTTCGGATTTATTTACCAATTGGATATAAAAATGCTTATAAATTCTTAAGCACACAAAATTATATTAATGTTTTGAGATATTTATAGATCAGAACAATTATTTACCCTTTGTAGAGTCCAATTACATTTAAAAATACTGTTAATCATTTGGATCTACTTTGCAATCATTCACAAGGGGAAAATTAATAACAGATGAGAGATATTTCATGTGAGGAAGAAAATAGTAATTTTATTGTTGTTCTTATTGCAGCGTTTCTCAAACTGTGGAGCGCACCCTTGGGGAGCGTAATAACTTAACGAGGGGGGTGAGAGTATTTTGAAAAGTCAAAAACAAATATTTTTTTTAAAAAAATTAATAATTTACTGAAAGTAAAAAAAAAAAAAAACCATTCTGACATAATAAAAAATAAAACACACATTTACACATTTATAAATGTATCAGTACTACAAAATGTATTTTACAATTAATATAACAATACTAAGCTAAGAACGTTTAATAATTACCAGTGATCCTATGGGCTTGTCATATATAAAATTGTGTACAAAAATTAATACTTATCTTGATAATTTGTATGGTTTATAATTAATACCTTAACTGCCGATTAAAAATTACCATCGTTTAACTCGTAGGCGAGCGTTTATGGTGTATTGGGGGGTGGTGTAGAAAAGGAATAATTAAGCTAATCCTTTGAAATAAGTAAATTCTTCTCGAGCAATATCAAGGTCATTTTATTGAATTCCAAAGCCTGTGGAACAAGTTTATGGATAGCAGCTCATAGGGAATATCGTACTTTCGAAAGACGTATATATACGTCCGGGGAAATTGACGCACTTGCTGAGCGAGGCGTTTATATACGCTGGTGGCCCTTAAGAGGTTTAAGTCGTATCGTAGCTTTAGCATCAAAGTATAGTATTATTGAATTCAATACATTGTTATTGTATGGAGGGGGGCGCGATGAAAAGTATGAAGGAATATTGGGTCTCAAATATTGAAAGTTTGAGAAGCACCGTCTTTTTGCTTTTTATTCGTATATCGTTCTCTCCTGAATAAGATAAGTTCGAATTCAATTTTAGCAATTTAAAAGTTTTCATGATGTTTTTTATGCTTAGTACATCAATGATAATAATGAAATTGCCAAGAAACTCTTCTTCGCTTCATTGTACTCTTACTTCGAGATGAATTTCTATTAGGAAAAAAAAAGTTCTTGCGAACCAAATTCTTGTAAAGCGTTTAATTTGAAGATTGCGGATCAGCTGACAAAAATGGCTCTGAAAAACCTTCTTTAATCCAATCCATTCTAAGCGGACCTTTCCTTTGCGATGAATCTTGCAGGAAATAGTCCTTAGAATCTATTCCCCCCATAATATGGCATCGTATGTAAATTTACAATTTGACAATAATACTTCAAAACAATGGTCGTAATTACCAAAAGCACAATTAATTGCCGATGTTTCTCAGTTAAATTAACACCAAATTTTTTCCATGAACCGAGGAAAATTCTAGAAAGGATTCAGTATCGATCAAAGAAATCCAAAGATCAGATAAATCTCATTAATACATTGTAACCTTACAGAAGCAACCATTCAAGTTACATTGTATTGTTTTAACTAAGAACAATATGATAATTTGTATAAAGGGTATGCAATCCCTTTTGTAACAAGTTCTCACGCGCATTTCCCTTAATTAACATCTAGGGTTGTTTTTGTTTTATATTCTTTATGTGAAAAACTGTGATATAATAGTAAGCCTTATGAAAGGACCATGATATATGCAAATAAGTCTTCTTGTCTTAGAATGGTAGAAAATGGAAAGAAAGAGAGAGGGAGAGAGATAAAGAAATGAGAGTCACAGAAACACCACCAAGATTAGAGCAACTGCAACAAGTAATTCAAAGCAACCAAAGACTGTCCATCTGAAAAAAAGGCTGTGTAGACAAGTATAAAAGTCTTTTCGTTTAATCCATGAATTTGTAGGATAAGCTGTTACTATAATTTTACTTATTAGTTAGGATCAAGTCACAAGTAAGTAGCTTCACACATTTAATTCCTTTTGATTAGTGATTATTTAAGAATTTGAATAAACTGGTTTAAGCTTTAAGGTGGATTCTTATTGGGTAAATACGCCTCTCAAATCAACGACGGGAATTCATCACTTTTTATATAAAATGATTTATAAATTGCGTCTATTTTTATTAAATTTATCGTGATTTCTTTATAACACAACCTACAATCTTTATATCTTTCCTTACAAATTTCTACCTTGAAACTTGCATTTATTTTGCTGTGTCAAAGTAATTAATGCAATGTAAACTAATGGCAGATTTGTAAGCCGGGAAAAACCATTGATAACTACACAAAATGCTAAGCATATAATTCAATTTTATGACAAAAAACGTAAAAAAATATTGAATTGAAAGAATCCTTGAACTACTGACCTTATAAAATACTTAATAGCGTAACAATTAACCCTGTGATATTACATTCACTACTATTCAAAGCGAAAGCCCGAATCAGAAAATCCACGGAATTATTTCAAACATTATACTTACATCATTAAAAATTGTAATTTTTAATTGCAATGCTTAAATACAATTTAAAAAAAAACATATAATACGGTAAGATTTTTTTAGAACCCAGTTTTCTGAATTTTGGTTTATGGTTAGGGAGCTATAGAACATAACATTTTTAAATTTTTACCATTAATCCGTATGATACTCGATATTTTTTAAAATAACCCCTTTACAAAATAATTTATCTATATTTCCTGTTCCTATATCGATGGAATTTCTGAATTATTACTTGTCAAATACCGAAACATTTTGTTCATTTGATATTCTAGTTTAACTCTATTGATGTTTTTACCACTGATAACACATTTTAAAAATAAACTCTTGTTTCAAAACAGCTACGAGGTTTATCTTATACGTTCGATAATTACCAAAAGTAATTATTTAAATAGTGAATTTATATTACATGCGCGTTATTGGCATTGAACAATCTAAAACTACTTTTTTTTTAACCATACTGTTGCAAGTCAAACTGACCTACACATAATTTGGCATACATTTCGACTCTAAGCCTAATTAAAAAAATATATGTATTTAATATATGCGCACCTTTCAATGATAATACAAATCTTTTGATTAACGTTTGAGTTGACTCTTTTGAATAAATAGTTAATTTGTTAGAAAAAAAGAAAAAATAAATGCTGAAAGATTAGTCATAAGATTCCAATTATTACATTCTCTCGGGAACAATTGCATGCGTGTATTAAATATAATTTATTTGCATTAGTAGTAAATTCAGAGTCATTATGTTCTCTAGTTTCTGAGTTATTGACAGATATTCTAACTGATATCGTTCCTGTAATTTAAATCACAAATACATAATCTTGGATTTCACGAGCTGTATGTATTTATTTAAATATGAAATAGTTTTGTTAAATATAAAAGTGGAGTTAATATTAATTTCATATATTTAAATACTCTTGTCCGAGATTTAAATTATAATACTGCGTCTATCACTGAATTATTTAGTGTGTATCAAATCTGGATATACGTGGATTTTTAAATTTTACTTTTCTAAATTACAATATTCTGAAACTTTCAGATGAATATAATCCTTTTAAGCTTTAAAATAAGCAACGTTCAGTTTGAAGACTGGCTATTTCAAAACCATCACAAAATTAGTCTTTCTAAAAAATGCAGCAACGATTTGAAGTAAAATAAAACTAAATTAGTCAGAAGGAAAATAAAGATAATACTAAATGTTTCGTAAGAGAGATATGTTAAATAATGTATATTTTGTTGAAAACATTAAGAACTCCAAAAAAAGGGTTACAAAGATAATAACCATAAAAACCTGATTTTTGACTTTTAAACACCCTTATCTAATAGCTGCAAATTGCAATGAAGATTTTTAATTGTTAATTAATACTTGTTAGATAAGTGTTAAAAAAAGCGTGTAGTTATCATTCCCACAAAAATTACTTATTCAGATTTAGTTTATTAAATATGTATTAAATTTTTTAAAAAAAAGTATTCGGTAAGACTTAGTTTTCTTAATGAGGAAAAAAATATAACTGTTTTTATCTTTTTGAGAAGGAAAAAAATGTTACAGCAAAGAAACAAAAAAGACAATTTGCAATAAATTTATTTAAGGGAAACTTTTCTGACGAAGAAATTTGTGATTTAAACATAAAATCTTAAGAATAATTTGAATGGAAAATACAGTTTTGATATATTTTTTTTAAATACAGGATTGAGACCATTGTTATGCTACTCGTATTATGCTGCTAATACTTAGAATAACCACCATTTTTTTACAATACGGGTAGCAGCTAGATCGCATGGGAGAGAATCAATAAAACTGCAGAAGGTTGCCTTCTAAACCTTTTTTTGGAAAATGGATAGTTTTTCGTGTAGCTGACTTAAAGGTCATATCCTTTGAAGGGCCTTAGCTTGTAGGCGAATTCTAAATATATATTTTTGGATACCACCTCTTCGGGTATGTTATACCCTGAGCGTGAATCACAGTTACAGTTCTGAATGTATGAGCACGTTCTAAATCTTCCTTATGCTATAGCGTATTATTGTAGTTATGATGAAGAAATGTGATATTTAAGTAATTTAATAGATACAGTATTTAATAGATAAAGTACAACAGTATTTTCGAATGAAGAAATTCTCTTTGCGGTCATGATGAGAAAGAATCAAATGATGAAGAGTATAACAGAAAGTATGATTCCTCCACTGAAATCGATCCAGATTTAGAAGAGGGAGATGCTGTTGAAAATAAATGTTTTATATGTAGAGACACAAAAACATGTGGAAAAACCGTAATTTTACAGGAGTCAAATGGTACACATATTATCCACTTTCAGATGAACTTTTGAAAAAAAAGCTATTACTGGAACAATAAGAGAAAATAAAAAAGAAGTTCCAAAATGTTTGAATTTAAAGAATACACAAGTTTTATCCTATATGTTTAGTTTTAAAAATATGCAGGTTAAAAAGAAATTAAGATCCAGTGAAAACATAGCATTCACTCACGACGAGATTAAAGGAGTGTATAAACAATGTACTGAATAGTGTTGAGTATAATATTGATGGCTAAACAATAGTTATAAAATATAAATAGTAATATAACCTCATTTAAAACTAAAGTAATTTTTTTTTAAAGTTTAAGCCATATGGACTGCAATACATTCGACAGCAGTGAAAGTTTGTGTTATGGAGTGTTAATATTACAAACATCGAGAGGATCCCAAAGAGGGTTTGTTGTGTTGAAATCTGTTGAATTATGAGACGAGAGAGATAACTGACAGATTTCTTAGGCTTCTCCAAACAATTATGGGTAATTCTGGAAGTAAGACACATAACAATGTTCTGTTCAAAGACCACTTCTTTCTGAAAAAGCACAATCAACATGAATGCGTGTGCATGAGCTGCAATAATGGATGTATAATCCGATTTGTTCAATGTGCATTCCTAGTACGAGAGAACTCAGATATAATGCCAGGAAAACTTTCTCCCACATCATAACACTGTATCAGCATATTGTGTTGTAAGAGGTTTGTTCTCCGGCGTTTCTCATATTAAATGTAATGCCTTTCCGTTTGGAAGGATGGAAAACAAAATTTATTGTAGACAGTAACCTGCTGACAAATAGCAGCAAATCTGATATTCGTGCCATAATTGAAGTATTTTTTCTTTCAATTCAACTTTATCAGAGAAGTTGCAGTGACTATCCGACTGCTTCGGAATCTCATTGTAGCAGGATTCGGGAAGCTGTTCATCTAAAACATACATCTGGAAATAGTTTAGATTGTTTAACACATTAGTTATTCAATTGCAGGATTACTTCTCTTACATTGTTAAAACTGATGTTTGCTTTTCATGCAAATGGACGCGAAGCACATTTCCTACAGCAGCTCATGGACAGTTCATAGACTTTAAAATTTCCGATCTATTGCCCCTCCTGGCATGAAAGCCAGTGATCCAAACTTTTTACAAATCACATAAAATACACAGACAGTGAAAAGTATGTTCTAAAATACTATAGCCAACTTTTCCAACTTTAGAAATTTTCTTGCAAGCCAGCGTTGTCAGTTATGTTTTATTGACTATGCGCAGTTTAAGTCAGAAGTAAAGGAAATCACACATGATAGCTTGTCTCAGCCTTGTTGCTTGTTATTTAAAAAGAATAAAAATAAAAATTTATAAAGGTAAACAGCAACAAAATCATCGTATTTTTTCAGTTCAATCATATAAAATCATCGTACTTTTTCAGTTCAATCATATAAAATCATCGTATTTTTTCAGTTCAATCATATAAAAGCAAAGTAAAATCATAAGTGATAAAATTTATTAAAGTCTTGAAACTGAATTGATGTTATAAACTGGCTATAGTTTTGTCAAGTTCTTAAACTTTTCCAGCTCATTTTATTTCTGGTTTCTGAATAAAAAAATGTCAATTTTTCAATGAATATTTTAAAACATATATCTTCTTAAGAATTTTTAAGAATAATAGCACCATTCTCATGCAAAATTTCCTAAAAATTATTGTAAAAAAAATCTATTTAAATAAATGAGTGATTTGACTGTCGAATGGGCTTTTTGTATGGCAGAAATCAGTATACTTTGGAGCCAATTCACACTAACTATAAGTATAAAGCTTAGAATACTTAACTTTTAACTTAAATAATTTTTATTTACATCTGTTGTGTTTACATAAATGATTATCAAATTATTAATCAAAATTGGATCATGTATGATTAATTCGAAAACACGGTACTTCACATAACCCAACATTGTAATCTGGTCAGTAGAACCTTGTTTCTCTTTTTACCTTCTTCCCTTTTCTGTTTCTCTTTGAGCAGTAAATAATACAATATCGTGTTGGATTACTCTTCTCTTTTGGGTAATGTAGTCCATAAAATGTGTTTCAGTCAAGCGTGAAGGGGGGTTCTCAATAGAAGAACGTCCCCTTTTAATGGAAAATTCCACAGAGTGGTACTTTTCAATTATTCGAAACCAAAAAAGCAGATGTGAAATAATTCGGGAAAGATCGATTGCATGGTGTAAATTTTCATACTGCCCGAGTTACACTCGGGATGAGCTAGGATGGTACGTTTCACCTTCCCGAGTTGAACTGGGGAAAAGCTTCGCATCATTCAAGGTATCCGACTACATTCTGAATCTGGATTTTAAAAAAGCGCATAAATAGATAATTTTCATGATATTTAGGGTCACTTAGATTAGAATACATATATAAAAATGTTTTAAGGACATTTTGACAAAAAAATTATTTAAATACACTATTTTGGCAAAAAAGTAACTTAGAATAACCTTTTTTCAAAATGCTCTCCTTTTTTGAAAAATGCTTCTAAAATAATAATATTTTGAGTGTGTGTGTGTGTATATAAAGTAAAGACTTCTCCAGAGAGTCTGAACTATTTTTTTTTTGAAAAATTCACATTATTTTTAGAGTTACAACCCCTTGAAATAATTATAGGCGTTTTTTTTTCTTAAAATTTCTTCTTTCTGTTGTCGTAAAACATGGATAAACCCACTTCTAAGTTATATATTTCAAAAATTCTAGTTGAGCCTCTGTACAGAGATCTGAGCTATATACAGGTGAAATATTATTATAAAAGAAGCATTTTTCACAAAAGGAGAATATTTTGAAAATGGGTCATTCTATATTCATTTTTTGTCAAAATATTGTACTTAAATAATTTTTTATTATAATACTATTCTTAAAACAATTTTATATACATTTTCTAATCTAAGTGACACTAAATATCATAAATATTTTACAGTTATACGCTTTTGCAAAATTATGGTTCCTAACGTAATCGGATACCTTAAGCCATTTTAAACTCTGGGTCATTTACAGTTTATTCTTTCAACAAATTCAAGCCGAAATACAAAGTATGCAAGTCGTTAAAAACAAGAAAGCACACAAGAAAATAAAATTAAAAAAAAAATACTACGAAAGAAAGAAAGTTTTAACAGAGAAACATTCTATTTAGCGTTCAAGAAATTATTCTAAGTTAAAAATTCTCCCGGTGTCTTTTTTTCCCAACTTAATTATGCGTAATTAAATTGTAGAACGAAATAAAATCTTTGAACAAGATCTCATAACAAAAGATTATTAGTAGTTAAAGACATTAAAAGGCGGTAATTACACTTGATGTTGTGAAAGAACATAAATATCAAAGAACATTTTTTCAACATTTCCTAAGATAATTCAGTTTAAGTGGTTCAGTTTTAAGTATTTACCATTTTTTTTCAAACGAGACGAACTGTTTTTAATTTGTCTTTTTGAAAGGGAAAAAAAGACTTCTTTTTTAAGAGCCCACTTTGTATCAGTGAGTACTGTAACAAATTTTGCCTAATTTAATTCTGAGTTAAGAGATTATTTCCAAGATTAGAGTGTGTGCAATGTACAATTTAAAAACTAATTGTAAGATATTGGATTATTTAAGAAGATAAAGAAAAAATGTTAATCCACTCTTTTGCACACACACAAAGAGTGAGATACAGATAGAGAGAGAGAGAGAGAGAGAAACGATTTTATAAGAATAATTTTAATATCTAGAAATTTCCAATGCAAAATCTTAAATAGTTCCCAGAGAATGATCGTTAATTTCGGTCATTACACGTATTTACACTTCACTTCTCTCAATTTTTAAACACATGAAGAGCAATAATACCATTACGATCTTTTCAAAAATATTATATATACTGAATGACCTCGGTAACTAGTGGTTATGCTCACGGACTTGTGGCTAGAATGTCATAAGTTCGAGCCCTGGTGCCCTGAAGACCAGTCGTGAAGAAAGGCTGCTGCATGTTAAATCTGTCAGGACTCCATGTCTTCTTTTTGGCGGGATGTGGAAGGTAGGAGTGAGAGACAGTTCAGATATCTTCTTCGTTACCTTACCATGGTTCAGTATTACGAGGTTAGTTGCCAATATCCCCAGTGTTACTTTATTGTGTTCAACGTAGGCCAACACTCACTCATAGGTACATGATGACTTTGAACGTTGTCAAGTAATTAGGATACGTGAGCCTGGTTGATTACACTAAACAATAAATTGCTGTTTGCTCTTTACTGATTAGACTGTACAAAAGTTCTAGTAATAATGGTTGGTTCACAAGGATCTCATTAGTAGAATAAATTGAAAAGAGTAAACATTCAAAACGCGAGACTAATTCAAATGACTGCTCGGAAGGCTTAACTACCCAAAGGTCATCGTATTCTGCTATGCAATATGCTATAGCCTCTGCCATACTATCCATATAATTCTCATCATCTCGAGTCGTTTGACTTTGGTGAAGTTACGTTATAGGTCTTTAAGACCTTAGGTATCCGAACACGTTGAAAATGACCAAATTCGGTCAAGACAGATACTTTTATTTTTTATTTTATTGAATAGAGCTATCTTTTGGCTTTACAAAACATACTTTGTTTTATTTTTACGCCACCTAGAGACCAAGCTACAATCAATTTTATAAAGTTAGAAAAACCGGAGGGGCGGGTCTTTGATCTACCAGAAATGGGTATTTAAATTGTTCAAAATCTATCATCGCGAGTCTGATAACTCAAAACGTTAAAAATGTATTTTCTAAAACTTTTTGAACTTGATATTTATGTTATTTTCTAGAGAATGTACTAAAATATTTCTTATTGTATGAATTCCTTCTGAGTTATGGCTTGTTATTTAAATAATGGTCTCATAAAAGGTGTCATATTTCCTATAATGTTTGCTCAATCAGTTCTAAAATTTTCAAATTTTAATGAAACATTAAAATTTTAGTACATTCTCTAGATAAAAGCATTTAATTTGTTTTGGTAATATTTTTACGAATATAAGTTTATTACTTTTGTCTCTAATTGCTTTGAAGTTTTACAAAAATATTGCTAAAATTTCACTTATAATTGTGATTTTTGTGAAATTTAGGTAATTTATTTTAAATATTGTTGGTTAAGTATTAATATTTATTGTTATTGAGTATTAAAAAAGCATTTATAATGTTTAAACATGTTATTTTGCCAAAAAGTTCTCCGAACGTGTTCGGATACCTTTCAGATATTTGGAGGAGTCATCTAGAGAAGTGCCGTGGTTGATCGTTATGGCAGCCAACAAACTACGGTTAGTTTTTGGCGGAGAATTCCACTTTTTGAAAAGTTTTTCAGCAGATGATTTTCGGATCCATGTGGGCAGAGGACGGATCCAGCAACCTAATCTACCTTTTTTTACAGGGGTGTAAAGCTATTATCCCTTAAGTATTGGTATAAAATGCCACCCTTATATGATACGCGTCATGTTGAGACTCGTCATTCTACGCAAAATTTTAAGAGCTCAAAGGTCACACAATCAGAGACTGGTTGCTTTATATCTTCCTGACACTTCAATCTGTTACTATTTTCCTACTAAATAATGCCAGGCCTTTAACTTCTCACTTTACCAACATGAGGACATGCCAGACTCCTAACGGTTTACATAAATTCATTTTAGATCTTCTCCGTGCTGTTGATATTTTGCTTAGCCTTCAATATGTTTCTCCCAAAGCATATATATCTTACATGGTAGGCCTCCAGAAGAATTGTGCACTCAAGAATGTCACTAACAAAGAACAACCCTGGATGCGTCGTAAAATGTGATTAGGAATCTTTATTCTTTCTTATATCGATGTATACAAGCATCGTAGCCAGTGTGGAGGTGTTGAATAATTACTGATTATGGCATTCTTTATGTAACTGATACCCTATCACTTTGCATATTTAATCATTTCATTTTCAGTGAGTGAGCATGAACTTTGCACATGCTTAATTTCAATAAAGTGTTTTATGATTTATTTTTTTCTTCAAATTAGTATGTTTGATTGCTATATTAATATTTGATCTCAAATGAACATATTGTTTTATATAAAGAATCATTCAAAATTTATTCAACTTGGGTATAAACAAAAATAAGTCATTTATATAGAAATAATTGCATCTTTAGTAGAAAAGATTATATAAAATATTTTTACTGGTTTCAGCAGTGCCCGTTTATCCATTGGACACTTGTGGCGGGCGCCCAGGGGCCGGATAAGTCAGAATTAACTAGATTTTCTGGTTATAAATTTCGATCCGTCGGTGCCAAGGAGGTCTGTAGATCTTCTGCACCCAGAGCCCGAAATGAGCTTAAATCGGCACTGGGTCTCAGACTTATTTTGATAAGTGTGGATAATCTATTCCAAAATCATTCAAAAACATTCTTGAATATTAAAAATTATTTTAGGAATAGTAAATAGTAGTAAATAAAAATGTGTACTCAATAGGATGGAATAAAACTTGTTTTACGAACGGACATTGTTCTAAAAATAATTGAAGTATTCGACATCCTTTCATTTTTGCGTCTTTACACACTAAGTAACTTTGATGAAAATAGATAAATATATATTATTTCCTTTTGATTCAATGTACTATTTCAAGCAATATTTTTTTATAAATCTAAATTTCATTATTCACAACAAAATAACCTTTTTTAAACAATATATATCCAAAAAGGCCTAAAGAACAATATTATATTTACCAGGTGTTCATAAAATACTAATAGTACACGTAGCACTGAATCTTACTTAAATGCCTTTATATGAAACCATACACGTATTTTTACATAATATTATGAATGGAATATCGGTATTCTTGATGATGTTGTCTTTAGAAATTACAAAATGAAACAATAAAATTAGTATAATACAGTAATAAAACACGGAAAAAATTTCATAAAATTGTGTTTCTAACTTTGTTGACTTACAAATTAACAACAATATTAGTAAATTACTAATTTTGTATTTAACAATTCTTTTTAATGTAATATTGTACAATATTTCATGTGTTTGTTTTGTATTGTGTTTCCTGTATGATTTTTATATTTTTCATATTTTCCACTAGTTTTCATATTTTTATGATTTTAACAGTAGCCGTTTTATTAGAACTGTTAACAGTATTATTATTTTTTGTTATATAATACAGCAGTATTTCTTGGAGGCCTTATTGCAAAAAATGAAGAAGCGGATATTTGAAATAAAGGATTATCTGCATAGGTTGCAAGCAGAAAACAATTATTGAATTAAAATCTTCCAATAATAGTTTTTTTTCCTATCTGGACATGCGCAGTTAATTTAATAAGTACTATTTTTTTTTATAAATTCCTGTTAAAACGTTTGCAATTAAAAAAATATTTTCTTACAATGTGTTTCGTATCTGCTGTATGGCATGTGAATAATTCAAAGTTTTATAGTTACCTAAAAAAGTTTTGTATGGACTCTTTTTTCGGTTCAATTTTTGAACTGGAGCAATATATCTTGAGAGAATTAATTTAATATATGCCTGGCAGGTTTTGAAATTAGTCTAGAGCTAGTTTTATTAATTTTAGAAAGATATTTTCGGTGCACTTTTCTCATAATTTTAAATGCAAATGTAAGTTTCTCTCTAGAAATAGTTAAGAGTATAAAGTTCTTTTCAGATGCAGAAAGCAATTTTACACCCATGAACGCGAAAATTAAAACTGAGATTAGACCTGTGCATTACACGTAAAAGTCATTTTCATTATTATGACTTGCGTTTTCCTCCTTAGTTATTGTCCCTTAACTTTGTTTTGAAAAAAGAATTATCAAAAAATTAAAATAAAATAAATTATTATAATTGCAAATTGCGTTTATTTAGAAAATAATTTGTCAATTACCCAGAAACTCTAAAAGAAGGAAGAGGAACATAAAATCGACAAAGGAAGATGAAAAGAAAATCTCTTCATGTATAAATTGTCAGTTTAACGTTTATTATTTTTTTTTCTGGAATTGAATCGGAAGCAACACCTTAATTCCTCAAAAAGCAACTTCATATTTCTGTAAAATCTAGTCATTTAAATAAGAACCAGAAGAATTAAAAAAAAATACATCAGAGAAAATCCTGCGATTTCACACATGAATAACATGAAACTTCAAAAGCAAAGTTGAATGAAAAATTCATTCTTTGAAGTAAAAACCTAATTAGATCGCAAAACTAATTGAAAATTGCTCATAGAGAGCAAACGAAATTACCACATGACCTTTTAGCCATTTATTATTTTTTCTCGTAAATATAATTATAACTGATGATTCTTTTTTAATTATTAATCTTTTTTTAAAATTTTGGATAGTATGAATATTAAAAATATATTTTCAATTCTGGGTTTAGAATTTTCACATTAACAAAGATTAATTGCTTTAGCTCAGAATAACATCTACAGGGGTCCTAAAAATAGCACCCTAACTTAGCCCAGCAAAATTTCTCGTTTAGAGTACATAAAAAATGTCAATGAATTGTACCGATGCTATCCGAAGTTTACGAGAAAAATGCAAAAAAAAAAAAAAAAAATGTATGATGTCAAGCCGTATTAGACACACCCCACAGCAGTATTTGTAAATATTTATAAAGGCAGATGTACAAAGTGTGTGTGTGTGTGTGTATCGAGGCAGGTTTGAGCACGCCGTGGAATGGATGACTGCTCACATCGCAACAGTACACGCAGCATATAGACCCGCAACTACAGTAAAATGTCGTTTAACCGAATCAATTGGGACCGGACACCGTTCGGATAACTGAAAACTGATTGCGACCCATGCAGTATATGAAACCTGCCACTATACGAGTATTGAAAATCATCACATGTAGGAAACGTGCTTGAAGAAAAAGCAAATTTGGTTCAAAATGTCGCAATTTAACCTTTTTTGTGGAAAATAATCACTTATTTTTCGCTGTACCATTGTACATCTTCGTAGTTTTGCTGCAAAATCACTGATTCTCTTGAGCAGCAGTAGTTCAGTAGGACAGCTGATTGTTGTTCGTACCATTCTATAGCTGTCTCTAACGCAGAAAAAGCGTCAGCATTTGATGGACCCTTGCTTCTTTCATTGTTGTCGTTGTCCTCGACTTCATTCATTTCATCTCGTCGACAGGGTCGGATTCTTCTTGCACGGAAGTCACAATCTCATCATCACTTAGAATTTTAAATCCACAGGTCTTCTGCATCGTATGCCATCCAGGTTTCTACATCTCCTTCATCGCATTCAGAAATCATGGGATTGATTGGACAAAGTAGGTAATCTCCTCCCTTTGGTCGTCATTGAAGTCTTTTTCGCCTTCTAATTATGGCCACAGCTCATTCGATGCATTTTTTTAGACTCTGTCTTTCGAGCGAGTCCTACGCTTCGGCTAACATGTAGCAAGCATCCTTCATATTGAACGTTTCAGCAAAAGCAGCAGCACTTTCTTTTTCATTTTCTGTCAAAAATAATCCTCGCAAAACTTGTTCCTTATAAATTCTCTTGAGCCTTTCAATGACGCCTTGATCCATTGGTTGCACCAGCGCAGTGACGTTTGGTGGAAAATACATCACCTGAAGTCATCATCAATTACATTGAGTATTTTGACAGATAAATGACAGGGAGCATTATCGAGAATCAGTAAAACTTTGCCTGTTTTCCCTTCACGTTCATGAAGTTTCTGGACGTTGGGAATGAAATCTTTAGAGTATCATTCAGAAAAAAAGGGCAGATTTCATCCACGCATTCTTTTGTGCCTTGTAAAGAGTAGGAAGGCATGAAACATTTTTGAAGTAGCGAGGCTTCTTAGATTTGCCAATCACAAGCATAGGCAAAGTGTGTGTTCCACTAGCATTCGTACAAACCATTACTGTAGCACGTTCCTTGCTGACTTTAAAACCTGGTGTTGTGGACTCTCGTTTTGAAGCCAATGACTTTCTTGGTAGAGCCTTCCAATTTATTCCAGTCTCGTTTACGTTGTAAACGTCATCTCTGGAGAAATCTTCTTCCACATGATGCAAAAATTTTTTCTTAAACTTGTGGACAGAATTATTATCGCCAGACAATGATTCGCCTTCAATATGCTGTTCCCGTATTCCGTGGTGTGATTCAAAGCTCTTTAACCAACCAGTGCTAACTTTGAAATCAGCCGAACCGTCTAATTTCTCGTTAAGTTCCAGAGCTTTTTCGCACAACAGAGGGCCCTATATCGGGCCCCATTTGCGCCTTCTTTGTAAAAATAAAAGTAGAGAGCACGACCAAGAACAAAATCGTTTGCTTCCCTCTTGGTTTTCCTTTTCTTCGAGCCATCTTTTGAGTCAAGTTTTGACTCAAAACTTAAAATGGCTTCTCGGCATTTTTTTTTTCCAGAAATTGTTGACTTTCCAACATTATAAAACTGTGCTATAGAGACGCTCCACTTCCGAGATGGTTCAACATTTCAAGTTTTATCTCTATATTCAAGACGTTGGGCTTCCGTTTTGAATTCGAAGCCATAGCAGTTCACAACAAAAGAGCACGTATACACCCCTTCATTTGGAAGCGAACTGACCTAATATTCAGTGCAGATGTTCAACAAATCACACAACTGATATTCCCAAATATCCCTGACCTTGGGTTTTCCCGTCACTTTTGGCCTCACGCAAAACTACTGTTGGGCATTGCACTGTCCTAAAATGTATTCATATACAGTACATGTAGTTGACACACAAAAAAACTGGTCTGGATATTTGACGCTTCGGATAATAAACGTTCTAATAAACGACGTTCTACTGTAAATTCGTTTGCGTCGTCTTGATACATCAATGACGTCTTTATACATCAATTCTTACAGAATGCCTCAAGGCAAAAAAAAAAAAACCAAAGGTAAGAGATCTAGCAATCGTGCTGGCCATAGAACCAGACCTTCACGTCTAATACAGCAACCGGGATATGTCATATCCAGCCAGTCACGTACATTAAAAAAATGCACTGTAGCCCCGTCATGAGCCATTATACATCGTTATTCTTTCATGACCATGCATTTTTATTTATCGTATTTTTCTCGGAAACTGTGGATCGTACAGGTACAACTCTGTGGGCAATTTTTAAGCACTCCCAACGAGGAATCTGGATGTGCAAAATTTTGGGACATCTTATATAAATATTTCAAAAATAACTAAGAAAAAATTATTAATCAATTTATTCGATTTATTTATAAATCGCTTTAATTTAAAGAAAAGTAATTACCCTGGTTCTACAGTAAAATGTATTTTCTAACATCCACATTTGGAATATTGTACATAAAGTTGGAAGAATATGTATCATATTTCAATGACGCATAATAAATTATTTAAGTTACGTCCGAACAGATTTCTTGGAAATTCTTTGTAAAAGAAATGCAAAGTATCCTTTTATAAATATTTATGTCGATATTTTTAGCTGGTATTGAGCGATCCATCATGTTCACACCTTGGAAGGTGATAGCAAACCATAAAGAAAAATAAGCAAGAGGAGGTAAAGAAATAAAATTGATAAAAAGGCGAATTTAACGATAAGCTAAATAAGAAATTTAATAGAAAAAATAATTTACGTAAAGAAAGTAATATCACAGTACGATATCGACTCGCGTTCTAAAAATATATATATATATATATTTTGTAAAATGAGAGTTGTAGTTTTATCTTCATTTTTACTTGAATTTCTGTCTCAAAATTAAGTTTCTCATAAAGAAAAATGGGAATAAATAGCACAAAATGTATTTTATTAAATGTTGCAGTCTTCCAATAGACGTATGAAACTATAATTAAAGTAATTAAAACACAAAATTTCAATTTGAGTCTTAAGAAACTTTTTCTGAATAAAACTAAGGCAAAATTAATATTCCATAAGGGTTTGACAGAATTGATATTCACAAAAACCCACTATACACCAAGAAATTTTTAAATTTTAGTAAAAAGATTTCGCTTCGATATTTTTATCTACGTATTTTTTAATTTGTAGACCCCTCAAGTAATAGCAGTCTGTATATATATGCAATAGATTCCAAAGATATGAGAAGGCTTTAGAAATCTTGACGAGATGGAAATGACGACATGAAGTAAATTGATAACGTCGGCAACAAATAAATTAAAGTTTAATGTTATTAATTTCGAATATACAACTTTGCGACTCATTTTCATTTAGTATTACCCAAGCCCTGTCATCCCCCTAGATGATAGTTCATAGACTGGCTTGATTTTAATAACATCTCTGTTACGATGAGACGTCATAATATAAATATGACATATAGCATTTCAAACAAATAAATACACGCTTCAAAAAGCAATTTAATTTTTATAAACCATTTTACTGTTAAAGATATAGGAAACATATCTTGGATTTTTAATGAAAAAATATATTTTAATTATAAATATAAAACAAAGAATAAGATAATACTAGAACTTCAATTGTCTTAGATGTAGGTACATTGATAAACAATTTAATGCTCGTATTAGTTCATGCTAAAGTTTGTAGTTGATTAAAATATTTGAAAGCATTTGCAAAACTCATGCCTAAAATACCTTGCTGGCCATCAAAATGAGACACCATGAAGGAAGCATTCAATAGGTGAGAAATTAACACCTTTTGAATACTTCGACTACTCATGTTAATTATTAGCATTGTATTGAACACGCAAATTTTTTAAGTATAACTCATAAGCGCTGTATAAAAGAAAGCTATTTAAGTACTGCAGTTATGTTTCCCACTGTTTTATAATGAAAGCATTCCGTAAGTTTTATCTAACATTAAGGAAACCAGTCAAGCCCGTTTCTGAGTTTGATATAGGAATAATTGTGCCATATAGGGTTTCCGAAATTAGGCTTCCGACCTGATCAGTGCTCGTGTTGGATAAAAGTCATGTCATAATGAGGTTATAATATAAATGGTGGTTGCTTAAGGGATGGGAGCAACCGACAGGTAATATTGCACTAACCCTGTACCATCACCGATAGATGGGACAGATATGTTGGCATATCCCTGTGACAAATATCATATTACAACATCTTGATCCTAGAACAAAAATAAAATGTCTGCTGCATAACAATCTGCGTCAGCCCTTATCATTTAACATTGTGTGTAACAGTGGGGAATTGCTGTGAGTACCTTTGATAGCATACATTGCGGCGAGTACCATTGACAGCACACTCCAAGTATATAAAGTTGTAATGGAGCATTGAATGGACAAACGAATGACACGACACTGTCTTTTCAAACAAATATTAATGCTACATACATTACCAGGATGATCGTATCCGATGGTGAGATATTCAAGACTTATGAATCACGGTATTGGTCTTTTCTCTAGACTTGTGATTTGTGTTTATATTGAAATTTATCCCCTCCCCCCAATTAATAATATACACCCTCCTCCCTCACGCAGATACTACATAACCCTCTTCCCGCACAACATTCATTACTAGTACACTCAACAGCAATCGCTACATCTTTGAACATCTGAAGCATTTTGAAGTCCCTTACCTCGAAGATTTGACTGCGGTTAAGTTTCAAAAGCATGGTAAAAGATCGCATATGGCCCAAACAAATTCAACAATTCTTCATATTCTAGAAGTTGCTCTGATTTGTCACTTGTAGAACATATGGGGTCGATTATTGTTGTGGTAGCTCCTCCTTATATTGGTAAAGGTGAACATTTTGCTCAATATTAACATGCTACGGGGGATCCTAACGCAGCATGGGTAGAGAAGCCATTGAATCAAACTTGAAATGATTGCAAACTCTAAATTGTAATAATTTAATTTTATTAAGTTTGACACTAGAAATGAATACGCGATATGCAGACAAGGCAAGCTAAAAGGTAAGAATAAGTTTGTACTTATCTGATAAGATGCAATCCTTCGGACTTGATAAAAGTAAAACCTCTTTAATCTTGAACCATAAAAGGTTAAAAACAATATTGTTTTGACACGAATTAATGAAGGAATATCGTCCACGAGCATCTACTATTATCTATAATCATGTATTTCGCTCTCTGACTATTTATACATAATTTGGTACTGATGTTCTTTTGTGATGCAGAATTTTTTTTTTTAGTTTAAAGTGCCAATTTGGTTGGACGAAAAAATCCGATTAGATGTGATGGGCCTCGTGAATAGTCTATCGTTACATGATTAATGAAAGTAGGGCCCAGTATATACTGTAACGGATCCATACGCGTTTTTTCAACTAATCCTCTTCTGAAATCTTTGGGTTATCAATTTGCTTTATTCACAACCAACCCTTCGGAAGAAGAGAATTGTGATATTTAAATTAACTTACTATTAATAGGCGAGGTTTTCTAGCTTGAGAAAGAGAAGGAGAGAAGATATTCTCGAGTCAGGTGAGATTGCTACTGAAGGTATAATATTAGAATTATAGTGATTTGATTCTTATTAGGAGGAAACTTTAAAGTGACGATTGTTCACTAGGATTGATTTGATATTAGATTAAATCGGATGATATGTTCGACCTTTATTAAGATAAGGATCAAGTTTGATAGCCTCCGTTTGCGTTTTATTGTCATTGTTTCACTTTTACGATTAACATTGAGACATTCTCTTACTATTATTAGTTGAAATTGTGTCTATTCTTTGTGTGTGTGGAAATAAATAGATTAGTTGGATCATGTCGAGTGTTTCTTCCCTTCCCCCCACACATCTAGGTGCCCGCGAGAGAGGTGCGAACCTCTTAAAATACTACCTTCTGTTACGCAGATGAACTATAGTAATTCGGGAAAGCAGTGTAAACACACATATCCAAGCAATATTTTATTTTAATTCCAATGCATGATATGGTGATTAAATAGAATAATGATTTCCTTGTACTTATCTATTTTTTTCCAATATTTTTACTCTTTCGTATTTATATTATTTGTGCAATAAACTATTTTATATATTTTGTTCTTTAAGTTGATATATTTTGAATGACCGGTGATATTATTTGCATCAGGGTATTCATGAAGAGGCTATTCAATCAATTTAATAATTTTATGGGGGGACTTTTACTCATATTCCTTCAATAAAATATTTCTTTATTCTTCAATGGAAATGAGAAATTGATTAAATATGACACTTTAAGAGATGGCTTGAACAATTTTGCTATTGAATACAGAACTACTGGTTTTTAAAATGATTTGGATAACAATAAGTTATCAACAATTTCTTTTTATTCTGAAAAATAGTATTAATTTTTTGCTGCAGTTTTTTTCAAATAATTTTCATTTTTGTCCACTTGGCACACTTTCTTTGATAATTTCGTCTTCGTAAAAATAATTCAAGTACGTATTTTTTTTCCATTGAGTTTAAATCCTTAGAAAATGCTTGTTCCAAATATACGAGAGAGCGAAGGGAAAAAATTTCTTTTCGTGTTTTAAATCTCAAAGCTATTTCTGCATCATGAATAAATTTTCAAAACTAATTACTCGCATCTGAAATTTTCTTTTAAAAATTCATGAATCATTCTGTTAATTGTTTTTGCCAGTTCACTAAGCAACACAGGAATGTTTTCATTTGTTCTTATTTTAAACTTTTATGGATTGCTTTAAGGGAACTGCTGTTGCTTCAAAACTCATTTGAAATTGAAAATAACGCTTTTTTAAAGTTAATTCGAGATTTGATTTTTTAATTTTTACGTAATTAGAGAAATGGTTTTCATATATTGATGAAGTTCAGAGCAAGATAAATTATATATAATTTTTCTTCTTACTATTAATTGTATATTTGCCGACAATTTAAATTACTCAAAATATATCTCAAGTAATGAATAAGATTTTACGCTTAATGTCGATAGTAAAATTTAAAATAAATTACTCAAAACAGTTAATAATTTCATATTAAAAAGTAATTTATACAACTTTAACTGATATACCTTGTACGCGTACCTATACTTTCAAAATCCACGTTTTTAGTTCTAGATATATTTTAGGTATAACACACATCTTTTCTGACGAAGAAGTTTGAAATGTTCATGTGCAATAATAGTCTTATCTTTAATTATACACATACAGTGTCTACATGGATAATTAAAGGATGGAATGAAATTAAACCTGACATAATTACAGAAGGCAATATGGATAACAATCTAGATGGAACGGAAGATGATTACTTATTTATGAATCATAGTAACAGTGATGATAAAGACGAAACAGAATTTGATGAGGTTCCTGAAGATATAACAAAGACAAATGTGACGGAATATGCATCTTACCAAGTAATAAAAGTTATCCAGTAATATATATCAATACTTTTGAATAAACAGTATTTAGTTATATATAAAAATGTATTTTTTTATACTCTTTTTTTTTAAAGCCATCATCTTTATATCCAGCGTATAAATGTTACAGTAAATTTCGCTTTCGCTTTTTGTGTTAAAAGTGTGCGTTATACGCTGGAATTGAGTACATAGTATTTCGAAAAATTAAGTTACTTCTTAAAATATTTCCACAACTTAGATATAAATAGTAATTATTATAATGTTATTACCTCTCTAAATTTGGGTCTATTTAAATTAAAACAAACGAGAAATATTTTTTGTGCTTAGTAAAAACATAGTTAAAACAAATCATTTGTTGCTTGAGAATTGTTGTTTATAAGCAATATAGTACTCAAGGGTCCGAACAAAAAATAATCAAAGTTGCTTGACAAAATTTTACTAAAATGAAATTAATATATTCAGAGAACAAAACAAAAAGTTTTCTTCAATTAAACAGTATTTATTTCTGGTACCCACAAATATAATATTATTTAAAATATATCGTTTAATACAAAATTCATGAACTCAAAACAGTGTGTACTGTTTATTAATTTTATTGCAGATTATCAATTTATAACTATCAAAAAATCTAATGTATTTTTAGTGATGATTGCTATAATATAATACGATTGAATTAGACAGTAGAAAATAAGATTAAATTTCCTTACAAAGGAAGAAAAAATACTTTAAACTATTTATCTTAGATTTGATATTTGACTACTTGCGACAACTTTTTAAAAAAAAAAAATGGAGATATGGAGATTTTTTATGGTTTTTAGTTTGTTTTAGTACATTTTAAGAAAAATATACTAAAATTAAGAAGAGCAAAAGAAATTATTATTACTAAAATGGGAAAAAATGGGTAAAAGTTTACAAAAACGGGGACCATTCAGAACCAAAAGTTTATGAACAAATTCTCAACTCTGACGTGTTGCTATGTTATTCATTTTTAAAATGACCTTCAGGTTAAGAGTTATTTTAATTTTTACAAAACCTAGAGTATTAGAGTAGATAAACTAGAGTAGATATTATATGAAATTGCTTAAAAAACAGTGATTATATTTACATAAGGGGCTGTAAATTTTTTAATGAAACAGTGATTGATAAATCTGAAGGTTAAAACACTTCTATTATTATACAGAACATACAGAAAAAATTTCAATTAATTATTTTCAAAACTCTTTAAGCAATTGCTGTCCCCGTTTGAGCATTTTCAAAGAAACTAATTTCGAGTAATACGCGTTTTAAAGTGTGACATCTTCCTTAAAGTAATGGCATCTGCTTTTACTAAAAAGATTGCAGTTTTTGTTCTAAAGAATGGAAAATAAAAAAAAATGGTATTTTTATAAAGCTAATAAGATGGCCTATAAAAAAAATAAAAAAATTGTCAATTTTTGGCAAAATTCACAATTTTAGGGTAGTCGGATGCCTTAAACATATAGACATCAAATTTTAACTCATTATAATGTATTATAAATTTTTCACCCTGCATTATCATTGAACAAAATACGTGAAAATTAATATCGGCCATCATAAATATTCGAAATGAAACAGATACAAGTGAAGTTCAGAAATTAATTGCCATAGCCTTTGGTGTATCTGCAATTCCTTACCAAACAAAGGAAACAACAATGAATCGGAAACGTGCCTTATCCTCTTAGGAATTAATATTTTTATTTTCAATTCATTGGTTCAAAATGGGAATTGCATCTTCTCTTGATTCCAATTTACAGGCAACTGATTCGCTTATATAAATTCATTTACGCATCACGGTGATCAAGTGAACATATTCGATTCTTCAAGAGATTTGTTCGCGATTGTTGAGCATCAGAAATGATTATTATTTGTTGGCTCGAGTAATTGCGAGCTATTTCATTAACATAACACATAAATTAATTACATTTAAATTCAATTTCGTCTCTGAGTTTGCTTCGATATGAGTTATATTGATAATTTAGAAAGGTAGATTCATAGAAGTGAAAATGAAATATTAATTCTCTTGAAATGTAAGATAGCATTAATGCATTAGCAATAATGCGTTATCTGTTTTGAGATTTTAAATAAAAACAATAATACAAATAGAATTAGTTTTAAGTACTGTATGTAATTCCAAAATCAAGATATCCTTTTTGTATTATGATGAATAAGAGAAAGTTGCATTTATTTTCACTTTTCTTTTACATTTAAAAAGGAGATAATGTGTGGTTATATTATTTCTGCACTAATTTCAATAACAAACAAAACAGTACTTTTGTTTAAAAGTTTGTCATTCTCAGGTAATATTTAAGGTATCCGACTACGTTCGGAACCGTGATTTTTAAAAGGCACATAAATGGATATTTTTCATGATATTTAGTGTCACTTACATCATAAGACTACATGTATAAAATTGTTTTAAGGACATTTCGACAAAAAAAATTATTTAAATACAATATTTCGGCAAAAAATTGACTTAGAATAACCTTTTCCAAAATGTTCTCTTTTTGTGAAAAATGCTTCTATTATAATAATATTTTGCCTGTATATAGCTTAGACCACTGTACAGAGGCTCAATTATGATTTGTGAAAAATTCACATTATTTTCAGAGTTACAACCATTTGAAATAATTGTCGGCGTTTTTTTCCTTAAAATTGCTCCCCTCTGTTGTCGTAAGACATGGATAAACCCACTTCAATGTTATATATTTCAAAAATTCTAGTTGAGCCTCTGTGCATAGGTCTGAGCTACATACAATTCAAATATTATTATAATAGAAGCATTTTTCACAAAAGGAGACTATTTTGAAAATGGGTCATTCTATGTTCATTTTTTGCCAAAATATTGCACTTAAATAATTTTTTATTGTAATACTATTCTTAAATCAATTTTATATACATTTTCTAATCTAAGTGACACTAAATATCATAAATAATATTCATTTGTACGCTTTTTCAAAATCACGGTTCCAAACGTAGTCGGATACCTTAATGAAATAATATAAACCAGAATGTATACATTCCCTTTTGAAATTAATTGTCTTCCGTGTTTTCTTTCGTGGGTTTGAATTACTTAAGATTTATACCGAGTAAAATCAAATGCATACAATTCGTAAAAGGAGTATATGTGACATTTTTTATATGGAGAATGTCATGAAGAAAAATATGTCTAAGAATATTTTAATGTTGGGAAATATCTTCAAACCTTATTTTTATAGTTTTTTCACATCTAACATATAGTAAACACTGTTTACATGATTTCAAGTACTCGCCTTTTTGCTGCGGTTTTTCATGACTTCTGTAATTTCAAATAGAAGACTTATTTGACATATTCTGAATTTTTGTCTGGAAAGTTAATGAGAGTCAAATGATTATTTAAATACTTCTGATAAAAATAACCTTGCAATTTTAAAATGAGGTATAACATTTTACTTTTTTAAGCAATAGATATTGTGTAAGAACTCTTTATCGACTTTGCAACATATATGGATATTTAACTCAAAAAATAGTGTTGAGGTATCCGACTACGTTCGGAACCGTGAGTTTAAAAAAGCACATAAATGGATAATATTCATGATATTTAGTGTCACTAAGATTACAATACATGTATAAAATTGTTTTAAGGACATTTTGACAAAAACATTTATTTAAATACAATATTTCAGCAAAAAATTAACTTAGAACAAACATTTTTTCAAAATGTTCTTCTTTTGTGAAAAATGCTTCTATTATAATAATATTTTGCCTGTATATAGCTCAGACCTTTGTACAGAGGCTCAACTATACGTTTTGAAAAAATCACATTATTTTCAGAGTTACAACCCAATGAAATAATTATCGGCGTTTTTTTCTTGAAATTTCTCCCCTCTGTTGACGTAAAACATGGATAAACCCACTTCTAAGCTATATATTTCAAAAATTCTAGTTGAGCCTCTGTACAGACATCTGAGCTATATACAGGCAAAATATTATTATAATAGAAGCATTTTCACAAAAGGAGAATATTTTGAAAATGTGTCATTCTATGTTCATTTTTTGTCAAACTATTGTAAAGTAATTTTTTACTGTAATACTATTCTTAAAACAATTTTATATACATTTTCTAATCTAAGTGACACTAAATATCATAAATGTTCTCCATTTATACGCTTTTGCAAAATCACGGTTCCGAATGTAGTCGGATACCTTAATATTGTTATGACTCAATTAAAGAATTTGATTGAAATAGTGTTACAAAAAAGTTGCTCAAATTTTAATACTGTTATTAATTTAGCACTTAAGGAAAATTACATTAAACGTAATTAGTAATTTATGTAAACAAATTAAAGACCTATCCCAAGTGGACTTACCAGCACCAGTTACATTTTTATGAAAAATATTATGTACTTAATAAAGATATTTATCTATACAGATATATTGATGGTTTAATAGTTTTTGATAATTTGTAAATATGTACCTGACACTGATTTTTATCCTGATTAATTGAAGCTTTTTAAAACTAATATTGACCTCTTTACTACTGAATAACATTGGAATTCCTGTCTGAGACAGCAATATTTATGTTTTTATTTACATGAATATTATTCTTAATTATTTAAGTAGAAACAATTCTTTAGCTAAAAAAAAAGTAAAAATTAATAATGTTAAAAAAATTATAAGATCCAGTTTGGAACATTACCGCCCTTCTAATTTTCTTAATACATACATTTGTAATAAGTTCAATGTTGTTGGTTTGATATAAGTTTTCCTTATGTATCTCAATGTTATTGATTTGATACTTGTTTCCCTTTGATTGCATCATATGTTCAATTAAATATTCTGCTTTAAAATGGATAGCACCATTAGTCAACTTGACAGGTATTTTTCTATACAAAATTTTTTTTTTTTAAGGAACACTCACATTTTTTTTTTTCAAATTTTTAAGAAAACGAGGTATATGGTTTTCTTATTTTCATTATACAATGAATTTATAGCGCTTTTTATGTATTTTTATGAGCAATTTCAGCCTTTTATGATTTTTATTGATCGCCATTGTTGATAGCTTCTTACTAGTAAATTGGTATACTATTGCAATTTTCAAATTAATTAGTGAACAATTTATTCAAATTAACATTTAAAATGAGTCAGTGAAAGATTGTGGGGGTCTTACAACGCAAGAACTGATTACGGCTAAACTGAGCCAAAAGTTTGTTGATCAATTAAAATGAAAAATACATTAAAAACTAATTTGCAGGTTTAACTAAATATAATTAAGGGGTCGCTTAAATTTTTGACGAGAAAATGACGATACTTTAGCAAAGTTGGCTGCCAGTTCATGATAATAAGGTCAAAATTTATTATTTAATTAAATATTTTATAAAACTTGTTGATAAAAGACAAATAAGCTTATGGTATTCAGTTAAGTTTTGTTCAACATTATATTTACCTTTTCCCAACTTCACGTTTCTCAAAATTTCAGAGAAGTTTTCCTCTAAATATAATGAGTTTAGCTAAATTATTATTATCAGACATTCTCTTTTAAACTGAATGCATTATAATAAACAAACTTTATTAATATTAAAGTTCAAAGGAAGCGTATATAGCAATCTGTCAAGTGGAGCGTATATGCCTCCGGGAAAACAAAATTGATTAAATTTCCGAAAACTTTCATTGAAGGTTGTTTTGGAAGATTTAGAGACAAATAAAACCTTGTATCATGACTCTGAGTAAATATATATGGTCTAAATTTGAGTCAAATTATAATACTCTCCTTTTAAAAAAATAAAGCTCAAATATTTGGAGATATTTATTGAAACACAAAAATTTCAAAAAATTAATCAGACAAAAAAAAGTGTATGTGCTATAGCTAATTAACGCAAAATTATAAACTTTGTTATAACTGATCTAAAGTCTTAATATTTTGTTGTAACGGGCCTATAAAAATCCGAGATTTTAATTTTCTATAAATAAATACGTATAATGCACAGCTTATAACTGAAATTCCTTTGAAAAATAAATCAAATGAAATGGTAAAAACCTTGAACAGCAAGTAATTTTACAGTTAAATAAAATTTTATTTAACTAGGATTTTATTGGATAATTAAATACCAATTATGATACGTAATTCTTTTTTCCTAATAATTTTTGATACTCTTGCTTGTTACGAACTTCTTATTTGCAGTCACTTTAACACATACACTATCTGACATTCCTAGGTAACACTAAAGAGTATCCAGAAAGTGAGAAAACCCGGTAATCAGAGAGATATCAAGTAACAATAAATGATGTTTATTTTGAAATGATATTTGTAACACACTGAGAAGAACGTTTGTTTAATACATTGTCCTCCACGAACAATGATACACGATGCAACATGTTTTGGAATAGATTTACTGAATGTGCGGATGGCGTCCTGAGAGATGGCTGCATGTTCCCCGTACACCACTTGCCACGGTTCCTCTTCTTAAAATGGTGGTAACAGGGAATAAGAGGTGTCCAATCACGTCCCAAATGTGTTCAATTCGTGAGAGTTCAGAGGAGAATCATGTTCAGGAAAACAAAAGTACATCACGTTGGCAGTTGCGTGTGGTGTGAAGATGAGGCACTATTCTTGTAGGTAAGAGGTAATATTGCCCGTCCTGCCTGAAGAAAGGGGAATGACACCGGTCGCAGTACATCAATCATGTATCATTAGACCATCATAGTGCCCTGAACATCAACAAAGGTGTGTGTGTGTGTGTCCTGCTATCATACGTAATGACATTCCAAATCATGGCTTATTGTTGCTTGGGTGTGTGTTCCATAAATGCTGCCACATTGAACCTGTCCTCATGTTGACGCTCCACTCATGCACAGTGACTATCATTGAACAAAAGTAATCAGAACTTGTAGTAGAATACGACTCTTTGCCATTTTGTCTTTTCACATCTCTATAAACTGGTATTAATACCTTGAATATATATTTTGGGATCAACGATGGACATAGTAAGGTATTTTCAAAGGGCAGGCCAATGGAGTAACCAATGGAAAGGCAATAGTTTTGGTCGATATGGGAATAATCAAGTATGTCCTGCACGTGTTCTCAAAATAATGGCAGAATAGTTTGTGAGATCACAGTTACTTGTCGGTGGATGTGTCAATCCATTAGTGCTAATATGGTCCAACTTGCCATTCTCTGTCCAATCACCATACCTCGTCTTTCTGCTGAAACTACTTCCGTTGTGGTGATGGTGTTCCCTGCTATTATATAGGTCCTCTGCGACCAAAAAATTCCGCAATAAACTATCTCTCCCAAACTTTGGCATATATAATACTCCCACCGCCCTTGCAGGTGCCTTCTGTTATATCCTATTCATCATGTGACAAATGCTACATACTTTACATCATTATTTTGTCTCTTGGGGAGATTTCCTTTTTCTGGCGTTTGCATAATTATACAGCCGCTCCTTCTTAGTGTAGTATTTTGAATGTCTCGTGTAGTGTATGTACTCTAATTTTAATATAAGAATATTTTTACGAATTTTATGTAATTAATGCTTAATTTTATCTTGAAATTATGTAAATCATTTAAATCTTCATGTTTAATAAGTTATTAGGGTTTTCTGTTGCATTTATGATAAATACTTTTCGTAAGCAACACCGTCTCTTACATTATAAGGGTGTTTCAATGGGAATTTGGGGAAATATTGCAGATACAGCCAAGTTGGCATAGTTTTTGGTGACTTGAGGACTATGTTAGCAACCATAGAGATGTTTCGCGAAATTACTGGAAACGTAACGATGTGTGATGTAAGTAGATTTTTTCGAAAAATGCTGGAAGGTAGCCACACAGACTAGTCATAGACTAATAATGATTGTTTGCTGAAACTGTCAAAATTATTTCAACTGTTAAAGACTTTACTTTGCATGCAACCGAGAGGTTGTACTTCAGGATAATCTTTACCACTACGTACTAGCAAAACCTAATGCATAAGGACGCTGAGGGGCACGCCTTGTGTCTATAATCTTTAACCCTATAGAGGGCTTGTCTGGAATGCATTTCAAATTTGAACTTGGGACTCATATAAGCAAAAATCAAGATTTTCCTGATTACTTGCGTCAACTTGATTTGGAGATCATCTATCAAATTCCGGAAACTGCTATTCAAATTTATACTAATGGCAGCATAAATGAATATAGCTTTTGTGGTAACTGCATTTTTGTAAGTGCTTCAAATTTCTCACAAAAAATCAGGATTATGAATCCAGACTTCTCCTCTGCTTTTAGATCCGAATTAATTGCCATTCATGTGGTACTTACACCCTCAAAAATGTAACATCTTCCGCTGATATATGGATCTTTTCTAAAATCCGTAGTGTCATCCAGCACAAGTAACTGTACTAAAGTTGGCGATAAAAGTGCTAGTTCGATTTTCGTGGTAGTTTCGTAAAGAATCATATAAATGGCAAAATTGCAGCATCTTTTAGAATAAAAACATTGAAACTTTATTTTAGTTTTTAAAATCTAATAAAAAATATCTGAAAGAAATTTTATTTTATCATGAAATGAGAAAAATTGAATTATTTACATTTTTGTTAGAAAATAATCTTCTAATGATGATTTTTTTACATATTTAAGCATTTTGCAATGCTTGCTGTTTCAAATAAATTTTTAAAAATTGTTTGTACTCTTCTCGTTTACTTAAAATTATCTTTTAATTTTGCTATTTCCTGCCTGTTTGTCAAAAATATTTTCTCCTGTATGTCTTCAAAAAATATATTTATTGAAAGTATTTTCTACGTCTTCCAATGTTATTTTTATGCTACATAATGTATATGGGCACATTATTTTGTGAAAAAAAATATGTACTCTTATTCTGAAAGCCTTTTTTCGAAAAACAGAAATGCAAACTTGTTTTGAAATGCAAATTCTTTAATATAGCTGGAACATACATTTACACTATAAAGTAATATATTCCTTTGCTGAAAAATACGTCATATCAAAATATTTTAAAGTAAATAAGTTATTGAAAATTTTTTACATTACGGACTTAAAAAAACTTAATTAAATTCAAAAATCGAATAAATTTAAAACTATGCATGCATTATATGTCATAAGTCAAAAGTTACTTTACGAATATCGATGAATTTATACAATGTTACACAAATGGGCAACACATATTTATATTTTAGTTCCATTGAAACTTCAAGGATTATTATTTAATATTATGAAAATATTGCGTCTGATCAATAAAGGATACTTGTAGGTTATGCTAACCACTTCCCAAAACTAAGTTAGTGAAGTCTGGTGACTTTTCCGTTGTAGGAGAATATCGCTTTATAGGTATTAAGTCCTTTTATGCATGTAACTGTATTTTCAATTTTGTTTTTTTAATACACATTGTAAGCTTTTAAGGGGTTTTGTGATTATTTTCGGTAGAAATTTCACCTTGATTGATTCAATTCCAGCTTAAGTATTGTATATAAGTTTTTAATTGTGTCAAAAGTCAGGTGAATGCTTCCGAAACAATCACAATTTCTTATTTTCAAATGTATTGATTAAAATTTTAAATATTGTATTTTCAAAATACCTTGTGTTTCCTTAAATATAACTTCATGAGACGAACATTGAGCTGCTGAGGGAAAATTTATACACTTGAAGGAATTTTGCTTCACTTTACTTTGTTGTTTCCTTCGTTGTTTTGTACATCATTTTTGGAAATTTAGATTAAGATATATGAACATAGCCACATTAAAAAAAATGAAACGAAATACTTGTAGCGTTTATTAAAATATAACTGGAAATCACGTGCATAGTTACTATGCAGCAATGGCTTAGTTTTTTGTGTTCAATCAAATAAAAGATATCTATCACTATCATGATATTACTACGCGATTGATCAGCTATTGAATGCAGGGAAGATCTACGTAATTAACACGTCTTTATCTAGGCTGAAAAAATATTCTAACTCCTGAAGAGTTTTCTTGTCAAATAATTATTCTAGACTTTTCTAAGTTTTCTGAGTCATCTATTTTTTTCGTCATATTTGGTGACATTTGGAAATTAAATTTACGTCCCTATATTTATGTAGCATTATTGAATTAACATTCTCTCTTAATCAACAAATAATTCTAGCCAGATTACTTTTTCTACAGATAATTGAATAAGGCTAAAAATTTCTGTAACCATACACTTTTGTTTTCCTATTGAAGAAACCATAAGATATGACTGACTGATTGACATATACCATTAAATCAGATTTTTTTTTCTATAAAATTCTAATATTTTTATAATTTATTTAAAAAAAACTTGAAATATGTAAAACGTAAATCTTAAAATTAGAGAAATTTACTTTGATGTCACATCCATCGAGCTTACAACTTAATCTTGTGTCATTTTAGCTACCTTTCATCCTTTTTTAAGTAAGCTAAAGAAAGTTTCTCTCAAAATAAAAATCAACTCCCAAATCAAGTTTCTAACATCTTTTGTATGCAAAAAAATATTTGCTTTACAATATTTTTTAGACCTATTATACATTTATTAATTTTATTTAATTGAAGTTTAATAATTTTTTTGATTTTTCCCCCTAACTTATGTATTTAATGTATAATATTCATATTCAATTGAAACGTTTTTTGAGTAGCCTTCCACTATAATCTTTAATTAAAATTAGTCACACATAATGATTCTTTATAAATTTTCCAATTCCGTGAACATTGACTTCATATAGTTTCGATAGATATTGCTTCAAAAGAAAATGCCTTCAAACGGATGAATAGGGAGAAATATTACTTGTTTAGACGATATAATCTCAAGAATTCTTTATTATTTTCAAAAGAATATGTTTCTTTGTTTCTTAGTAAGTCTGGAATGTTGTCCATTATCAGGTACGTTGTCTTCTATATATATAGCCAATATATCTTTTACCTGAAAAAATACTTTGTGGTCAGTTTTTTTTTTTTGTTTTCATATTTAGATCAAATCTTCAGTATTTTGACAGATACAGATAAATAGTTTTCGAAGTTTTGATAATTGTTTTTTTCAAACAGTAAAAAATAATTAAGTTTGAGCTGGTGAAAGAATAATTTTTTATTTTCTTTTCTGCCATGGTTCGGTTTTTACTACATGTTATAACTTCAAAATTATAATATAATGTTACAAATATATAAATTATAATATTATAAGAATAAAATAATATTATATAAATACATTATAGTATAATTAGTATTATTCATCATTACTGGTATAAGAAATTTGATAAGAATCCAAAATGATTTTTAAGTAAAATTTTTAAAAAGTTATAAATGAAAATTAAATGAATCTTTTGAGTTGAATCTTATTTCTAAATGGAGCTAATTACATTTAAAAATCAAAAATCACCGACCGACCAAATTTTATTAAATTGCTCTAAATGTTTGTATGAAGAAAATGAAATAAAAAATAGATGATTTCACCATACAACCACTACCTCTGAAAGGGTTAAGATATTTTTCTGTGCATTGAATAAACAAAAAAAAAAAAAAAAAAAACAAACTAAATAGTTAAATTACGTCTCTACAATCAACATTTCTACAAATCAAAAGAAAATCCATTGATAAATTTTTAAGAAAGAAAAGAAATCGATTAACTGCGTTAAAAAATTATTTCATTTAAACATCTTTTCAAAATCTGAAAACGGGTATTTAAAATAAAATCACCTTCCATGCAAAGTATGTCGGTCTCAAATCGAATTTCTTTCTGGAGCAGACTTCAAAAACAAACACAATTCTCAAAAACCTTTAATGAAGTTTGTTTGTCGGAAGCAAAAGAAAAAAATAGTATATAGTTCATAAAAAAAAGAAAAGAAAAAAGAAATAGAGATTTCCTCTCTTGTGAGAAATCCATTTATGAACAAAGGCCATTTTGTTAATTCACATTTAAGATCCTACCGATGATTTTTTTCATGGTTAAAAAGTACAAAGATATTTTTTTAAATTTGATTTTTGTAGTATATGTTAATTTTTATTTATTATTCCTTTTGTATGAAAGGCATAGATGAAAGGAATCTATGTTTTAATGAGCACAATATGCGGCTGCATCGTTTTGTTCAAATTGTACACAGGATGTATCTTTCTTTCGTAAGTGTTCGTAAGTGATAACATTACACCATGTACAGCGGCTGTATGGCCTTATATGTCAAATGATGATTAAGGCTACTGATCGTGGCACTTGCACACATGG
>BMAV01013165.1:51971-68772 GCA_019973955.1 Trichonephila inaurata madagascariensis
TCACTGAACACTATGCTGTCATTCGGCTGGCATCCATCATGTTTGGCTGCTTCACCATTCTAGATGACTCTTCAGATGTTTTGAGGTTAAATGTAGATCTTTTTTAAACACTAGTACGTACGTTGATGTCGATTGGACATCTTAGCTTGTTTAGTTTGTTTTCTTTTCCGCATTTTTACAGTGAATTTGAAAAATTTTCGTGACTTTTAATAATTTTTCATAATGATTGCACATAAGTTTTGTGGTTCTTGGCAAATTAGTCAGAGATTTTGCAAGTAAATTTTCCTAGAACTTCCTCTGGTGTCGTTTTGACACCAAGGCAATTTATCATTATAAATAGTAGTCGTTCAGCAAAGGATAGTTCACTAAGTAAATACCATTCGTAAAACTAACTCCCGGAAGTAATATCGCACATTTATTTGACCTTGAATGCAGTGTTAAAAGGCTCACAAATGAGTCAGTTACACTAAAATCGTTTTGTCTAAGTGTTTCGATACATATCATTTAATTAACTGCTCATAAAACAAAATTTCATTCAATTTTCGAACCTTGTGTAAAGCAGATACTCTGAAACGATGACTCGTAAGAAACGTCTAAGCCCTGATGAAATTGATAATTCGTTGCGAGAGCTTTCTAAGAATGAATCTGATGGTGGTTAGCTGTCATGCTTTAATTTATAGGTTTCGATGCAGACTTAAGATTGAGTGAAAGTGACTGCGAAGAACTGAAGAAAGTGCAAATTTAATTATTAATATTCCAATAAATCCTGATATATATGTCGCTAGGAATGGCACAGAATGAATACCGCATAATAGTAATGTTCCTGGGAGATTTGAGAATCAAAATGTGTTTTGCGACAAACAAGTGGTCCAACAAGCTTCGCGGAAGATAATGTCAGAGTGTCAGTGTTTTATGATATTAAGGGTCATAATATATAATAATTACATGAAATATTAAGTCTTAAAACTAAAACCTACTGAACAGTAGTCCTGCAATTATTCAGTTTTTTACAATTATTTTATATATTTTATAACGCGGTGTCGAAACGGCACCTGTGGACGCTTAAGGGTAATCGAAACCCCGGATGTTCTAGTGTTAAAGGTAAACGTGACCTCACCACTGCCAAAAACTATGATATTGTGGAAATTCTATGAGTGGCATGAAAAGCTCTTGTAATTATTGATGTTATTGAAATAATTTAGGACAGTGGTATAATCAACCAAGTATGCCTCCAAATCATGTGCTTGGAGTCTAGAGTCTTCTAGAATCTACTACCCTTGTTTTTCAGAAACGCTTATGCATCTTTGTGCGTACAGTACAGGTAAAGACCTGATGCTCACTACGAGCAGCACCTTCACATGTATCTTAACCTTGTGATCGTGTTCAGAGTCATTCGAGTTATTTTTTTTTCTTTTCAAAAGCGTGTATTATAATGAACTTTTAATAAATACCAGAACTTGCATGAATTTTTTCATACAGTTTTGTCTTCTCACATTGTTGAAGAATACTTACACTAAGAAATATTTTCATGTAGAAAATGTTTTCAATATTTTTTATAACAGTTAGGTCTTTAGACTTGCACTATATATTAAAAATTCTTACTATTGAGAAAAATTTAATATTAAATTTTTCTTGGCAAAATGGCATGCTATGGCATGCCATTTCTTATACCTTTAAAAAAAAGAGATTTTAAATATAAAAATATCAATAATGTAACTCATATAATATATCAATTACAATTTTCCCGTAAAAAAATTAACAAAATTTTAAATTTAAACTAACAACATAAAATTTGCGATACATCAACTATACAAATTTGTTTAAATTTAAAAACTACAATTTTGTAACAAGATAAAACTTTATCTTGTATAACTGTACAATGAAATAATGAAAATATGGACAGCGAAAATCACAAGAACAGGATAGGAATAGAAATAAATTCAAATAATATACCATTATTTTACGAAGAAACGAAGTTCAATCCGTTAGAAAGGTTCCATATTTTGGTACCATATTATTCTTGCTTGTTTCAAGTTCCAAGTCACATAAACTTTTGTTTTTGATAAAAATGTAGTATTTTATTCTAAAATGTTTCTTTAATATATGTTTTGCTTTTAAATTCGTATATATATATATATATGGAAGAATAAAGAAAGTTTGATGTTTACGGAATGCTCTCTGTTCAAAAGTTCTGCTACTCTGTCTAATAGTACATTCAAATACATTTTACTAAAAGTTTCCCTCTATATTGCATACAACTTTTTGAATATATACATGAGAGGAATAGTATCTCGACAAGAAAAGTATTTTGCTTTAGGAAAGCTACAAATGTAACTTGAAAGTTATATTATATAATATTGGGTTGTGTGTATACCCGGAAAGAAAGTTCGTGCTGTTTTCTTAAAGAAAATTGAATCGCAGGAGATTCAAATTTTGATAAAAATTTATTAAATTATATCAGCACAACATTCTATCCTACAACCTATCTCCATCTTTTTGGCAACTTGAAATTTTCACCCTTCCAGAATCTCACAAGTGTTTCAACAAAAAACTGTTCTACGTGTTTTTTTTCCAATAAAAGGGAATTTTGGAATCATCGAAATAGGTGAAAATCGAATGGTGCCAGCTCTGGTGAATATGATAGATGGGTTAGAACATGGGTACTCAACCTTTCTTTCTGTTGGGTCACATAAATATGTCAGCCATTTCATGCGGGCAGCATACGAATGTTAGCTATTTAATGCTGGCTGCAACATGAGGTTTAAGGCGGGGGTAGATAACATTGGAAATTTAGAATATGGAAAATTGATCAAAATATTATAACTCCTGTTTTGACTTTTTTAATTATTATTTTTTATATTTTTTTTTATTTTTGTCTCTAACACTTAATTACAAGAATTTCAGAAACACTCCCCCCACAATTTTTGTATCAGTAAACGGTTCCATATGATTACCAATAATATAACAAACTTCTGAGGCTGTCTTTGTTATTACTGTAACATTATCACTGACGAAACACTTTGCTGCTGTTACAAAGAATATCCAATAAAGCCTATTTATCACCTCTTGAAAGAGGAAACATATAATTAAATAATTCCTGTTTTTATTGGTATTTTTTTTTTTAAATTCAGCACTTTCGTGACAAATGAAACAAGTACTGATTCATGTTTGTATTCCACTACAAAACAGGCAACCTCCAAATCATTAGAATATTTTTCGCTTGCAAGGTATTAAAGATTGTTCACAAAATTAGTTCCATCCATTAAATTGTCGCTACTGCAAGTTGTTTGTTCTCACTAACCGTAACCGTTACAAATAGAAAAAGAGTATCAATCTGCAGCTGTACGACATCGACATCAAAAAAGCAAAATTGATATATTTGATTTCTTGTGTGTCAAAAAATTTTCAACCAAATTTTTGATACACATTGTCTTATATAAAAGAATTTCTCATAGCAATGGGTCATGACCGCGCCACTCAAAAGGGCTTGGTGGGCCACAGGTTGAGTATCGCTGGGTTAGAACATCCCAACCTAACTCCAGCAACTTTTGTAGAGTTGCCAAAGATCTTTTTGGCATTTAATTGTCCCGATGAAACATTATGCCCATCAGATTCGGTATTTCTGGACGTTTTTGCTGGATGACCACCTTCCGTTCGTCTGATTAGAAACAATAATTTTCGATATTTATCATCTCTATGTTTGGTAACAGCTCTTAATGCAGAATTCCTTTCTAATGCCACCACACAGAGCATGATCTTCTTCTGATGAAAAGCAATTTTTTGTGTGAAAAATGGTGTTTCATTCAGATTTCTCAAGATTTTTTCACTCAATATTACTATAAACAATCTTCACACTCCATCACTACTTGTGTCGAAAAGGCGTTTCCTCGTTATGTTTACATAGCGAATCGCTAATGGAAATGGGATCCATCAGATTTTTTTCCATTAAATCGTGGAGAACTTCTACATACATCAAAATGATTTATGTAGCTAGGCTATGCTAAAAACAGTAATAAATTACAAAATACTAATGTATGTTGGATTTTAAAGTTTTTTACATTATTCTCCATCAGTATTTTAATCTGATCTTCATTTGTGCTGGAACCCCTACCTGGAGGATCTTGATCTGAAGGGTGGAAATCGTTAGCTTTAAACCTAGGTAGGTACTTTTGTACAGTTCTTTCAGTTACAGCTCCTTCGCGATAACCAGTGCATATCTTAATTAACACTTGTATGGAATTTTTCCTAACCAGTTAAAAAAAAGCATTCAGAACTTATAATTCTCTTTTGTGTCTCGGTATTCAATGTGTATAAAATTGACAATAGTTGACGTATCTTAACCAAACTTTTCCCGAATATGGCTTAAGTAATACCTTTTTGAATATGTACGCGTTTCAATTGTTTTTCATCATTCTGATATACTCAGCCTTGTCCTTATGCCATCTACTAAAAATCAGCACGAACTTTCCGAACAACCTAACAGTTAATATAGTATATATACATATATGAAAAAATTATTTTCCTAAAATGTTGAAGCTTTGTTACATTACGATATTCACATTTGCATTCATAAGATGCTCTAGTAATTTAAAAATTTTGTATGCTTCACCTTATTTCATGTGAGTTACTCATTTATGATTTTAACATTGTAGTTTTAATCAATAACTGTATAAAAATCAAACATTATAGCATCATTTCAAGTTTTAGATATTTGGATGATATAATCTTTCTATGAGAACTGAACCCAGTGAGAAAGTTAACCGAAAATAAAAATTCTAGCAGTTTTTTATTTAGTTTTAACAAGGTATGAAAAATGTTGTGACTGCAGTAGCCGAATGATTATGGCCAAAAAGTATCCGGTGAGCGCCAAAGTTCTACCCGTTTTTGGATACCCAAATTTGCAATGGAATTGACACCACTCATGTTGTTGTAATGACCCAAATCGTTGGATGTTTAACATATAAATGCATTGCGTCTCACACAATTAATTATCTCAAAAAAAATTTTGGAGGGTGTAAAATGAAAAGCGAGAAGGAGCATGTGATGCAATGTTTGTTAAACAAGTTCGATAAAAAGAGTACGGCAGCCGCTGCATGTCGCAATGTTTGTCAAGTTTATGGGGAGGACGCAATAGACGAAAACATATGTCTTCGATGGTTTCGTAAATTTAGAGATGGAGATATAAGCTGCCAAAATCAGGCTAGGAGTGGATGGCCATCATTCATTGGAGAAGACAATATTGACCAAGCCATATGGAACAGCCCAAACACAACCATACAATAATTAACAACCTTCAACGTACACCGGACAACTCTCTCGAGACGGTTGGTTAACTTGAGTTTTAATAGAAAATTGTATTGTTGAGTTTCACATAACCTGGATAACAGGAAGACCGAATCGCACACAACGTGTTTCCTTGTTTTCCTGTACGAAAATGACTCATTCTTGACACTAGTTGTGACATGAGATCAGAAGTGGGTTATGTATCGTAACATAAAGTATCTTAGGACTGTATGTCGTTCTTCTGATCCACCTACATCAACTTTGAAAGCTGAACTTCATGCCAAGAAGGTGTTATCGAGTGTGTGGCTGGATGAGCAGGGAATAATTCATTGGGAGGTTCTGCCACTCAACCAAACCATGAATGCTCTCTTCTACTTTTTACATTTAGGCAGATTGCATTCAAGTTTCGTAGCAAAGTAGCAAGGTCTCATCAATTGTCGTGGTGTAATCCTTCCTCACGATAATACCAAACTACTTGCTGCTGTCATCATTCACCAAAAGTTAATGGGCTTTGGTTGGGAAAGTTTGTCCTACCCTCTTTGTTCTCTTGACTTGCCCAATAGTAGCTGATATTTTTTTTTTGTCGAGTCATGGATTCGAATCCTGCATTCCACTAAAGACTCGTTGTAATGTGGGTTTGATGCATGTTCAATGTGTTGAGTTTCTAGGTCCTTACGTTTGCATATTGTGGAAGTTTGCAAAGTGAGATGCCAACTCAGGTGTCACCATTATAACTTGACCAAAATCGAAGATCTGTTTTCAATAGCCCTTTTGTTGTTTCCTAGTTTTATTCCCGTTATGAAATAATTAAATTGTGAGCCAAGAAATTTTCCACGAGTTTGTTGCATTACTTAACGAAAATTTTGAATGAGATATTTTAAGCGAGGAATTCTGAATTGCAAAAATTGAAAAGATTTTCAAAGAAAAAGAAAGGAAAACCCATGGATACTCTAATAAAAATAGCTTAAAATTTTATATGATTTATGATACATGCTGAGAAGATCAAGGTAAACATGAAAAAAATGGATTCAAATCAGAATAAAATTAATACGAGGTAATCGTTAAGAAAATCATTCTAACAGTTACGATCTTCTTTCTTCAAAATATTTTCATTGTAATTAGCTTACCATACCCCGATACAACCATCACGTAGCTTCATAAAAAAATCAAAATCAAATCCATACATAATCCGATTACCAAAGTATAATTTAATGTGATAAATACAAGGAAAAAATAATACACATACTCGGATCTAATTTCGTACTTCAAGAATAGCCTAAAACTATCAGTGTTATCATTATATAGATTTATTTATGAAAATTTCACTCTAGACTTTTAACGAACATATCCTTAACTATCCACATGAAGACATATATATCACTTCTATATCATTTCTTACCAACTTCACTATTCCAATTAATGCATTACTACGGACACGAGTGTGTCATTTAGCTTTTGAACAAGGTCATTTACCTTCTTAACAATTAATAATTTAAGCTTACATGAAGTATGTTGTGAATAGAATTTTCTCTTTTCCTTCACTCCAACTTTATTAGCTTATAAACTAGTAATGAGAGAAATTTTTATTTTATTATTATCATCTAATTGTATTATAGAGTAATTTATGTTTCGGCACATTTTTAACACGTATCAAGCGATGCATAAAAAGTGACTGAATAATCCAGTGCTTTTCAAACTTTCAATATTGGCGACCCAATTTTCAATCATAATTTTCATCGCACACCCTCCCCATGATATGATAATGTATTGATTGCAATAATAATGTACTTTAACGCAGAAGTCACAAGATGACCTTGATTTTAATCTGTACTAATTATCAACATCAGTATTAAATTTTGTATTGCTATTTTTAAGTAATAAATATTTTAAGTAATAGAATATGTAATTATATTACTTTTCATACTTCATAACGTACTTTGTTTTGCTTCCTTTCAGCAAATTAATAATTTTTTAAAATAATCTTTTATGTCTGACTTTTCGATATGTTCGCTCTTCCCCACGAAGGAGTCTTACGCCCCTAGGGGTAGCGCCCCACAGTTTGAAAAGCGCTGGAATAATCTGTATTTTATGTTACAGGAGTATCTAAGTTATCTTCGAATATTATATTGTAAATTTAATGTGAAATATTAATATTTCTATCCGGTTACGTTTGATTACTATATTTTCCTCTCATATGTCACTTGAATTTTTATTAATGGAAAAACTATTTGTTTAAATTCTTTTAAAAAAGTATTAAAAAAAATGAATAATATATTTTTTAAAAAAATAATAAATGCACTAAGCGTATTATAGAACTTTATCATAAAGATAATTTTAATAAAAATCTTAAAAATTCTGAAATTTAAAACTTATTTTTATCTTTACTAAACAATGCGAATAAAAAATAACATTAGAATTTTGACCATATCAAAGATTAAACATTATTTTTAGTATAAATACGCTTTGTAAGAATTTTGGAATTCTGGAAGCTTATAATTTCTTTTTGAATTCAAAAAGTAATACGAATAGTTAATGTATCCGACTACGTTTGGAACTATGATTTTGAAAATGCGTATAAATGAATAATTGTTTTTTGATATTTAGTATCACCTGAATTAGAATATACGTATAAAATCGTTTTAAAATTATTAATACAAGCAAAAATTGTTTAGATGCAACTTTTTGGCAAAAAATGAAGAAAGAATGACATATATTCAAAACATTCTCCTTTTATGGAAGAAGCTTCTATAGTAATAATATTTTGCTTGTATACGGATAAGACTTTTCTATTGAGCATTAACTAGGATTAACAAAAATATACATTGTTTTCAGAGTTACTATCAATTGAAGTAATAACTGATGTTTTCTTATTACAATTTCTTGATTCTGATGTATTAAAATAGGAATAAATCCAGTTCTAAAAAATATATTTCTAAAATCCTAGTTCAGCTCCAAAGAAAAGTCTTACCTATATATAGGCAAAATATTATTATTATAGAAACTCCTTCCATAAAAGAAGAATGTTTTGAAATTATGTAATTCTTTCTTCAATTTGGGACAAGAAATGGCATCTGAATAAATTTTCTTGTAATAATATTCTTAAAAGAATTTCATATTTATGTTCTAATTCAGGTGATACTAAATATAAAAAAGTATTCATGTATACGATTTTTCAAAACCACTTTCCTTACGTAGTCGGATAGCTTAAGGAATGTTTAAGTTTCCGTGATATCTCAAAAACTAAAACTCTTTAGGTTACAAAACACCTATTCGAGACAGAGCATATAAATAATGAGTTGCAAAAACAAGGGGAAAGTATCTTGTGGGCTGTATCGCATTAAATTTCGTTATTCTTTCATGAAACAAATTATTGATATTTCATAAATTCTCCTTTCTAAAAACTTCATTTTAGATTAAAAACAAGTAATATAAAAAAAAAAAAAATTAAGTCAATTCCTACTTAGATCAACAAAGAAAAATTTTATTTTAGCTACTTTTTATTAAATAGTTACAATTCACATATAAATATGTATATACATAGGACAGAATCCCAACATTAAGAGATCATTAATTTTTATTAATTATCATTAAAGTATCGTATTGTCATCCAAAACAATCGTGTTTATAAATTTTCAGTTCAACTGAATGCTTTAAAACGTGAGAAAAAAACCTTTTCAAGTTTTGACACAAGTCGCCAAAAGAGTCGCTAAGTCACCAAAAAACGATGCCAACGTGGTTGTATTTGTAATTCTTTAAATAATTAGTTTTAATCAATTAATTTTTATTAATTATTTTTATATTATTGTATTGTCATCCAAAATAAACCTGTATATAAAATTTTAGCTCAATTGAGCGCTTTAAAATGTATTTTATTAACGATCGAAAACTCCACCCAGATAAATAAATAAAATAAACATATAGAGATTGTGAGCTAATAGTAGGAATTGAATTACGAATTAAAATTGAGAAAACGAACCGAATAAAACTGTCTGAAACAATTCTGTTTCTCAAAAAATCGCCTAAAAAAATTCGATTTCTTTCATGAATAACAAAAATAGCCTTTTAATGCATGTCTAAAATGAAATTAAAACTTAAAAGCAAAAGAAGTAATTAAATTACAAAATTAATTGAAAATTATTTGTAGCGAACGAAAGAAATTATTGCATGTTCTTTTTCAGCAAGTTATTGCTAATGGCTTACCAATTATTGAAATTGGTTTTTCATTTTTTTTTTTTTTTTACTGAAGCTTGGAACTAACTTCAATTTTTAATTTGAATTGATACATTTAACATAACTAATTGCCTAACAATTTCCAAAATCTTTAACGAGCGAGGGAAAAATTAATTCTTTAAGCTAATTAATTTGATTTAAACACACTTAACTGAAAAAAATCAAATGCGATTCATTGCAAATTAATTGACTTTTAAATGCTATATAATTGAAGCATCAAAGAAAAAAAACAAGATTATCATATGCAAATGGCATAGTTTGTTGTTATTTCGATGAAGTCAAAATATTATTTTTGTTTTTCAAATACTTGACAAGATATTTTTTTTAAAACAAATATTCTCCATATCTTGAATTGATACTGAGCAATCCTTCATACTTTTAGTCCGTAGTGTGTGATAGTAGAACTTCAAAAATATATTGAGAGGAAAAATAATATACATTATGAAGATAGAGCTAAATGACAAAATTATTGAAATTTAAATAATAAAATTATTTCTAAGAGCCAAAATCGCAATACGTAATGAGACAAAATAATATGCCATCATTTTTCAAAAAAACGAACACTTCTGAGATTGTCTTGGCTTAAGGTACTTCTCATACGAAGACAAGTAATTTTAATCAGGCCATTTGGATGATATCACCGGTGCACCCATGGTATCAAAGCAAATGCCCTGACGGCTCCTTGGTTTGGGGCAGCAGTAGACGAGATCAAACTACGCTTACTCGTTTCCTTAGTGGTCGTCTGATGTCATGGCATTAAACACTTCGAAATTTGCAGTAAGTGTTCTTCTGCTCAGGCCTCCCCTGGCCACATTTTATCTTGTTTGGGGCTTACCAGGCAGGACTTGGTTCAAGATCCCCTACTGGTTTTGGACTTCTTCAGGGTGAATGGACTCATGGACCTGATCTAGCTCTGCTGATCTCGGGGATGAGAAAGAACAGCAATCAGTAATATACACTCTGTAACAAAAAAAAAAATTGACGCACCAAAGTGCAGACTTATTTGGAGACGTTCAGGGCAACCAGGGATCCTGTCCTGACTATCGTACTACGCAAAGGCCCACAACAGGGCGTTATGGTCTGGGTGCTATTTTCTCTGATAGCCGGAACCTCTGGAAGTCATTTTCTGGCATACTGAGAGCACAGCGGTACGTTGACGACATCCTAAAGAGTGAAGCGGGGGAACTTCCCTTTTTAAAAATGCAATAAAACAAACTACACGTTTCCTTCGACTATATTATATTTTTCCGCCTACCGCACAAAATTGGTTTTTTGAATTTACACAATTTTAAACACAATGTCTGTTATAAATGTCGCTTTCCATTATCGATACACTGATGCAGTTGATTTCGTAAATTTTGAGCCACCTTTTCAAGCATATCGATCGGCATATTATCAGTTTCGGCTCGGATGTTGTTCCATAGGTCTTTCAGACTAAAACTTTCAGTTTTGTAAACTAGGGAATTGAGATAAGCCCACAGGATGTAATCAGGAGGTGATAAATCAGGTGATCACGCAGGCCAGTTTAAGTCCCCTTTGGGGAGATCAGTCATTCGAGGAAGGCTGCTGCTCTTAAAATACCCATGGAAACCCTGAAGGTGTGGGATGTGGCCCTATCTTGTTGCAACCTCACATTGTCAAGATGCCTTTCTTGGAGACAGGGTAAGAAGATTGTCGCTGTAAGACCACTGTCACATACCGGTCTGAATTTACGCAGGAATTTGTTCCTCATTTTCAGGTGTTTTAATGGTATTTGAAGGTACTTTCCTTTCTTCGGAGAAATTTCCCATTGCTCGGAAGGCATCCAAACACATTTCCGATCAGGAGGAACCGACTTCGAGGAGGAATATCGAAGTGAGGACGAAAGGGCACGTTGCACTGCAACCACCGACCGACAGTTGAAGAAATTTGCCTCCACAGCAAAAGCTGCCTGATGCCACGATCACAACATGTTTGAGACTGAGACGTGTAAAAACACAAATGTTCCACTCCACTCCTTCCACTGGACCCCACCCCATGTCCCTTCCCTAGCTACGAACATCACTGCAACATGTTCCAAAAAGGAAGTTTCCGCATCCCACCCATTACAACCGGTTGTGTTATCGTTGCTTTTGTGACACCCAGGATTTACTTTTCAACACAATAATTCCCGGTTGTATACAGCACGTGTTGCTATGAATTGTCTTCAGGACTGCCCTTCCCTTCTTTGGCTAGCCTGGTCTCCCAATCTATCTTCTATACATCACACTTGGGACGTTATAGAAAGACAATCACAACCATTACGAAATGTTGACGAACTATCCCAACAGTTGGAGACAAGTTGGCACGGAATTCCACTGGACATCATCCTGGAACTTTATCAGTCTATGCCACGCTGGGTGTGACAACTTTAATCTAGTTTAATCTCTTATTGACTTCTTCCTTTAAGAACGGTTGAACTCTGAAGCAAACACTGAATTGTTCAGAAATTGTAATTGTTTGCTTATCTATATACTTCATACCCACCAATTTGTATCGCAATCGAACAATTCCTTATCGGTGCGTCGTTTTTTTTTCTTTCGTTATATAGAGTGTAACTTATATTACATTGAAATGTTATGTATATACAATACTCACGGAGAATTAAAAGCAGTAATAAAAGTAACATTTAATATCTTAGGAGTTGCATTACAGTTAATTAGTCTTTCGACTCCAATCTCCTAAGGAATTTCATTTAATTCACTGTAATATGTCCTTGAGTTAGATAAATTGCATTAGAGTTTCTTATCAAGCAGTTAGCATCATTGGTAACAAAATACGTCGGGCCACAGATCATAACATAACCGAATTAAAGTAGAAATATAAACCACTTTCAAAAATGTAATTTTATTTTAAAAAAGGCTTTGAGTTCACAATACTAATCAGTTAAAATAAGGACATTTTTGACCAGCTAGTCGATGAAACATTTTAAAAAGAATCATAGATTTTTATTTAATAAACATTTTTAATGTTTTTCTCTTTTTTCACAAAATAATTACTTAAAATAGCTTTATGAGAAAATCATTTTAAAAAGACCGAAAACATATTTTATCATTTCCTGTAAAGTTTTAATAACGATAGATTCAACAAATACTTTTTTGATACGTATACGTATTTTAGAAATTCCCTAAATACTTATAATAGAAATCTAATTCTTCAATAAGCTTCATGTTTTTTAAATTAATTGAATGCAATTTCAAAAGTTAAATTAAACAGAATAATGTTCTACCCTATTAGCTATATTTCATAATATAGTTAAGACCGCATATATTATATTGCTTTCTGGTTTTTTACTCTCGAAATATATAATATTTTTAAAGCATATTTTTCCTTAGCTATTAATGGGTTAAAATTTCAATTAATACTTATAATTTAAACATAACTGTGATATAAAGTTGACAAAAAATCTAAGAGTTGTGTTTTTCTTTGAAATCATTTGCATCTTAATTAGTTAATAATATTCTTAATAAATTTTGCACAGTTTTCGCTTATATGTGTGTTGATTTGAATTTCTTGAAACTTCAAGAAGACTTGTAATTTAAATGTTAAAGAAATGCGAATTAAAACTCAAGAAAGCTATTATTTTTCCTTTTAAATATGAAAGCTAATTTTCCCTCAGGAATAAATTTTGGGAGGTAATTATTACCTTCCGAAATATTCTCTCTAAGATGCGTAATGAAGGATTTTATTAATTGCTTTTCACCATCCTGCTTAAGGATCGCTTTCATTCAGTTTCAAAACTTTTAAGGCACGAGGAATTATTAGGAAGAAAATTGCAACTATTCTTAGGGTCAACTGAAATTAAGAAACGTTACCTTGAGTTAATATCAGATTTGGTTCTATCTTTTTATTTAAAATAATTGTTAGGTGGAGAAAATTTATAATGAACTTAATCTTTTGATATAATGAGATAAATTATCTCAAATAATCTTCTTATTATCTTCCTGTGTAATCATATTTTTATACTATATTGAAGTTTCCATAATGTGTTTCAATGGAATGATAGTTGTAAAACTTATATAAAAAAATCACTTAACGATTATTAACTCATGTTTACCAAAAGTAAGTTTTAATTTAGGTTTTTAAATGTTCATTATTCCAACAAAACTTTTCTAAACTTTGTAAATCAGAGTTAATTTTTTTAGTTAATTATAACAAATTTTTTCCAAATTCAAACTCTGGTAATATTCTTAAAATCGTCCATTAATAAGATATAAAATTTAAGAAGTAGTTCTGCTTTAAAATGTGTAATATGAGAATGCTTTGTCGAAAATTTCATGACATAAAGAAAAATTTTCGCGATGATATATTTTTGAGAATAAATATGAATACGATTTTACAGGAATCAATTAAAAATATTTTCTAAGCGAAATTGAAGAATCAATTAAAGCATTTTATTAGAATTTAGTTTTATTAATTCTAATCACACTCAACCTCGAAGTATGTACTTAGGAAAAATAATTACTTAAAAAATTTTATTTTCTACCTGAATTTGTAATAAAATAGTTACCGATTTTATATCGAATATTATCAACAAATTTTTTTGAGACCCTGAATGTTCTCAATTTCTATTGAAAAATTTAGAATGTTTTCAATCTTGACCTTTCAGATTAGTAACATTCTAAATTTACAGCAAAATTCATAGTCAAACGGTGGAATAATTTATAGGAAAGAAGATTATTTGTAAAAGTTAACAGCCCAGTTCATAAATTTAAAGATAATACAAATATTTTTGAGTTAATTTAAAACGAATATGAGCAAATATAATTTTCAAATAAACTAATATGATAAGCATTAAAAGAATATTATTCAGAAATAAAATTCAAGAATAAATCCATTTTTGGAAGAAAATAAATTGCCTTTAAAATATTTGTAAATTATATTAATATGAAGGTAAAAAATATCTGTTTGCTCGAAAGGAGTATTAGGTTTGTATTTTCTTATTATTCTTTCTTGGAAGAAATCACACATTAGAAATTATTACAATTATCATAATGACTTCAAATAAAGCTGACATTTTGTAAATTTAAAAATTGATTATTTTCTTTTCTAGTGCATGAAGGATTCATTTCCTTGTGTCAATTGAAAACTAGTAAAATAAATAAATAATCGAAATGATTGCTGTTGCATTCTGGGAACAATATTTTTATTCCTCAAAATATCGATTTTAAGAATGAAAATTTCAACCTTTCAAGATCTCAAAACATAAATCATTGTATTTACAAATTATTTTGGAGTGAGTGGAATGAGACCATTAGTTTCCTTGTATAAAACCTTACCTCATGAAGCCTTTGGTAAACAGTATATTGTGAAATTAAAGTGCCACGAGTACATGGGAGCTCATTTGTGAATTGACTAGCTGTCATAGCCTTATTGTGCCTTGCATTTAAAATCAAGTAGCAGTCTTCTTGGCTTATGGTGGCTCTTCAGTGCCCTGTAATTTTTCTTCTGCATATACTTCTCGTCTTTTGGAATTGGTTTCCTCAATCTGTAAATCATATTTTTGGATATACTGGGTTAGCTATCTTTAATTGGAGTTAACTGGCAACTGATCTTTATCGTAATCCATCATCTAGACATTTTTTATGTCATTGTTTGTACAAAGTCTAAAGAATAATCTTAAGTATCCGTCAAAAATAATCGTAGTCCTTCAAAATCACAAGTAAAATTAAAATTGCACAGTGCAGTGTAGTATTGAAAAAAAAAAATACCTGTATTAAGTTTAATTTTAAAAAGTACACCTCCTTGTTTTTTAACCAATTTTTATTAAAACGGTTCGCTAATTATTAAGGAATCAGAAAAAATGTGTTTTTTCTGTATCTTTTGCATACCAGTATAGCTTATATATATAAAAAAAATTAGTAGTCATACTGTGAAGTCCCGGCCGATGGGGACACCTGTTCTACACTATCCACGTGACCAGTGTCTATGGGGAGGAACAAAGAACTACTAAAGTCATTTATACTAAAATCTGTTGATTAAGACTTTAGCTTAAACACAATACAACAAGAATAATCTAAGGAGTATGGTCAAGAACGAGAAGACGCAACACGTATTACCAATCGATAGCGCAACTAACCACTGAATCTAACTTTATAGATTAAATACTATCTCAATAGTAAATGCTTTATACTTAAAATTTAATTTATCAAGCTTACCGCTATATCCTAGATAAACAGGTACGGTCCTTATAATTTCTGTTCTGGCTTTAATCCGGCTATACTCCGTTGGGCTCGGACCCACTTTGGGTTAATCTGTATCGGCACTGTTAAGCTAATTTCCAGGATAAGATTCCTCTTCTTGACTATATCTCATATCACCTTACGACTACCTTTCTACTTAGCAAACACACCTAGCGACTCCATTTAACGACCCCGCGAATGCTCAACTTCCCATATATATTATATAAATGATTCTTAATTTACATATACACGTTCTTCTTCTTGAGTTGGTTGGAAAGAATTGCCATTCTGGCCCCAAAGAAATACCAAAAGGACAGTTAATTGAAATCTCGATTTAAAAGCCCCGTCATAATACATTCTTTTCCATTATTCACTATTTAGTGTTTAAAAAATGAAAGGTCATTGTGAAACGTCTCAATTGCGATAAAAATATCATTTCTGCTAAAAATTGGTAATATTGGAATTCCTTAAATTTCAAAAAGAAATTAAAAAAATTTTTTTTTTATTTACGATATTTATTAATATGAAGGAAAACACACAAGGCTTTTCGTTTAGAAGTTTGAATAAGCCCTTTACAAACTTGAATCAAAGTAACTTCTTTTGATAAAAATAATATAAAATATTTTTATTATTTATTAAGATCAAATAGTTAAACTCATTTTTTTTTTAAAAAAAGAAATGAAAGCTCTTTGAAATAGGATCAGACAAAAATAAGAAAATTTGTGTCCTTGAGACAAATTAAATTTATTTTTCAATTTAAGTATGATATTACAGAAATTTTTTAATGTAATTTGTTTTTGTGATTACTGTTATATAAAAATTGAACATTTTTCTTTATACGGCCATCTGGTTTTCTATACCTTAACTATTTCCAAAATTATGCTTTTACAAAAATCTGAATTTTTTAATTTTAAAGATCGTAGTTAAGTGTGTAAGATGAAGGAATTAATATCGTACGTATTATTAAGACACTAACATTAATGCATTTTCATTTGCTTATTCCTAAAAAAAATCCTCTTTGAATATTGGTGTAATCAAATTAAACATTTGCATTACACAGAGCTTATTCAATATATATATATATATAT